>VXBL01001206.1:98162-212257 GCA_013400195.1 Aramus guarauna
ACGGGTCCTGGGCTTGTTAGTTCTTCTTAAAGAAGTTTTGGGCGTTTTTTTAAATGCACCGAACCAAGATGTAATTTGGTTTGTGTTTAATGCATGGTATAATTACAGAGAAAGACACTGTCCTGAGCATACAAAAGCAGGCTTGGGCACGTCCTTGCAAAGAGAACAAGAGAGGGGCCTTAATTAAAAGTTTTCAGTCGAACACAGACTTTGTATTTTACTAGATCTCTGAGATGACTACTCATTTTCAAGCATGTCTTTCCCGAGCGAAGCGTTTCCAAGCTGTTTTATTTTTTTAAGGCTTTTTTGTCTGCGTTAAATGGCTAACTTTGGAAGCGCTAACATTAGCAGGAGTTACAAATCACAGGTCAGCTGGGACGGGCAGAGGGAATAACTCCCCAGCCGCAGTGGCACTAAGGCACGCCGCAGGCTGAACGGCACTGACCCCGTCAGCTCTCGCTAGCCCGATTCCGTGCCCTTAGAAGTGGGAAATACCTGTAAAAGGTGAGGGAAAAAATCTAATATAGTCTTTGAAATGTATATGTAAGAGTAAAAAGGAGCTTCCCCCTACTTCCCACTCCCGTTTTCTCTGCGATGATCAGTGATCCTGAAAAAGCGGAAAATTACTAACCAGCTTACCAAACCCTGGGAAAGAGTTGGTTGCACTGAAATTTTGGAAAAGTTTACTCCTCTGTTTTACAAAACATCTTCTTGAAACCAGAGCAATGATAGGATACTGACTCCTGAAGACAAACTGCCTGAGAGTTTTGCTAGGTCTGGATCTGGAAGCTATGGGTTTTTCTTAATTAAAATAAACAAAGGGAATGCCATGCTAGTCAAACTAACATGAATTACAGACCAAAGTTTCTTTTATACAAGAAAAATCCCAGCGTGCCTCAGGATCTCCTAGGACAGACTTTCTTACACAACTTGCTATATTTCATAGAGTATATTAATGTGGCTTTTACTTTTTAAATCATGGCAGTTGTGTTCAGAGGCTGTCAAAAACAGTTGTAGCAGCTAAAACACATGCCTTACGTTGTTGGAAGCTGCTGGGATTTCTTTACATAATACATAGTTACCTCTGGAAAGGAAAATCTCTAGAATTCAATTCTTGAGACTTCCAGAAAGGCTCAAATTATACTTGGACTGTGACCTGTGGAACCAATTTGTCAGATTTTCTTCCTGTTGAGTGTTCATCTGCCATCGTTCATCCTTCCAGCCAGAGGAAATGGAGGAATATGTTTGGAAATCGGGATGCAGTCAAGATTATTTTCTACAAAATGTACATATTTGGAGGGTTTGGCATATAAATTATGCATTCTCCATCCCTTCAACTTTGTATTGCAACAGCAAAGCAAATTAATGTGACAGCTAGCTGCATTGTTAATGAAGTTTCAAAAGCTTTCTCCATAGTGATTTCTGCTTTTCAATATATTGAAGTCTTTGGAAGAATGCTTAATTCCATGTGAATAAGTCTTTTGCAAGGTAGTTGAGTAACCTACTGTCATGCAATGAGGACAGCATGTAGAATTAGATTTATACACTAGACTGTGTGAAGCATTTCTAGGTATCTAACTGGATGTTCAAATTCAATATGAGAATGAGAATTTCCTATTGTGACTTGTACTTGTCCTTAAATTGGTCCGCTCCCTGCTTTCTTCTCCTGTCACAGCTAGCCCAAAGAATATAGGGCCTTCGGGAGACTGGTGCTGAAAATAAGAATGCTCCAGATCTGAAAACATCTCTCTCCTAAATGATGAGGAACTAGAAGATAAATTTAATTTTTCTGATTATATTTTCATGCTTTTTTTTAATCCCTCAGTTAGACATTAAAGGGAAAGGTGAGACTGACCAGTGTAGTCTTTCAGGGGTTTTGTTTTTAATTATTAGACATCTACTCTAGGCACTCTACATATATAAAAGACAAGGTTTAATGGATGCTGAGACTTCATTAGACAGGATTTCCATGAGAGGCTTGATTAAATCGCCAGTTTTTGAATTGCTGTGAAGCCATCTGTATGCCACACTGGTGAGCCAGATCACCAACACAAACTGGCAGCCGCGTTTTGCTGGGTTTTTGAGGAGAGACTGGGGTGTCTCCGAAGGTTTGATCTGGAGTCTGTTTTCCGTTAGGAAAGGCCGATGTGTGACCCCGGGAGGCCCTTGGGCCGTGATGGGGCCAGGAACAAATCTGAACTTGGAGGCAGCCTAACAAGGCTTGCTGTATCTTGGACCTCCACTAGGGAGAACTGTGGTTGTATGAATTTAGAACTGGAAAGAGAAACCAGTTCACCTTTTACTGGGTTTTTGGCTGCATTTGTTTTTTGTTGGTTTTTGTTTNAGTTTGTGGGGGCTTCTTTGAATGGATGAATGAATGAATGGCTGGTTGTTATGGCAGCTGTCAGCAGTTCGGGGAAAGGGTATGGGAAGTGCAGGTATTATTCTGAGAAGTGACAACGAATTACTAAGGGAAGACCCTTACCAGCACAGCAAGGCACCACCAGTGAGCTGCTCGGCTGTGCTTCGCGTCCAGTTGTTGGAGTAACAGCCTAAGGTTCACCACGGTAATATTTTCCCCAACTTTTCCTTGATACTTCCAGGCTGTGGGGGCAATAACCGGAATACAACCCCCAATACGCACACATAACTGAGGGAGGATTTTGCTGTTTCCCCATCTGCGTCCAATGGACTCGGATTGCTTTAACGAAACGCTCTTTCCCACTGCCCAAGAAAGTTAGTGAGCGTTCACCTTGCCAACAAAATAAATATACATCCCTTTAACCCTTCGCTACGGGCTAGTGCCGTATTTGGTGCATCTTTTGGAGCGTTTGATTGTGATCCTTCACCCTTTCTATCCCCTTGGGAGCAGCTTTCCCAGCTGTGGAGGAGGAAGTGGTCTTCTCTGCCTCCCCAGGGAGTCAAAGCCAGTCAGAGTTCAGGGGGAAAGCAAGTAGTAACGGCTAAATTTAGAAAACTGGTGTGAAAAGTAAGGCAAGTTAAATACGTTTTTGTCCTTGAAAACTGAGGAGGAGGAAGGAAGATGCTTGAATACAGCCTTTTTGCAGAGCCTCGGAGGCATAATAACAAGTCTGCTTGTAGGGCAGGGCTTATTCCAGAAAAGCTGAATGACAGAGAAGATCTGTCTCCCGTCAGTTATGAGAAGGAACATCTCATTGTTAGACATGTTGAAGTAGGAAGGAATGTAAATAATTTGGCAGGGAATCTTATATATGCCAGTATGAAATTGAGTAGAAAGTTGTAATTCAGACCAGTTGCTTCCTCTAGGTGCTTTTTTCATTTTCATTGTTCTCTTCATCTTTTATTTCTGCTGTCGATATGGAGTGGTACATTTATTCTATAAACTGAAATATTGCTGCTTAGGCTGTGATTTCCCGCTTGCTTTATAGCTGAGTGTATATAGTATTTGACATAAAATAGCAAATAGTGGTTCGGTATATTTAAAGTACGAATTGGATCTTTCCCTTTTTAGAAAGAAGATACCCACTCTACAGAACTCACCTTATAAGAAGAGCTGAAATGTATATTTTGTCAAAACTAAACATTTAGAACGTTTTGCCAGATGTGTTGCAGGCAATTTCCTTTCCTGGGAAACAGTAAATTCCCTTACTCAGCCAATCCTGTTTTTATTCCATACAGCATATGACTAAGCTGCTTTGAGAGAGATGCCTGAATACCACTAACATTATCTTTCCAATTATCATTTTACTTACAGCTGCACAGCTTCTGTGTGACAGGCAAATGCAGAGATCTGGTGAGATCTCTGATAGAAAAGGAAGTATACAAGTTTTTGAGGTAATGTAAGAAAATGTTGACTTCCTTTAGTCTGCTATCTGCAGACTTTGCCACCTAAAACTTTCAAGATGTTGATTTAGCAGATAAGCAAGTTCTCATTTCAGCAGTTTTCGTGTTTTATCAAGGGAAAAATACATAATGAAATATGTGCAAAATAAAGGCAGAACAATGTAAACGTGGAGGTTTTGATGCTGCAAACTTATAGGAGTATTTGATCTACATATATAAATGAAAATGCTGGAGTGTGAGAATATGGAACTTCAAAATCAAATCTGAGATGAAAAATTATCTGAAATTTGGAATAAATTAATGAAGTATTTTCTATATTCCTGGTATTTACAGTCCTCACATTTTGACACTCAATGTTAAGTCCCCACCTTTGGTTCCTGGTGCTTTAATATTAGTTTATGGTAGTTCCAATTGCTGACTCCAAAATATTTTCTTTCACTGGGAGTATTTTAGCATGTTTCTCAGGAACAAATGTCAACAAGAACAAGACTCATGAGCTCGTAACTTAAAAAACAGGGAACAGGATCTTGGACACTACAAGATTTTTAGTCTGCTGAAAATCTTATCTGTTTTGAGCTCTTACACTCTCTTGAAAGAGAGGAGTGCCATATTATTATGTTTTCTGATAAGCCAAGACAAATTGTTTTCATCAAGACCTGTAGTTCAGTTCTTTAGCACTTCTAAAATTAGTGGTGGTATCTCACCAATCGTTCCTCCTTTCCCCACCACTGGCCTATTATCCTTCTTTCTTGGGCTGAACTTCTCCACTGATCTCTCATGACTGTTTTTTTAACAAAATCTCAGGATTCCCCTCACTTTCTCTGCTGCTGTTTATTTCTAATCACTCAGAACCTCTGGTGTAACATCTTGTGAATTCATAGTTGTCTTTAAGTTCCGCCTCTGATGTTTCCTCACGTCTTCTTTGAGTACCCTTCCTTTCAAGGGAGGGCATCTACCCAGTAATCCTCATATTTTACTTTTGCTGAAGGGACAAGAGGTGAATAATCTGATCCACTGAAAATTTCAGTTACCACTCTTGGTGACTCAGTCTGTTTGTTCCCATCTTGTCTTGGAACATCCAATCCATCATTTCAGTACATGGTATTTTTCCTAGATGTCATGCCCTTAGGGGAAGCATAATGCAGCCAAAACCAGACTTTGTATCTTCACTTGGAAATGCTTGCATGCTAGACCCTTTTTCTCTTTCACAGTTGATACCACCAACATCCTTCAATGCGTTTAAATCTATAATCTGCAAGTTATGTTTATATCCTTTTGTTTCTTTGGTATTTTATTCTCTCCCTTTTTTGATGCTATGCTTTCATTAACACCTCAGAAATTCCTATGCTAATCATCAGCAGCACGTTTAGTTTGGTACATATTCTGTCTGCCTCCTCCGTAACATTTGAAATGTGACTTTTTTATGAAGCTTATTATATTAGTTATGCCTCTCTCAGTAAATTCCATTCAACTTTATTTTCATAAGAGTTGTTAGACAACTGTCAGAGCTTCACACAAGTAGACTGTCGACTTAATTGCTTCTAATTGTTTTTCATTTTTGGAAGCTCTAAATTCAGCACCTCTTCTACCAAATATGTTAGCTTCATTTCTTACTTTGCAGGCACTGACTGGATTGGCTTTCTTGGACTGTCTTGGTTATGTTTGGGATGTCTTCTCTCAGTTCATCTGACATTTAATGTGACCATATTTTCCATTTACAGACTTATTTTGATATCCCACTTTTGTTGTGTAACATCTGCTCAAGGCTTTTTGACTGAGATTATATTAACATTAAAAGAAATTGTGTATTTATATATATACATACTTATATCTGCCTATATATGCTTATATATGCCTATATATGCTTAGTATGTTGTAGATGCCATTGTACCTAAAATATAATTGGTCATGTTAATTTAGATTGAGACTTTGTGGTATCACATCCTGAGCAACAATGATAATATGAATGAATTTTTTTTTAAAATTCCTGTCATTATCACTTCCACATTCCAAAACTTTCTTAAATGCAAAATGCTTCTTAGTTTTTCCTGTTTCATTACTTTTATACTGATTTCCTTTACCAGTCCAAATTTTCAAGGAATGTCTAAAGTAGAACACACAAATATCTATAAAACTTTAATCTATACAAATAATGTATGCAGATATCTAAGAAGATTCTCACAATGCATTAATGAAGTTCCTATTTGTAGGACAGATGGTAGGTTCTTTCACCATGAGCATTTTTCAATAATGAATGTTATTTTAATCTTTGAAAGATGAATCATCCACATAGGAAGTGAGTCCCAGGATTATGAAGAATAGTTGCTATACGTCCTTCCTCCTTAACATTTTGTTGTTTGGCTATAGTGCCCAAAGGCTGTGCTTATTCTCTTCAGAGTTACGTGATGACAGCAAACTTTACCTGCTAACAAGTGTAATTACATCTTAAACTCAAATAGCATGAGTTCAAAATTAACATGGAAATTACAGCTAATGTTAAGGATTTTACAACTGGACTGCTGAATATCTTTGACAGTGTTAAGTGCTGTGCCCTATCTATCTCCTATACCGGGCAAAACACAATATAGCGCTTGTTTAAACAGGTTACCATCGGTTTGAAACTCAATGAATTACCTTGCATGCTAACGTGTAGCAGCTAGCTCTAGTAAGACCTTTAAAACCTGTTTTTAAAAATTGTTTCCATAGCATATGCATATTTAGTCTGCATTATTGAATTATACATGAACAAATTAACAGATATTCTTACTCTATATGCTCATATACTGTTTATATGCTCTTTGAAAAATGTCTTTTTCATTACAGTTTTGTGCATTTGGATAGTTTAAACCTAAAATCTTTACGTAAGGTTTCGACTTCTGTTGTGTTATGTGAATGGTGTATTATGTGGATGTGAAAAGGCATCAGACTCTGAAAGAATCCAGAAGGCTTTTGGAAAATGAGAAATCTGCCTTACTGACATCTTAAAGAAAAATGCACATGCCGTTTGTTTAAAGGAATGTATTTTTAAAATGTCTAAGCAGTTGACAGTAATCGAGCCTTACAAATAACCTCAGTCCCTGTGATTTAAATCCTTCCTCTTGTAAGCAGTCATTCAGGTTAGCGGAAGGTTCTCTCATCTGGTAATAGCACACTTATTTGATAATAACAGCATGTCATACTTCCGAAGAGCGTGTTCAAGTTAAGATTCTGAATTCAAAGATAAACTGATGTCAAAGAGAGAATGAAAAGGAAGTGAGAAACTGTGTAAGAGGAATAAACAAAGCTTTCAGAGAGAGAGAGGACATTTATGGCAACAGTAAGGTACCTAGTTCCTGACATCTGTTTCCCTCAAGAAAAAAATACAGTACATGCGCTAACCTTTTTACAGAGCGTGCAAGAAAAATATTTGCACCATAGTTTCATATATTCATATTTGTTGAACTGTATTATGGATGTGTAATCTGAAGAGGACAGGGCAACTGCAAACTATTTTTGCACTCCATAAAGATAAATCTTTGCTTTTTTCAATACTAATAAGCACAGGTCAGTAATAGTTCTCAAAACCAGTGCCCACCCTCTTGCTGATTCTGCCACAAAAACTGGGCATTCTTTTTCTCATTGGTCTCACTGCTGTAGAGCAAAGGAAGGAGCTGAAGTTTTTTTCCCTGGTTAGTGAGGCATCAGAACCCGTGGTGGGAGAGGAGAAAGACTACCTGCATACCTGTAGTGAGATTAGGGCTCCTTTGAGCTCGGACTCCTTGCCTCCATACAACCATCTAGCGAAACTCCTATTGCTGAGTAAATATTAACCTAAGTACCTCACTGGCTGAGTAGCAGTCTGTTCTTTATCTCTCCAAATAAATCATTTGCTGGAAAGATAATCCTCCATCTCCAGTGGAATGTGTACAGAAGATCAAATCTCTTATGAATATGCTATCTTTAAAATGGTATATTTTCTTCCAAACACAAACCAATTAGTCCTCTTACTGGTCTTTCACTTTATCTAAATTGGAATTGGAATTGTTACTTGAGTAGTTTTACTACACAGAGAAAATTCAAAACTGAAAATCTTTATTTTGTCCCACTAGAAATACATGTATATGAAATTCATCACCAGACTGTCACTGGTGATGTCCGTATTGTTTGAACATGAATCCCCATTCAGGCTGGCCACAGTCAGACTGTCTTATATTTACAAATCCCATCAAACAGTTTAATCTTAGCTTACTAGCTTAAGTTTAAACTGGATTATAGAAGGTATTGCTTGTAGCTGTATGTTCTCACTTGATTTTTTAAGTCAAAATCTTCAGTCAAAACTGTGATCAAATTCTATTTTAAATAACTAATAAGGCTTCTCCTTTAGTATTAAATATTGTTAGTTGTTACTGCCTTGCCTGTTATTAATAGCAATGTCCAGTGAGTAGCATTTTTCCTGAACATAAATAACTCTATATCTAATTAATCAAATTAACGATCAGCTGATGTTATTCTACTTATTTCTGCCTTCCTTTGCCTGTTTGCCCACTCAAGTATCATTTTTAATAACAACAATGCGTACAGTAAAGTTAAAATATTTGCTAGATGATGCCATGACAACTAGAAGAATATGTCCTAACTCAGCCAGCCTAGAACATATTCCTCTTCTATTAAAGCTTGTATCCTTGCATAGGGTGTCAAGGCGGCCTTCTTGGACTAAATACAAAGATCAGGCCACCCAAGGCTTCCTTGAGTCAAAGAGATTTCATTTCCCTCTGTTGATCAGAAAGGGGCACTTGAGTAACAGGCTCAGATGAAAGTGCCTGAAGTTATGTGAAATGAATGTCGTGAAGTTCACTCAATAGTACAAATGCTGGCTTCATTCTTACTGTAAAAGCCTCATTGCTGTCAGCTCCATGGCAAGGCCAGGAGTCTTTTCCAAACCACTTTTCTGCAGAAGGTGATGAGAACTGAGGATAAAACCACCTGATTTCTTGTCTTTTGCTAGAAGTTCTTGTTTGACTTACTGATGGTTATTCCAGATTTCAGATGTGTTTCATTGTCTCGACTTAAAGTGCTGTTGTTAGTATCTTATCAGTATTTTTTCATTTTATTGCAATTTTTGGACTATTATCTCCCAACTTTGTTTTGACTCTCCTCTCTGTCAGTAATGGATTCACTTGGACTATGAATTGATTAAAAAAACAGTCCACCAAGAAACTGGGTCTAAATAGACAATTTTCCCTGGAAAGATAATTCTTTCTGGAGGCACATTTTTCAAGATGATTAAGAGCACTAAATCAATGTCAGTTGAAACATTTTAAGAAGTGCTTGTTCTGGAACCCCATTGCAGCCCCCCATTATAGATGGTGAGGAAGGATGGGCTAGCAAGGGACTGAATTTTCAGTCAGCTGTGAAGTATTCCAGGCAGGACTACAGCAGGCAGGGAAACTATTAGGAGTCATGGCCTAAATTTTGTTTTATATCAAGTATAAAGAAATATTTTCTGAGGCTAAGATCTATGAGACTGTAGAAAAGCCTCTCATGCAAAGCAGTGGATTCCCTCTTGCATGATTAATTTAATATAGATGGGCAAAACACTGAAATATGTGAAGGAAAATCCTGTACTGGCAGCAGTAAGAATTAAGTGACCTAATAAGTTTTTTCATCTCTTAATTTCTCTCATTAAATCTCGTAACTTTGCTGAAAGAAAGAAAAATATTTATGTTGGACATCCATATGAAAAGTGCTTATAGAAAAAATATCCCTCTTCAGATGATAACAATATCATATTTGAAATAATTCTCACATTTTCTCACAGCCATGAAATTAAAACTGTCAGCCACAAGCTAATATTAATGCCTGCAAACTGCTCAACACAATTATTGCAATATTGGCAGCAGTGGTTTTAATATTGGAAATTATTACGGTTTTAGATTTCATTGCAATAGTGAAACAACTTAATTTTATGTTATTATATCTACCAGTGACATGCAAAAGAGTATAGTTAATACTATTACTAAATGCATCAGAGTGAGACGGTGCTTCATAGAGTATTATTCTCCACAAGAGAACCCGCTTGCCTGAGAAATTTGCAATCAGACAAATTACTCTCAACCACCAATAGCTTAATTGCTACTTTTCTTTTCAGATTTAAAAAAAAATACTTATTTAAACATGTTTACAATAAATAGTGTAAAAAAATAGAGATCATCAACGTAACAATCCACAAAGTTTATCAAAAAATGAGAATGCTCTTGTTTCTTATTAACTTGAGCCAGATTCTTTCCTGAGTTTTAAAACCTCTATTTTGGAACATTTATTCTGTGTGAAGTGGGCTCCTTTGTATTCATTTATTTTACCTCACTGGTTCTGCAATAGGGTGGATAAAAACTACACTCGCCTACCTCTTACCTAACACTGCTGGCCCACAATTTTAGAGTGCAGTACACCCAATGAAGAAAAATAGCACACACTTTTAAGATAGCAATTTCAATAAACTGACAGTCTGGAGGAATAAGAAAAAAAGTGATGCTTTAAGGGTAAACTGTGGGCCTCTCATTTAGAAGGCTTTTCTAGTATCAGTCAGAACCTTTTGCTGATGTGTCTAGCATGCAGAATGGTCAGAAGCTGCTGAAATAAACAAAATGTGGGTCTGTTCTCCATTATTATAATTTGCAGATACCCTGTGTCCGCTCACAGAGGATGGCCCAAGGCTTTTAAAGCTGTTAATGACATGAACAGTGGCCAAGAACTGTCTTTATTTGAAATACAAGTGTATTTTAAAAGTAAACCAGAACGTGTGAATCCTCAACCAGTTGCCATTTGCATTAACTTTACACAGTGAGGACTTTTTTTTTTAAAGACACAGATTTCTCACCAAGCATTCGCTAGACTAGTTAAACAATTGGATGTTAAAATACTGGCTGTCACGGCTCGTCCAAATGAGAATCAGGCTTTACAGTAAGTGAAACTTGGTTCCCTCTCATTGATTTCTCAATGTTCGTAAATTCATTAAATGCTCATTCATCAAATTCCATCTCTTCACTGCCTCTTCCATGCCAGAATGAGGCATCTGTTTCCAAAAAATGAAGTGGCAGATGGTTCAATAAGTATTGCCCCACATTACAGCTGGGGGAATGAAGTAATGTAAATGAATAGAAGGCAGAGAGAAATGAACATATTCAGGATTAGAAAGAAGAGATGGAAGGTTTCTTGTCTTTTTTTTTTTTTCCTAGTTAATTTTCTTTTAGTAAAAGTAGGGTTGAAAGTCCCAAATACTAGATGTTGGAGTTCAGGACAGTTAGGGACTGTGGACCAGCTCTTCACATGGACATGAAATACACTGTAGTTGGTACTGCATCTGGTATACATGCAGGTTTTATCCATGTATGCGCTGTGTCATTTTTCCAGTTTACTTGGCATCTGAAAAACAGCCTGGTTTCTATGAAAATATGTGGAAAACCATGTCCCATATGCTTTTCATATGAGACACAAGACTTGACTGTGTAATACAGGACATCCCCTGTTATGTGGGATATCTGCCAAGCCCAGAAAAAAAAAAAAAAAAAGATACAGGCTAAAGAACAAAACCAGAGGAATAAGTGATTATTAAATCCTTATTCTACTTTTAATGTTTATATTCTGGTCTGGTCTCAGCTGTTATAGTCCACTTTTAACAATGTCTCTGAGCTGGAATAGTCATGTATTTTGTACTTTCTAGTCTGTTTAATGCTTTATGGTTAAAACTTTAAAATATTTAATGTTCATAACTGAATGACAGTCAGATTTTCAAAGGTAATACTAACTATAGGCTTGGAGTCTTCCAAAAATCCTAATATGTCCCCCTTTGCATCTTTAGGTAACAGTGTATCTCTGGTCCATAAGCATGGAAAAGCATAAGAGCCTTTTAATATGTTATGTGTATGAATACTTCAGGTTATATTTGAAAGCTGAACTGCAGCTGTTATCAATTTTCTTAACGGTTTTGGGTTAAAAAGAAATGTTACCTTGTTTTGAGGGCATAGCAGTGATGCCAGTGCTTGTGTTACTCAGCTGTTTTGGTCTGTTAACATCCTGGATTGTGAAGTAATTAGATTAAGAAAAAATGGTATTGAAAATTTAGGGGGAATAATTCTTTTCCTCATGGTTACAGAAGCATGAAAATGTTACCCTGCAAAATGGCAATAGAATGCATCAAATAAATAAATTTTAAAAAAACGTAATTTTCATTTTAGCATGATTTTGGAAGCCAGAATCCTAATTTCTGGGTAGTTCAAGTCAGCAGTCAAGGACATATAAATTCCACTGAAAGTCTCATTGTAAGAGCTTCCTTTCACATTTCCAAAATGTGAAAGTGAAAACTGATAATATTCTACAGATTTGACTTTGCTTTTGAGACTTTTTTCTTGTGTCTATTTATACATCTAATACAATTCAGCCCCCCTTTATTGGCACGTACGTGTTTATTATACCTAATGAGAAGCACGTCCGCTCAGTACCTTTGATCCTGTTGAAAACTTCAGATTAAACTGGAATTGGAGTCCTGCCTACAGGAGCACAATACAATCCCAGCTGCATTCAGGTTTCACTTACTAAGCTTACCGTGGTGGCTGCAGGTAGAAATTTTATAATGCGCAGGCTAACGCATACGGAGTTTTTTCTAAGCACTTCAACTTCAGGTCTAACAGACAGAATCCTGAGAATATTTACCTTCATTTATCATGTTTTCAGTATTAACTATGTTACTAGAGATGGCAGAAGACGCCCACCTGGCATTGTCTCCCTTTGAATACCGGGTCAAAGAAGGTGCTGCCAGGCCATCACTTTCTGCACGTCAGATGCTGCTTCTCTGTTTAGTATTCTACTGCTTTTAGTTTGTCTGTGTTACATCTGTGAAATTCGGAATAATCCCTATATTCATTTGATACATTGCTACAGACAAGAAAGAAAGGAACTTTTATATATTCAGGATGAGAATGCAAATGACTATTTTTATTCAATAAAGACAGATTGTTGAGCCTGGCACTAATTTTATCCTTTATTACCAGTGAAGACATGAGAACTTGAAGTACATCCTGCTTCCATACCAGGGAAATTGGCTCAGACTGGAAGGAGGAAGACATAGCGTAGTTTTTTTGTGGACCGTGTCCTTTAAATGTTAGTTTACAAAGGCATTCTGAGTCAAAAGGCCAATTTTATCCAAAAGATGTTTTTTAAGATGTACGTAGCATATTCAGACAGACGTAGTATATTCGGACAGAACAGCCAAGACGAAACAGTTTCAGAAACCTGTTGGACGTCATGGATGCACCTGGTGATGGCTCAGGAGCCCGTTCTGGGAAGGATGCCCACCTGCCTGTGTGGCTTCTCCGCCTGATGTATTTGATTTATGCACTTGAGTGCACGATCATGTCCTGTAATGATTTCCAAATAGCTTGTGACACCCCAACTAGCTGCTAAAAACAACTCTGGTTTAGCTACACAGCTAATTCTCCAGGATAAAAACCAACGCCTGTAATTCCTTTGTACCACTTTGTAGCCCTTGCTTACAGCACGATGGATTCATAGATCTCACTGATAGGATCCCGATGCCTTGCTACACTTTGCTCACAAAAACTTTTCATCAGTTACTTTGCTTGTAATTTTAATGTATGCCATCAGTTTCCTCTCCGCATTCGACTGGTTTGGACTAACATGGGAATGAAAAATGAGTGAATATAATTTTTTTGCTAAACGAAGTTGCTAAGTGTTGACAGGATGGCTGATTCCAGTCCAGAATTTTCTCTACTTATAAACATAGAATACATTTCATAAACCAAAACTGCAGTTTTTGTTTGTTTGCTTTTGGGTTTTGTTCCAAGTTTCTTGAGAGGAGATGATCCTTAAACGACAAGAAACACTAGGATGTGTTTCCATAAACTTATATGGGAAATACTGTGATAACGAGGCACCAGAAGAGCAAGCAAAACTTGGAATAAGGAAACTGAAATTAATATACAGATATTAAGAAAGAGCCAGGCCCAGTCATCTTTGCAGCCAGTTTTCATCGCTAAGAAGAAGTAGAGGTTTATATTGTTCTATTGATCTAGTTCTGGTAGATTTCTGGCTTGCTGCAATTGTAACACATTCTACTTTTACATTATTGTCTGAACTGTAACCTCACACTTGTAGAAAATGTGAGAGAGAAGCTGTGTTATCATATAAAACCACAAAGTTTTATTTTGGTCTTTTTTCCACAGTAGCAAAAGCCTGGTTACGTTTATGTGCCTTTGTCTTTTTTTTTTTCTCTTCTGGTGATGTTACACTGTGATTGTGTTTGCCTGTATGATTCATTACAAGCTTGCTGGCAGATGGTCACGTACACTTTGCAAGAGTGCTTGACGCTAATAATAATCAGCTTTTAGCTTATATATTTTTTTCCTAGGGTAAATAATGTATCTTACCCTAATGCCTAGAAAATCATGGTGGTTATCGGTTACTGCCATCTAAATACTTTTATCCTTGAGTAAAAAAGGTTTCTCTATACATGTTGAACATTTCATGAGTGAAAGTTAAATTGCATGTATGGATGGTAGTGACAGAAGAATTAGTGTTCCTTATATGAACAAGGTGGAAGAGTAAGTGTTTCGTGAGACCAGTATGTGCTACAAAACCTCCTGGCTCCTGCGTGCGAATGATTTTTTGTTGGTTAAGCCGCTGGAGCCCCACAGGGGCTATATAGCTAAAGCTTCAAAAATCCTGCTTTATTTCACTTGATCCCCACACTTGTTATGGTAGAAGGAAATTGTTTCTGTATATTTTATTGCGTAACAGTAAATCAAGCTTATACACAGTGTTTATCTGTAATGGTTAAAATGCTGTCAGTCAAAAATACATTCCATTTATTTTAATGGTGAAATTGTAAAGAACTACTTCTGTGTAAAATGTGTACATCAGGTAACATTGTTTCATAAGAGGAAAAATGTGTTCAATTTTGTGCTGTTATCATTATAATACAACACAGACACATCTAATTTTTTTTTAATACCAAGACTAACATTTCTTTAACAGTAGTTTTGGATGGAATAGCTGAAGAAGCCACAATATGGTGGAACTTTGTGAGGGCTATTTATAGCTATCTTTATGTTAGAAAAGGAAAATTTCTAGTCTAGCGGCTTTAGTGGACACAGCTGTTGAGATGCTCTTGTTGGCTTTTGTTTATCATAATTGCTGTACACTATATCCAGGCGATAAAATTAGTTATAACTCCGACTCCCTCAAAAGACAATGGTATGCAATGGTTCCAGCAAAAGTGAATCTTAGTCATTTAATTAAAGTTCCCTTATTTTTAACATATTCCTTGCTCTGTTTCTTCATTTAGGCATAAGCAAAAAGTTATTTTGCAACTCTACTTATGTTCTTGCAAGAGCGTATGACACTGAAATCCACGACAAGGTCTCTACAGTGTAGAATCATGGCCTACAGACCTGATAAGATATTTTTCTGAATGTAATTCTCAGAGTCTTACTCATCTCCTGAGAGCATTAGAAAGTACATTTTAGCTGATACAGCTCCTCTTCTCAGACTCTTTCATAAGTGTGTCTAAGGTACAGTCTTAACTGCTGCATTCTGTCCTCCAAAATCAAGGCTGAAGTAATTCACAGCTAATATGAAGAAAATACGCCATGAACCTGTGCCAAATTCTGCCCTGCTAGTCTTGGTTGCACTGATATAAAAGCTGTAATAGACACCTTTGATTCCTAACTCCCATACTTTTGCTCCAACCACATGGGGGGGGGAAAAATCAATTTTAAAATTTATTCATAACATAGTTGCAGAACCAAATTCCAACTTCAGGTGATTTATTTTGCATTGGTTTTGATTTATTGTGCTTGTGAGTACATGTATTTATGTATAGTCATACTTCTGTTCTTATTCTTACTATTTGGTGATTTATCACGTGTTGATGAGATTCTGCTGTAGACCTTGGAGGCTTTTTCAAAGACAAGAAGTTCCATTGTCATGCTTTTCTTATAATGATTTATGTCTGGTGTATTGAAGTTATCAGAACTATTTAAAAGATCATTTAAATTCATAATTCTTAAAAACACTGTTATTTAATATTTGCCTAAAGTTGGTCCCAGAGGCTGCAATCAAAAAAGGGCCTCACTTTGCTAGTCAGTATACTACTATTACAAAGGTAGTATTTCTTCATTACTTTTCACTGAACGTGAAACCAGACTTTGCATCTTAACGCATTGTACAAATCCAAAACAAAAGGTTGCGTCTGCCCCAGGGACCTTTTGACCTACACAAGAATATTTCCATCCTTTTTTTTTTTTTTTTTGTTTCCCCATCTGGCTGAAAGGTCACACTTTACCCATATTCCGTTTTACTAGATTTATTTCTGGCCTGGAGGCTTTATCAACTTCATTTCAAGTGGAAAACTCTGGCGATAGTTGACATGATGGACTTTTACCTGTGGAGCTGATTCCAGGCAGCCTGATCATGCAGACCTTCCATAGTCTTTGCTGCATGGCACGACTATTTTTAAAGCTATTGTAGAGAGAGAAGTTTAACGGGAGTATGTTTGCCAGAGGGAGGGGAGTTTTATGGGTAGTCTGAATGGGGTGGAATTTTGGTGGCTGTTTTAACAGTAACTGTTAATTAGTATCTTTTAAACTAACGCGCTTTGGACAATCCAGGGAAAGAGTGTAAAAATTCTGTTTAATACTGACTTCCTAGACTCAAAGGAAATAAACATTTAAGAATCAACTTAAAAGGGTCCTCACTAGCATGTTAAAACTGAAAAACTTGTCCTAAAATTTTAGTGGTCTACCAAAAGTTTTGCTTAGCCTCAGAGATTCCTGCCTGAATTGAGGTAAGTTTCTAGTGCCTGAAAGAGCTGCAGTTTCAACACAAAGCGATGTCAAACTCTACAGGTTTTATTGAGTATTATTATCATAATTCTGTGTTTAGTTTAACATGAAGGAGGCAAACAACGATAGTGTTAAGAAGTTTTGCACAAAACTTTGTCATGTGAAATTGTTTATTTGGGTTGATTGTGACTTAGAAGAAAAACCATAAAATAGGAATGACATAAATAATTGAAAGCTCTGTCTGTCCCATCCCATTGAGTTTTCGATGTGGCTCAGTACATGCTTATAAAACAAAAGATGTGCCTTCCTGAAGCGGCTGCATGGCATGATCCTGTCATATTGTCTCTGCTGTGTGGATTGGGCTGCTTGCTGCTTACTTATGTAGGAGATGCCTAAAGGAGACATGTTGGTTCATCTGACGTGCAATTAGACAATGTTTTTTCTTGGGTTTTTCTGTTTTTTTCTGGCGGCTGATGAGAACATATTTCAAATTTAGGATTTTTTCAGGATTAGCTGGACTATTTCTATTTTCATGGTGTCTTTGGAGGACATTGCAGACGTGGTAGATGCTATTTCTGTTATCAGAAGTCTTCAGCACTCTCTACTGGCTTCAACCATTTACAGTGCATGTTTCTTCTACTCCATTCCAGATTTGTCTAGAACGCAAACCTGAGCAGCCAGCTGGGGTTTTAACTGCATTTGCCTGAGAAGTTACCTTTGCTTCATAAGCAAAAGAAGCAGTGCTCTCAACAAAGAGATAATGCGCACATGGACACCTTGCAGGAATAGTTACTTCACTTATCCAAAATGGCATTTGTCTGATTAATTACAACTCCTATTATAATATCATTCTAAGTTTGAAGTTCTGCCTTGGTGAATCAGCGCTTATGATTCCGCAGTTAAATAAATTTAGGAAAGAAACCACATATGTTGTAATATATAGGCTATATTGTACTTAACCAGACAATTACGTTATGTTGTGTTTGCAGGTCTGGTGTTTGACTTTTTGCAGGAAGTTGTCTTTCTCATGGTAGTTGCAAATGAAGTAGACAGAGGTCTTTCATCTGTAATCTAAACATGAACAAAAACTGTGAAAATGAAGGAAAGAGGGTGTTGTAAAGGATTCTTATTATTCTGATCTCATAGATCAAGCTAAGGAAAACACAGGATCTTTTCTGTTAAAAGAAAAAAAAAGATTTTCAAATGATATGTTAAATGATCTAGCAACTTATAGGTGAAATTTGCTGTACAGAATAGTGTATTTCAAGTATTCTGGTGTTCTAAAAATGTTTTTGAATCACTTCACACAGATGGTATTATGTTTGTGTGGCATTAGGGAATTGATTATTACCTTTAATAGCTTTCATGAGACACTATTAGTGAAAACCCTGTTACCTGTGTTTCATCTCAGAGAACTGCATGCCATAATTAAGTGCACTTCAAAAGCCAAATTAAACTGAATGAAAGAAGTAACCAGTAAGGATGTTCTCTTGAGCATTCATTCTTACCATGATGAATGATGCTTGTTTTTCTCTTCTCTTTAATTAGAATGTTTCTACATTTGCCAAAGAAAATGTTGGAATGCAGACAAAAACTGAAATTATAGGAACAGGGCTTGATGTAATAGCTTATTTGTAAAGGAAACACAACTTGTTTGGTATTTTATTGAAACAGGAAGTTCAGAACCTCAGTACACACAAGCACAACAAATTCTCAGGTGCTAGTTGAGTCATCTGTTGTTGGAAGTAGTCTCATAGAAGGCTTCCCCTTGATTTAGTTTTAATCTTCAATTAACAAAGGGAAGGAAATTACATACAGATTTAGTTTTAGATTATGTGCAAAGCTCTGTTGCTTTTTAGCTGTCACCCTGATGTGCATGCTTTGTGAGTGTATCATGTTGGCGCAACTGGAGTGTATCTGAGAGAATATATTCAGCTTTTAATGAGCAAAAGAAACCTGATGTATTTCATTTATGAAATAACGTAAGGCTTGCTTAGTCAAAATACTCCGTTGTTTTTCCTTCTAGTCATCTCACACCTGATTTCACCTTTACTGCAAGCTGTAAAAGTAATCATCTGTGATGAGGTGATAATTGATAAAACTACTGTTTAAAGTTTAGTATGGAATTATTTATTTTTTAATTGTCATGTTTGTTTGTAATAATGGGTCTGTTATACTGCAGAGCAGATCATGACAATACCATGTAGTTTTGTTTAGCTGTGAAATCTTTAACAGGCACTTGGGAGTTTGTGTGTGTGTCTTCTCTGTAGAAGACTTAGCTTTTCCCCTCCTTCAAAGGTCTGTATGACACTGGCCTTCATTGAATGAGAAGGATTTTACTGAATTTACTCCAAATCCCATCATTACTGTTCCTCTGTTTAACCCCAGGAGTTGTGCAGTGAGTTCTCCTTTCCTCCATCAACAATCTGAGCAATGGTGGCTTTGTAACTCTCCCACTACTGGTCCATAGCATAAGGATAAATGTATTAGCACTTAATAAATAATGTTATTTTAAGAAAAAATTCAATGGGTAGCATTACAACTATCAATTTAGCTCCTAAATTTTATGTTAATATAATTTT
This sequence comes from Aramus guarauna, assembly GCA_013400195.1. Lineage (NCBI taxonomy): Eukaryota > Metazoa > Chordata > Aves > Gruiformes > Aramidae > Aramus > Aramus guarauna. The sequence goes on from VXBL01001206.1 coordinate 117,406, forward strand.
AAAATAAAAATAGACACATGATCCAGTGAGTGTGCAGGACATTTTTAAACCTCTGCCCTTATGCAGGGCTAGTGAGATTAGATTCTTTTTCCCAGTCCGCAGAGTAGTGAATATACTTCAGTATAGTATGTATGCATACAAACAGTACCTTCTGTTACATCATGGTAGTTTGTATTGTTGTAGGGCTAAAGCTGTATCCTCACTTTATTCCCACTGATTTTAGTGGGAATTCTGGATTGGGCAAGAGCCAGAGATGGCAAATACTTATTTACAAACTTTTACTAGAAAACTAGTGTGTAGGAGAGGAGTTTTGGGGCATTTGTATTTTATCTAAGCTATCCAGTTGTTTGACTAGAAAATAACTAGCAATTTTGCTTGAAGACCACCACTGTTTCTGTGCTTCAGAGTTTTTATCCTGCATCTAAGCTCAAATACCCAGTTGTTCACATTTTATATACAGTACTTGCTGAGTACCCTTTGGTTTTCGAATTGCAGCTGCTTGCTTATGCAATGACAACCTCTTTAAAAGGCTTTCTGCTCTCACTGAAGCACTTCAGATAAAATCCAGATAGGCTAAAAAGTAGTAGCCTCTCTGTCCTGCATCGTTCTTAGGAAAGGAACTTGGAAAGGAGGACAGGGTCAGCAGTTTGACCCTGCAAACTTTGCCCAGCTAGCATGAGAAGTCGCTGAAAGTCCACTACCATAATAAGTCTGCTTAGTTCCCTTTATTTAACCATGTCATAGCTGGTGATCTCAAATTTAAAACAAAACAAAGTTCCTTATGGAATTTATAACAATATTTCTTTTTTAAAAAAAGTTTTTAACAAGATCGTCATTACATTTGCAGTAAAAGGAAGTGGACTTTTCTGTGATCGGTGATTCGCTTTTCAGTAACTCTTCCTGCCACTTTAGATTTGCACTTTAATAGCTTCACCTGTAGAGTTACACTTTTATTTTATCTTTATTAAGATAGTTCCTGCAAGACCAAATGCAAATATCAGATAAGTCAAATGAATATTGCTTTGTCACAAAAAAAAAATTCAAATTAGAAATTAGTGATAGAAAAGAAAAAAGTGGAAAAAGTTATCACATGTTGAAATCCCAAATGCATTTGAAATCCTAATCAGGAGTAAGATTATATTCAAAATGAGACTTAGGTTCTAAAATGGCTGCTCTTACTCACAGCAACAGCTAATGTCAAATGCTAGACTTTTGTTTTCCTCCAGCATTTGATAAGGTTACTGACACAGTGTCTACTTTGCCTCCTGTAGACTCTTGAGAAGAAAGCAGTGAGGTCATATTCTGCAAATGTGTTGGGTGTATCAGCTCGCAAGCTGATAAGTGTCAACTCCTCAAAACAGATATTGGCATCAGTTATTTTTAGAAGGGCGTCATTTGGTACCATGCACAACTTAGTAGTTTGTAAATTTATTTATTTTTTTAAATCCAACCTTTTCAAAGGCTTACCATTAACTTGAAGAAATCTCTGGTTAATAAAAAAAGAAAATAGAAAGAAGAAGAGCAGAGAGAATAAATTTCATGTCAGCTACTGTGCCTTTACCCTACCAACTTTCATAGCTTCAAGATTACTCTGTAATCACAACATAAATTGTTCTCTCTCAGCTATACAGAAGACCATCCCAGCTTGCTGTCACAATGTAGTCAAAGTTCTTTCTTCTGTAATCTTGCCTTATTGTCATGCTAAAAAGTACAAGAGTTCATGAAGAGAATCTTCAAACAGAAAATGTTAATCACATCCTTTGTTTAGCACCTACGAAGAAAGCATTGCTCTCAAGGAAACTTTTCGTGAGTAATTGTCATTTTAAAACATGATTGATAAAAAGCACCTGGTCAAACATTTAAACACCTGGGGATTTTTTTTGCTGAGCATGCTGGCAGCTCCAGTTGCTACTCTCAGTGTTGGAGGATTAAATGTCTTTGCTTTCCATACTTCTATAGGATCTTTTCTTCCAATTTGTGACATAGATTAAGTGAAGAAGAGATGTTATTACACATAAAGAGGTATTGCTGCCAAGGAGTACTAATCAGGGAAATTGTAGACCAGAAGTGATTGTGATAGTAGTTCTTTCAGGAGTTTCTGAAAGCAACCTGAACCTGGTCTAGTTTTGCAGTTGGCGCTGTTCCACAGCAGTGGTATCCAGTTGTGCGATGCCAGGTATTCTCTTTGAGTGGGTTTATTTCAGGAGCTCTCCGACAGTTTGAAAGACTTTTCTCTGTTGAGCATTGATGTAATTTCAACTGACCCTTTAGTTCATATTTTAAAAACCAAACGTTCCCTGGTAATTGTTGCTGTAGTGCACGTGTTTCACTGTAAGTACAGAGGTTTGCATGTAACTTCCAAATGCAACTCTCTGGGTTTCTGCTGTGCTCAGTCATTGCCATGCATCTTTTTTTATGCAATTTAAGAAAAAAATCAGCTTTTATTTATACATCATTTTTTCATTAATATGTGGTCTGTTATGTTGTAATACACTGGGTGCTGAACAGAAGCATTCTATATTTTTCTTGATGAGGGAATACTTTAGGCTGCCCTACTTAGAGGGTACATTTTTCCTCTGTTGATACAAAAAAATTAAAAGAACAAAACAACTTCTTCAGAAATTAATTTGCTGATGCCTGTTTTTTTAAAGCCAAGTCCATTTTATTTGTCTTGCTGCAGCATATCAAAAAAAGATCGAGAAAAGTCAATCCTAAGAAATTTGAAGGAAAACGAACTCATTGCGTTCAAGCTTTGACATATTTCATAAAGCTGTTGAAAACCAAACCATGAAAGCCATATTTATGAGGTTTTTTAAAGCTATTTGTAGATTCCCAAGACGATTGTGTTCCCATCACTTACTGTAGCCTTTAAAACTCAAATGACGCTTAAAAATATTCATGTTTGGCACACACTGAGTTACGGCTGGGCGTTGCAATGGCATTCAGCTAAAACTAAAGAGTAGAGTGAAGAATGTACTCTGCCTTCACTTAAATCATTTCAGTCTGTTGAGGTAGAGCAAAAGGACTCACATATTCATATTTGAAAGATAAAACTAGGAATTATTTTTAATGCTAAGATTACTTTTATTGTGGGTTATTACAACTGTTTGGGGAACGAGCCTTTTGGGAGCATCTGCGTAACCCTTCACATTTGCCAGGCTTTTCCTTTCAACAAGATCACTCACTTTGTTATTACTGGAATAGAAAAATCTTTTATTTATCAAAGCATTATTCATCTGCACTTTGCCAGGTATTGCAAATCTGTTGACAGCACTGGATTTATCATTTACGGTTAAACACAAATGGAAGGATTCCCCACATCCCTAAGCCAGCAAAACAAATGTCATTCTTGAAGCTCGCTGCACAATATCCTGTGTTGATTAAAAAAGAAAGTTAGACCATCCAAAATTATTCAATATCTGAAAAGCCTAAGGTAGTTGAAATGAGCTTATAATTTTTAATGTATTTTATGCAAATACTAGGCTTCCATGCCTTGTGTCTTCATTATGTGTATTATTTAACCATGGGGAATATCAAGTTGTTTTCCATGAAATGCAGCACGCTATTAGCTCATGGAATTTCTGTTTCAGTGTGGCCTTTTATGGGTTAAATATACTTAACTGGAAATGTATTATTTCAATCTGTGTAAATGCAGATGCGTTTACTCCCATATGATTAAACATTGCTATTTACTTCATTAATACTTTATTCCTTAAGCTACTCTGCTGAAATTGATGACCTATTCATAGATTACATCCTGGTCTCATGCAACAGGTACTTGTCTGTTTAAAAAAAAAAAAAAAACACAACAAAAAATTGGCCTTACGTGGGTTGGGAGAGTTCAGTAAGCCTAGAGAATACTATATATAAAATATGGCTAAATGGTTGCAAGGATACTATATATAAAATATGACTAAATGGTTGCAATATGAGGGGATAAATTCCAAGATTCAAGTAATGTTCCTCCCTCCTATTGCCATGTGAGAATGAACTATGAGATAACAAGAAGGGCAAGTTGCAACTGTTATAAAAAAAAATAGGCTAAATTTAGTTGAGGTCATTATTTTTATGCAGGTAATAATTCAGTTTGAAAGCAGCACTGGAATCAAAATAACCCTGAGAGATACAAGGCATGATGGAGAAAGAAATAGATATGATGGAGTTCAGTAAGGACAACAGCAAAGCAGGGAGAAAGAATCACCTGCAGAAAGACAAGATGAGATTGACAATGCGGTATTTCTGCCAAAAGAGCGACTGAGTATTTCAGAGTATCCAAACCAATATATGTCACCTATGTCATACTCAGATAAAAGAAGCAGTCATACTGGGATGTGTTAACAGGAATGCTGTACGTCAGATCCACGAATGGTCTGCAGTGTGCAGAGCAGTGGTGGGCCCTGAGCTGAAGCTCTGTGTCTGGGCACTGCACTCCAGGAAAGATGTGGATCCATTGGAGAGAATCCAGGGGAGAATAACAAAATGATCAGAGGTCTACAAAATATGACCCATGAGCAAAGACTGGAAGAACTGTGTTTGTTTAGTCTACAGAAGAGAAGACAGAGGGGAGACATGATAACAGTCTTCAAATATTTAAAAGGTTGTTGCAAATAGGAAGAGAATAAATTGTTCTCCATGTCCCTTGGCACTAGGACAAGAAGTAACAGGCTCAAAATGCAACAGAGGCAATTTAGGTTATATTATTAAGAAAAGCTTTCTAACTGCAAAAGAAGATAAGCATTTGACTAGATTGTGTATGGAGGTGGAGAATTTCTGTCTTTGAATTTTACTTGGATTCTTGGGGGCTTGTCATGTGTAGTATATGTAACCTTCGTGGTATGTCAGCAATACAGGGCTCAGAGTCATACGTGCCACTCTCATATACCGCCCTGGAGTGATGAATGGCATGGTGCTGCTTTATTGATGTTTGGGTGAGGAAAACACCTCCCAGTTAAGATTGGTAATTATTTGCAGAATTTTCACATAAATTTGCAATTGCAATTCACTCTTTTATCACTGCATGGTAGTACTTGAACTTAATTCTCTTGAAGTAAGACAAAACCAAGGATGGACAAGTTCTTGAGGTATTTCTGAAGCAAGGTTTAAATTTCTAATCCTGATAAATCCTTTCTTCGTTAGCTAATCTGTAATTAAAGAAATTTTTATATTTCAAAAAGAATTTGTGTTGAAACCAAATGAAAATATATTTAATTTGGAGTCTTTTTGAAGCTATAAAAAATAGTTGTGGTAAAGTGACCACATCTAACAATCTTAACAGGGTGTTTTTAAGTGATGTGTATTGGAAATACAGCTCCTTGATTTAGAAGTCATACTTGTCCTCGAAAGGGAAAAGACTTGTTGTTTTACCCTAATTTGTTTTTTATTAATCTATAGTTGATAATGTTGATATTAAATAGTATTTAAAAATAGTTCTACCTCTGGAAAACAAGGAAATTAAACTAAAAATAAGTGAATTTGTTATCTTTTTTCCTGCAAAAATTTGCTATGCCGGAAAAAATGGTTCAAACATCTTCCAGTATAATTTTGAATATCTGCCAAACAGTAGATTTATTTGCCAAACATTTTCATACAGTATTCCCACCGGGACTCAGTCTTTCAGAGAATAAATTAGTGAAATTAACTTTTCTTATCAGTCTATGGGATTTGAGAATAGTGAGGTTGTCTGCCAACATGCAGTGGAAAGAAACACTATCAGCTAAATTGTCTGGATTCTGGTGTTCTTCCCTTCGTCCTCATCTTGGTCAGGAAACACTTACATGAAGGACTATACAGAGGAGGGGAAGAAACTGTGTTTTGAAGAATTTTCCAGATAATATACTCTTGACTGCGTGCCATTTCTCCTTCTTTTACTTTCCTTTTTATTTTTCAAGACCAGGCATTAAAGGTTACTTTGTTCTGGACCAAATTTTCCACTCTGTCTTCTGAACTTTCTCCCTTTGCTTCTGGCTCCCATCTCAGTGCACCAGCCTTCTACTGCAGAAATGTATCCCAAGTTTGCCTGTACGTAATCTCAGTTTGTGTGCATGTGCTGAGGTGCTAATGCAGCTTCATCAAGCATTCAAAACGTTCTCATTTCTGTCTGTTTGAAGGCTTAGAATCATAGAATCATAGAATGGTTTGGGTTGGAAAGGACCTCAAAGACCATCTAGTTCCCACCCCCCTGCCATGGGTAGGGACACCCTCCACTAGACCTGGTTGCCCAAAGCCCCATCCAACCTGGCCTTGAACACTTCCAGGGATGGAGCCTCCACAACCTCTCTGGGCAACCTGTTCCAGGGCCTCACCACCCTCACAGTGAAGAATTTCTTTCTAACATCTAATCTAAATCTTCCCTCCTTCAGTTTAAACCTATTACCCCTTGTCTTGTCACTACAGTCCTTGATAAACAGTTGCTTTCCATCTATCCTGTAGGCCCCTTCAGCCTGGAAGGCCGCAATTAGATCTCCCCAGAGCCTTCTTTTCTCCCGGCTGAACAACCCCAACTCTCTCAGCCTGTCCTCATAGAAGAGGTGCTCCTGCCCTCTGATCAGCTTCATGGCCCTCCTCTGGACCCTTTCCAACAGCTCCATGTCTTTCTTGTAGTGAGGCCCACAGAGCTGGACACGGTACTCCAGGTGGGGTGTCACAAGAGTGGAGTAGAGAGGCAAAATCACCTCCCTCAACCTGGTGCTCACACTTCTTTTGAGACAGCCCAGGACACGGGGCTTATGCTTCTCTAATTTGACAGAAAGGGAGCTTCTACTTTAGCCAAATGATATTAATAACCAATGGAAAAGCATTGGTTCAATAAATATTCCAAAATAAGGATGCAATATTTGTAAACAATTTGCATGGATGTTGCAAGTTGAGTTTTGCTCAGAATGAAAAACATCGCTAGCAATAACAAACGCATTATCTCATGCCAAAGAGCGGAATAAGGTTCTGTTGAGGTAATAGTATGGTAGTATGGCTTGACACACTTGGGGTCCTGCATCTGTGTGATGTTCCATTAACTTAGACAAGAGTCTTCAAAGCTGAGGATCTATTTTTTTGTGAAACAGCTTGCCGAAAGAAGTTGTTTCCAGCTCTTAACGTGCCCTTTTACACTGGAGAGCACCAATTTATTTATCTAGTACAGCATTCAATGTAATTTTCAAAGTTTTTAGTGAATACTATTTCAATTTTAGTATTCTCAATGTTTTTAAAAAAATCATCAACCATTTTTAAGAAATCAAAATGATGAGCTTTTAATTTAAGTAGAAAATATATGTCACACATTGTTCCTACAAAAAATAGAGTTGCTGTTTGGTTAGTTGCTTCTACTCTCCTATTAAACCTGATACTTAGAAAGATGAAAAGGAGAGCATTTCTTCTTTGTCCTGCAGGAGTACTGCATTGTTAACACAAACTTCCTTGATCCCTGCAGGGTCCTGCAGATTCTGCAAATTCCTCACTGCAGGATAACTGTACTTTCAGAAGTCTGCACGCTGCAATACGCTCCTCTTTATCAGAAGCAGACTGATGCTCCACTTGTGTGGATGTGTGTGAGCTCTTGATCTTTACATGTACATGGGGTTCCACATATGTGTTTTTCTTTTAAATTTTTACTAAATGACGGACTCTCTGAAAACGCATATAATCACGGAAGTGTAATGCTTCCTAGCAGTGTTATAGCTTTGAGTGTGTTCTTCACTATGTCTTTGTACAGAATTACAGTAACTGAAAATGTAAACATTACTTGGCCAGTATACTTATCCATGCTAAAATCATATGAATATTAAAATCTTAGAGCTTAATACTTCTCCAGCAACATCACCCAACTATATTAAATGAGTAGGTTATTTTATGTGTCCCTTTTTGTTAAATTTGTACATTATCAAACCATAAAGTGTGTGTGAGGGGGTTGTTTTATCTATTTTATGGTTTTCTGTCATTTAATAGTTGCAGAATGGTGAACCAATCCTTAAGACTTCAACAGTCAAAGCCTTTTCTTTTTAGTGGAAACGAGCAATTTCTCATCAACTTCAAATGAAATAATACTTGATCTCTGCATAGATTTAAACCATAAAATATACAATCTGCTCTCTTCAAACTTACGTCTGGAATTTTATCTTCTGCTATTTGCATTTAATAAAATGTATATATTATTTTTCCAAGTAACCAAGATATAATTACAGCTTTCCATAAGGTCAGTAAATACTTCATAAAAAACAGCCTTTTCAAATAGGTGTTGGTAAGGTTTCCAATCCTATATTAAATGCTCAAATGGTACAGATGAAATAAATCATAAGCTTATTTTTGTAGATTTATTTATTTATCTCTGGTGAATAATTGAAATTAAGAATAAAGATCTACCACAATGCATACATTGATCATGTAATGCATGCACAAATTTTCAGACATGTATAATTATTACAGATGGCTACATTGTATGTATTTTTGAAGCTAGTACTTCACATTTTCAGTTCTAGCCTACAAATACAATTAATAGCAAGAAATCATAACCATATTCTCCATTTAGTTTTTGTGAAGTATTATTATTCTAATAGCATTTTAGACTGGAAATTTCTTCCTGTGCTATTTTCTGGAATTACACTGAAAATTGTGTGCTCTATATAGGACATTAGCAGTTTCAGTGCTGTAAAACTACCAGGTACATCCAGAAGAATTATTTTCTTGCATTTTCTTACATTCTTACATTTTCTATTGCATGAATTCGGGGATCCATTCAGAGATAATACTTTTGTGGGACTTGATGGCTATCTCCTGAGCCTCATGCAAATATCACACCCTTGGACTTTGATGGGGTTTCGTGTTTGTTCCTGCACCCCACCCAGCAGGAGCTGCCTTCATAAAGTTCTAGGCAATGCTGCAAAGTTTTGGGGTTTTGTAATATATGCTCTTTTGGCTTGTGGAGATTGAAAATCAGTGACGGGAGGGATGATAGTTGGTGAAATGTTTGGTGGGGTTTTGTTTATAACGAAGAAAGGCTCTATTTCTTTATCATACATACTTACGTCGTAAGTTTGACTTCTGTCAAGAGTGATTTTTTTGTTTTTCCTTTCAAAACTTAGGTTCAAATAAACATCTAAATTAATGGTACATTTACGAGAAATGCATACATGTAAGAGATGTCTTCCTGCCGTTCATCCAGCTAGTGAAAGAGTGAGGTTAACGCTTAGGATCTTACCAAAAAGAAAAAATAGATGCTTTTATAAAATTTTGCTTTTCTGTGCATCTGCTAATGAATATAATTAGAAAGGAAAATTGGTGCTGTCTGTTATAATAGTGACTGACACAACTGTAACTGTAACTACCAACTGATACATACACAATTTGTGGAAATAATCACTTTGGGGGTCTGATATTTTCCCAGGCTTGGTCTCTGCTGAGGAATTATTTATTTATTTGTAGAAGCTTAGGCGAAATGTGTATGGTTTCAAAGGGCCGGGAGCACCCCTGGAGTGCCGCGAGGGCTTTGATGTTGCAAAGGCAGCTGAGTCAATTCGGGGGTAAGAGCTAGATTGTGCCCTCTCATCCCACCGGCAAACCCTGTGTGGTCAGCTAGCAGCTTTTTCAGCGACTGGCTATGGCCTTTCTTTCAGGTTAGTGGGCCAGAAAGCAAAGTTAACCTTTCAGACTGCTCTCTGAGCTCTGAACGTAAATGCGGTGATTCTTCCCTATCTCTAAGACCTGCGTGTGCACCCAGTGCGCTTGAGCAAATCCAAGCACCGCCTGTCAGGAAAGCTGTGGTGGTGTGATCTGGACAAAGGAAGCATAAAGATGACGTTCCGTGCCTTCCTTTGACAATGCCACCGAGAGGTACTGTGTTCTTACCCTGTCCGCTCATATACATTGATAATACACACAGCTGGAATTTTAAAGGCAGTTTAAGAAAATCCTCCCTGTGGCATGCCAGCATTTCACTTTCCTGGGTTCCCTTAATATGTAGTAAGTGTACAGACTAAAATATGCTGTTTGTGGACATCGGGTGAGGAGGGTGCTCAAAATTTGGACTTCCTGATTTGATGGTTAGCTGTGTACACATTTGCTTTTAATGTTAATTCGATCCAACAGTTCTTTCTATAGGAAGATGTATCAGATGAATGACTTTTCATTACAGTGGAAGCAAATACATCTTTTCAGGGGAAATCTTTGAGGAAGTGGGAATATGATTAGCCCTTTTAAATCACATTCCCTAAAATACGTGTAATAGCAGGACTGCAACAAGTTATATTTGGTGTCTTCTAGCTAACACAAGTCCTATTGCATTTTTAAGATAACAGCTTCTCAATCCTAGTAATTTTCATCTCTAAAATCTGAAGAGTTCCAGGTTGACAAAACCAGTGTAACTTCTGTCTTTTCAAGTTAAATATGATTTATTTTAGATAAAAGAGCATGAAAGCCTCTTGATAATTGTCTTTGTTTTATCGATTGCAACTGATTTGTCCCACTAAATTCCAGAGAGCTCTGTGTCAGATCAACTAAGATGGCATTGCATCTGTCATGAGGCTGTTCTGAGGTTGACATGAAGGGATTGTTATTTTTTACTATAGTGCATTCTTTAATTTGTTGACCTAGCTTACCACAAGCACTTTTGTAGTTTCATAATTGCAAAGTTCTTTAATTCGTTAAAATGAATTATTGCAGCTCTGTACATCAGAGATTGCAGTGGTTTATGTTCTTGAGCTCATCCCATTTTAAGATAGTGATTGTGACCTCTAAGCATCACAAAACCCATCAGCAAGTGGTACTCTTAGCAAATTCCAAATCTGATTCCATATATGAAAACAGCACAATGAGTAGTTTTCTGGTTTTCAATGACATCAAGATGCCCAGCAGATCGATATTCATAGAAGAGCATTCTGCTCAGACGGAGGTAGGCAGTACTCTACCGAGTCCAAAACCAGATCTTCTACACATGTCTAAAGTATTGGATTCCAACTTATGTACAGGAAAGGCCATCAGATATATTCAAAGAGTTTGGGTCCTCCAAAATCTGCAACATAACTCTGCATTGATACTGTGATCAACTAAATTATTTAGTAGTTGTTTGACTTCCATGAGATAGGATTAGGTGCCGTGTCATTCATAAACCTAAGCTCACAGAAGAATAAAAAATAAAGGCTATTTCTTGGATTGTGCTTGAGTCTTTTTTTGCCTGCTTCATCCATAGTAGTCACTGTACTTATAACTTGCTGAATTCAGAACACAGAGAATCCATTTTATTCTCAGGAGAGGAGCCAAGGAATTAATAAACAGATAAAGTTGAATTATTTATTGATGGAGGAGATCTCAAAATTCAGATTGGGATTGATTTGTCCAAGAATAGCAGAGGACAGTGACACAGAACCACTGAGCTATGAAGTCTTATGTTAGTATGGGCTTCATGCTTTGCAGGTGCTTCATCTAGCTAATTGACCAGCAGTGCTAAGGCAATTCACTTTTATCTAGGGATCTCTGAACATGCCATGGAACTGTTTGGCATTATAAACCCCTGTAAACCAGGTGAAGACTTTTACTTTGGCTGCATATCTGCCAAGCATTATTGCATTAAATTCTTAAGTGCCTATGGTTTCACAGCAGGTTTGTGCCAGGACTGGAGAAAGGAAATCCACTCAGCCAGTAATTTCTTCCACTGTTCCAGTCCTCACTGACTACAGTTTCACATTCAGCCATCTCATATAAACCAGACATATACAGAGCAACCCTTCCTCTATGTAATGTGCTTGTGTTGATCATGTCTGTGAAAAATTCCAAGCATCACTGATATGAAACAGTTATTTTTGTTCTCATCTTACTATTGACTCCAGTATGATTATAAATTTTCCAAATTTTGACAAGAGATACAGAATGAGACATGTTACATACATTAATTTGGCAGGTCAATAGCAATCTTGCTCTAAGAAATACAAGCTAGCTTTTTTATTTATTTATTTTAGTATGAAAACTTCATATTGTGGTACCATGGTGTGTACACTTGTTGTATGCACTGCTTTTATGCACATTTTGTCTACAAGAATGGCTTTACTTGCTGAACCACTGTCCAGCCTGGTATATAAAGAGAAAAAAATTTGCCTCATATAGATCAAGCAGGTTTTGATTATCATGATCAAGTGTTACAGGCTGCACAGCATTCACAAAGGACTTCTTTTTTCGTTTTTGTGGAGACAAAAGAGTTTACATGAAATGGTTTGCTCTGAGTTCTGGTACATTTGTTTCACTTCATACATCTGAGACAAAAAGCAGTTCGTGTCTGTGGAGCACAAGAGAGGAAAAGAGGTCCTAAAGTAGTTTAAACTCTGAATTAGACATGGTTTTAAAGCTCTCTGACAGAAAGTGATGAGCATTATATATTGTAAAGGGTTTCACAGTTTGTATTTGTGCTGAAAGACTATGATTATTTAGAATATCCTTTGTAGCGCAACTACAGGCTGGGCAGAGAATGGATTGATAGCAGCCCTGAGGAGAAGGACTTGGGAGTGTTGGTGGACAAGAAGCTCAACATGAGCTGGCAATGTGCGCTTGCAGACCAGAAAGCCAACCGTGTCCTGGGCTGCATCAAAAGAAGCGTGGCCAGCAGGTCGAGGGAGGTGATTCTGCCCCTCTACTCTGCTCCCATGGAGCACTCCACCACCTGGAGTACTGCGTCCAGCTCTGGGGCTCCCAACATAAGAAGGACATGGAGCTGTTGGAGCAAGTCCAGAGGAGGGCCACAAAGATGACCAGAGGGCTGGAGCACCTCTGCTATGAGGACAGGCTGAGAGAGTTGGGATTGTTCAGCCTGGAGAAGAGAAGGCTCCAGGGAGACCTTATAGCAGCCTTCCAGTACCTGAAGGGGGGCTACAAGAAAGATGGAGAGGGACTGTTTACAAGAGCAGGTAGTGATAAGACAAGGGGTAATGGCCTTAAACTGAAGGACGGTAGATTTAAATTGGGTATTAGGAAGAAATTCTTTACTGTGAGGGTGGTGAGGCCCTGGAACAGGTTGCCCAGAGAAGTTGTGGATGCCCCCTCCCTGGAAGTGTTCAAGGCCAGGTTGGATGGGGCTTTGGGCAACCTGGTCTAGTGGAGGGTGTCCCTGCCCATGGCAGGGAGGTTGGAACTAGACGGTCTTTAAGGTCCCTTCCAACCCAAACCATTCAATGATCATTCTGTGATTCTGTATTTCTATGTGATGGCTAGTGTTATAAATGTAAGAATGTAAGATTAAGGTGACAAATAATGCTGTCAAATGCTTTAAGAAGTCTCACAGGTAACCCATCTGAGTTATAACTAGTCTCAACTCTGGTTTGGGAATTATATCAATCAAGTATATGGTACATGGACATTTAAGCTCTTGTATTAAAACAACCAAAACAATAAAATACAGCATATTCTTTGTATAGTTTACCCAAGAGTTTCTGATATGTCTGAAAAAGTAAAGTTTATATTCCTATACTACAATCCTTTTTTTCTGAATGGACAAAGACAAGGATTAGTCTTACTTTGAGTGGAAATGCAACACATTGGTTATTAATTTCCTTGTTTCCTCAACTACAGATCTGCAGACTTCAGCGTCACCTATCAACAGGAAAATACCAGCAGAATCTCTTTTCAAACCAGCCTGTAATGTTTGTATCTCCTACCAGTCAGCCACCCTGCAAAAAGCTAATTGAACTTATACAGCTGTCAGGAGGGAAAATATGTAAAGCCTTACGTCAGGCAAAAATCTGTATAGGAAAAAACCCAGGAAAGAAATACCAAGAAATAAAATGTTTATCGGAAAAATGGATATTAGGTAAGATTCTAAATTCCATCTCATAAAAAAAATATTGTGGAATATGTATTCAAAAATTGACTATAAACAGTTCACTAAACTGAGTTTATGGAGGGAAGAAAATGGAACAGTCTGCTACAGTTTGGTTTTCAGGAAGGTTATCTCCATGGTGAGGACTTTCTCTTACATCTAAGGCTGCTTTGTCATGGTACTCACCATTGTAATTTTACCAAGAATAGATTTCATCCAAAGATTTTAAAATTTATCTTTTGTATTATTGTTTCACTTAGAGCAAACTAAATTATGGGAAACCCCCATAGGATAATTGCTTTTTAAAGTGGCATGTATTTCAATTTTAGATGTAGTAAGAAAGTGGGTTTTTTTTAAACTGATACAAACTGAAATACAGTAATTGGCACCCTCTGATAATGTGTCCTGAATTATATATTGTACATCTGAAAGACAATTTTCTGCAGTCTTTGTATCATTTGCAAAAAGCTTCTGTTTAAAATCTGCTGTTACGTCTCTAAGAGTTGTCAGTCCATCGCTTTTACATTAAGGACACCACAGTTCTAATGTTCATCTGTTTGCAACGACTCAAGTGTAAAATTGCCATCCTCACCCTCAAAGAAAAGTTTTTCATAATCTATGTAGGATTCACAGCTTCCAGTCTGACACTCTCTCTTTTTCAGACAAGATAAGGGTATTTTCCAAAAAGAGACCTTTTGCATACTAGAAAAAAAAAAGATTAAATTTTCTTCATACACTGTGTCAAATGTCTCTAGATAGTGCCTCACTCAGACTCTAGTAATAGATGTCATACATTAATTGATGTTATATGAGACTAGACAAGCAAGTCCAAATCTCTTGACCATTAATGCTATCAGATCATAATGACTTCAAACCTGAGAGAAAATACCACTACAGAAGAAAGGAAAAGTGAGCCATAAGGGAAAAATATTGTCTTAAATGCAAATGTTATTTGATACTTGAAGAAAAACTTGTGAACAGTTGAGAGAGACACACAAGAAGAAAGCAGTGTTTATTGTGGTTTCGAAGAAGACATAAAGAGCAAGTGTGGCCAAAAAAAGTGACTAGATGAGAAAACCAGAAGTTTGTGCAGAACTGAAAATATGATTTAGTAAATTAAAGACAAAAGTTTCACATAGCACTACCCCAGTCATAAATTCCAGACGGACAAAGTCAATGATCTGAAGTGGCATGCAACTCATGTGGCACGTCCCACTCTTTCACTGGTCTTACGGCGTTCTGCCTCGTCCGGGTCCAGCCTCTCCTGAGCTTGCTGCAGCTGGACAGGCTGCGCTCAGCCCATCAGCGGGCTGAAGGAATTGCACATCTGGCTGCTCATGAAGAAGGACTCTGAATTCTTTGTGCCCTTTACAAATTTCTCAGTTCTCTTTTGCAGTCCGATGCTGCCTTTTCTAATTGTTATATCCTGCTCGCAAGGCACAGTTATGCAAGCTCCGGCTAATGGATTTTAAATCGGAAAAACTCAGAAAAAAATGCGTATTTTTATACAATACTTTAAAGGAAGGATACATGCTTTTGAAGCTCAGCCCCTTGCTCAGCAACTGTTTACATAATAGTATGAACAGTGTCACCTGTAAATTGCCATCTTATTCAAATAAATCAAATCAAATCTTAAGTTTTGTCTAATCTTTGACAATTCACTGTTGCAATTCAGATGATTTGTGGCTATCTGCTTTTTTGCTGTTAAAACTGACTGCCAATTAATTCACTCAAGGCTAACCACAATAAAAAGCATATAGGTAGATAATGCAGCACCTTTTTTAAACTTAAATAAATGATAAGTTCTTGAGGTATTATCATTTGACTGCTTTTTTTTTTTAGGATCCTTCCCTCCCGGTTCTCAGCTCCAAACTGTTTTATACCAGAGATTGTTCTGAATTTCTTTGCAATCTGTTTCTTGTGCATTTTATCTTAAATAATCCTGGGGTTTTTTATTTCTTTTAGATTCAATCACTCAGCATACAATATGTCCCATGGAAAACTACATTTTTCAGCTGTGAGCTAACTCAAGAGCTTCCATATGGTTGTAAGGAAACAAGCCTAGTTGGGATTCAACAAAAAAACCCCTAAGCTGTGAATAAAATTTCTAAGAAAACGCAAGTTACATATTTATAAATACAGGGGAATGTTTTCTACATTTTTATTGCTTGTGTAAGTGTTCATCTTGTGAAATCTTTAGGTTTCTTATAATAAAGTACTTCCCTATTAAAAGTCATCTTGCTTTTATTTATTTATTGAAGACCTTTGGACCTAAAAGTTGAACGAATAATGATTCACTGGGAGGAAGTGGAAAGATATTTTCTAATCTCTAAGCGAAGCTGATCATGTTACAGAGCAATTAAAAGATGTCCATGCCGAGTGGGCGAGCGTGCCTGAGCTAGCTCTGGTGCAGTCAGCAGGAGCTGTGCTTCCAGTGCAGATGCATGGATCCTGTAGGTTGCCCTATTCCGAGAGCCTCTGCGCACAGCTGAAGGCCCATGTTGCCACATCTTCGTGACCGTTGCTAATTATGTTTCTTTGGTAAAAGGATAAGGTGTCCCATCATGTTCTACTCACGCCTGCTGGTGTAAACTCGCACTTCTAAATTGAGTTTTCAAAAGTAATTGAAACTCAGTAATGCATTAGTTAAGGTATTACTTTATTTCAATACCTTTAATTGAGTTTCAAACTGTGTCTACCTTACATCTAGGCTGAAACCATAAACAGTTACTGAGTCAAATGAATTAAGATAACACATCATTCAAGTGCTAAAATCTGTTGAAAATGGAACGTATCATTAAATCCTTTAGGTATACTTGAAAAATGTATGCAAATGTCTTAAATGTTAAATTCCTCTTCGCCCTGTGGTTGATTTGTAAGATTTGTATATAAAGTATGTTGTAATGTATGCTTGTTTATCTATAAATGTACAACCTCCTTCAAATATTTGCAAGGTCCATCAAAATAATTTATCATCAACATAGAGAATAATGTATTATCAAGTACCTTAATGGCAGCTCGTAACTCACAGCTTCCAAACTCGGTGCTCCCCTCAGACTACTGTCAGTCTGAGGCAATGGAAAACCTGTACTAAAAATAAAGATTACAAGTTAATATTGTGGAACAATCAAGATACAATGGTTTATAAATGATGCCATTCTATCGCACTGTTCCAACCTATTTGGCTTTTTAAGGGATTTGGATGTACAATTTCTGTAAACTTGAGGATTACACAAGTATTTTCTTCAAAACAAGTTCAGCGGCATCTGGGCAGCAGGCTGTTTCAGGCACAAATGGCATTTGCTCTGTAAAATGTTAAACATATTTCTTAATGGAAAAGCTCCAAGATACGATTATTTTATGGAAAATTAAATTGACTTTGTTTTCAGAAATACTGAGTACCTGTAACTCAAAAAGTTAAGATCTTGTTTTCAAGAATCTAAGTGCTGTATAGCTGGGTTTAGTATATAAACTAGAAAATATAATTTATTAAGGTCTTTTCCTTGCTTAGTTTTCTGAAATGCACGTTTTTAACAGCATCTTAGCTAGGAAAAGTATATTTGATACAAAAATTGGTAATCAGGTCTGTCTACGAATTGTACTGTTTATAAAGGAAACTATTTACCTATTTACTGCAGAGCACTGGTAACATGGTGTCACTCTTCACCCTCGATCTTATGAGCCCCTTTAGTAAGAAACTAGTTGCCAAGTACTATAGACTAAAATATAAATACTTAAATAGGTTGTGACATGTGAACATATGGTTCCAAATAAATAACAGAATAATTTGTTTGAATTATATTGCTTAACTTTTAATATTATGACCTCCTAGTTTATTTTGTACTCATTTCCTAAGTGTACTACCCATAAAAATCTGTCACTATTAATTTATATAATATAACATTCCAAATCAGTTTTCTCATAAATGTTATTAAGATTAATCTCAGCTATTTTAACTGTAAATTCTTGGATCAACTTTTTGGTCATTATTAGTCACTCGTGTAACAGACTTGACAATGGAAAGTCTAATATACTTTTTTTTCTAAATTAAAATGTTTCAGATAAAACAATCTGTCAATTTAGATAATTCCATCTTAAATTATGTGGTTTGATAGAAATCCCTATCATTTTGTTCTTGCAAAATGTGTGGTGTGCAGGTAAATATAGCCAGCAGGAAATTAAGTGCCTAATTTTGGTCTCACATTATGGGCAAGAGGAGTGCTGTCCATCCATCCTGACTATTGCTGTGTAAAAGTATGTAGCAAATACAGGAGAAATTAGAATTAAATCCAAAGACTAGGATGTTGTACAAGCAGTAAAAAATAAATACTATTTCATGTTTATAGCTTGGAGTCTTCCACACAAAGAGCTTCTGAGGTAGGTACCCTGGTGTGGGTTCTCACCCACCTCAGCGTTGGAAGGAAGGTGCGTTTCTGCCCGAGACCTGACCAGCAAAAGTCACCGACTCCGGTCATCCCCTCAGTAAACCAAGACGGGAGGGGGAGTGATGAAAACTTGTCAAACGATTCATTTGTCAGAAGAAATCCCCCAAATGAAAAAACACTTGCACCGGATACCGTGGTCCTAAGGACGGTAACACAGAGAGGAAAAGACGCAAGACCCAGCAACACAAAGCATCACTGACTCACAAGTAGTTTTGAGTTGATCACTGCGAAGATCTTTGCAATGTACAGTGCTTAACGCACATTCTGCCACAGCACAGCCGGGCTGTCTCCTCTGCAAAATGGTACCATGCTCACCTTACCAGGAATCTGCTGGGGTTTTTATTTCATTTTTTTTGCTCTCAATCACTTTTGTGGAGGAGAGGTTGCCTTAACCTTACCTTTTTTACCCTGCATGAGTATTTTTGCTCAGCTGCTGTCTCTCCTTCTCCTGCACCCCTGCTAAAAGCTGTCTCCAACAAAATCACATTAGCACGATTAAAGATCTAAGTTAGCTTACTTTGATTAGGAATCTGTTTAAACCAAAATAAATTTAAAAGCCAAAATAATTGGCTTTTAATTATTTTGGCTTTAATTAATTAATTATTCCTTCCTGAGATTCACATTGGTTAATTTTTAAAAGTAGTTTAACTCCCAGCACCCATTTCATTTGCATCAGTGGTATAGGTGGTATCGCTCGGAGGCTCAGACCACCTTCAAGAACATGTTGCTTAAGTTATGTCAGAATGGCAGCAAAATTGGTGTCCTCATCAACCAGCATATCCTCAAAATTTAATTAGGATCTAAAACAATTTCTTTATAGTCAGAGTGACTAATAATGTGAGATTGGCTAAGGAGGTGTTTGAAAGCAAGACTGCCAGAAACTTGTGAGGTGGGTGGATTGTACATCTCTTTTTTTTTCCCCTTCATCTGGCTTTGTAAACAGTTTTAGATTGCAACTGCATTTGGGGTGTGTATATCTAGTGAGTAAAAACTCTCTAAATATTCACAGTCATCCTAGTATAGGACCCATCTGGTACTGACTTATTAAACTACAGGTTTCTTGAGCTGTTTTTATGTTTCTGGATATTTTCCTGACTCAACTATAGGTAACTTTTTGGAGATTGCTACTTTCTAAATAAAAATAGCTAGTAAAAACTATTGCATCACTTGATTTTCTGTTTATAGTTCCACTATAATAAACTTGTGTTATCTTAATTGATCGGGATAGAATGTACTTTAGGCATGACTGCATTATGTGGTAAAGTGTTATCAGCACATTCAGCGCTAGGAAGCTGCGAGCACACGCAGTTTTTGGTGAAACCTATAATCAGTTTAGGGACTGTAAGGCAAAGGTAATTTTAATTAGTATTTCTGAGCAGGAATTGTGGCTGCTTGGAGCTGTGTTTCTAACACTTCTAGCGCATAAAATGGAGGTATCCCAGGAATGATGTCTAGAAAGACGATTAATTTTTTCCTCAAGAGTAACACAAAACCCTGGAAAAAAAAGAAAAAAAAGAAAATGGAATATTTGCTCAGACTGAAAACTGGAAAGCGTGGAAAAGTCTGCATCTGTGCCAACAGATCTGTCTTTAATGACAGATCTCATAACAGAAAACCAAATGGCTGTAGTCCTATTGCATTAAGCAGAGTTTTATTTCTGATCTCCTTTCACTGCTGTATTTCAGAATGAGCTCCTTCCATGATATGACCAAATGGTGGGCTTTGGAAAAGCATCACCCTTACTACAGCATCGTGCAGCAGCTGACAATAAGGTGGTTTAAAACTGCCAGCGGTACATACATCACAGCTGGTGTTTAGGTTATCAGCACAGATGTCTGCCAAGAGCTTTTGCTGGGAGCTGGCAAAGCAGTGTTTCTCTCCTGTTGGCGCAGATGTGAAACAACTGTTTACGCACCCAGGAACAGCTCAGACTCCTGCGCAGGGCTGAGGTGTTGACAGGTAGCAGCCAGGTGTAAAGAAGGACTGAAAGTTTCTTTGCACTACCGGGGTCAGCATCCTTCAGAGGGTGATTTGTGGCGTTGCGCTGGAGGTGCGTCCCGAGGGCGTGCTAGCTGAACCTTCATACGACTTCTTCCGTGCCAGCTTGTGTTGTTTGCCTAGTAGCTGCTGTTGTCTGGAAAGCACCTGATCTATCACTCGAGACAGAACTGCCCTGGGGTGTTTATTTCCCAGACAGATTTATTAATGCCCAGAATGTCTTTTCATGCTGTTCTTGGATATCTAAAAAAAAAATCTGCAGTTACATGTGTGGTGGCGAAAGGATTGGTACTGCCTGTCCAGACAGGTTTGGGGTTTGCTTTTTCTTTCTTCATAACAGGTTTTATGTACTGTAACTGTACAGTTATGGCTTCTAAGAGAGAGAAAAACTAAGTCTTTAGGTAGGAGCGTGCAGGGGGAGGTGGTTTCACAATATTATCTCTGCGACATGATCTTTTAATAACAGGCAAAGCAGCTGAAGCTGAAACTTGGAAACTCTTCTGTAAGTACTTTCTGCAGTACATAGGTCTCTCTGTTTTTTCAGAACTTTGGATAATTAAAGAAATACACTTTCAAAATTGCAGGAGGAAATAGCTTTATAACTGAGAACTTAGAGAGATGATCTCGCGTCTCAGTGACAGTGCAGGATACTTACACACAAAAATCAAAAGAATGCAGCCTGGAGCACAGTGTAAGGAAGGATGAAATAGCCTTGTCAAAGATGGGAAAACTTCCTTGATAAGGGTATCACAGACCTTGCTACTGGGCAGTGAAGTACTGTATGCAGAGGGACAGAAACAAGCAACTCCTTTCACTCAAGAGGCACAACTTTTATATTACATAGTGCCTGATATTCTTCCAAAATAACTCCTTCCTGTATAGTGCCTACAGATTCCATAGTCTTGTGTCAATCGAGTTCATAAAGCATAGTCTGTCTGACTTGACCCTCCGCTCTAAAGCATAAATGTTTTACTCAGACAGGCAACGCGGTTTTAACAGGAACTTCAGGATGTATCCTTCCCTCTCTGCCAGAACTGCTGCTCAAGCACAGAATTATAGGGTTTTTTTCTTGGCTGCTGTTATCGTTCCCTCAGTCAACACTTTCAGTATCAGTTCTTCTTGTCCACCAAAATCCTGTTCCTATTTGTGCAGTTCTTTCCCTATTTTAGTCACTACTTGTTTCATTCTTCCAGTTCATCAAACAAAACTTTCCTTTCTTTTCTAAGCTCTTGTCACTGTAGTCTCACTCTCCCTATCTGATCTGACATCTACCTAGTGTTTGATTCTCACTTTTGTTTCATTACAGGATACCGCTCTTTAGCATTAAATCTCGGAGGGAAAAGAATGGGATGGGACAGTTAATAGCCATTTTCATGCTTGTCTTTTCAGACTTCACTTCTACAAGTTACTGTAGCAATCCCTTGTGCAGTTCACCATGTCCTACTTCAAAGCCCTCCACTTCTTTACAACTTGTAGTATACTGCAACTACCTGGTTAGGGCTAGGCAGGAAGAAAGCTACACTTTGAGCTTCTGGTGGGCCAAGAACTGTGTATTTGCTGTTGTATTTAGATGATGTTATTCTGGTCCATCTGTTCCAGCCCCTTGGTTCACCCACCTCCTTTGCATGTTCCCAGATGAAGCTCTCCAGCACATTGATGAGTTTGTGAGTGGAAAAGTGCCTGGGACCATCAGACTCTACCTTGCCATAAAAATGGAAGAGTCATAACAGAAGAGATTCCCATCGTATTAAGGTAAGACATAGGATATGCACTTTGCACAACCCTGTGCCTATCTTCAACAAACAGTAAATACCCTAACATGTTATCCTGGAAAGACTGCGTAGACTCAAACTGTATGCAACACACATGATACGCTTCAGCCTTAAATTACTTTTCAGGCTTTCTTTCAACTCAGGTAAGGCTGTTGTTTTCTTCAGATTACATTTAGTTGTTGACTTGGTCACAAGTATGGGGAGAGGTAAAGGAAAAACACTTTCCAGATTTTCTGTTCTCGAGTGAAGCATTCCAGCTCATTCACTGTGGAAGCAGAAGTTCAGCCAGAGGAAGTTTTGCTAAGTAGTCCCTGGGATCCAGAGATAAGCCTAAAGCCAAGATGAATTGTATGTACGCAGTATGGAAGATGGCATGACTTTAAACGTTCTGTGCAATGCACATGGGTAGAAGTCTTTCGACTATGTGGTTAAGTAAACCAACATCCGAAATTCTGTGTTATACTCTTTAAATGTTGAGTAAACCCAGGGGTTTTGATTTTAACAGCTCTGGGGAGGAGTAAAGGTTTTAGTTCAAGAAATGAACAAATATGGACCTGCTCTGATTATAGTCTAATGTGTCAATTCAGATGAAAATCGAGACACTTGGAAACAGTGCTACAAGCTCACAGATACTTGACCTCTGTGAAGAGCCTGACTGGTCACTGTGCCACTTTTAATGTGCACTTAAAGAAATCTGGTGCTCCTCCTCCCCCCACTGATGACTGAATGTTTCTGAGTAACTTGAAATTCACACCCACTTGAAATGCTGACTTGGGAATACACTTTTTTGGACACATGCTTCATCATATTTCAGCTGTACACAAAGATAAGCATTTTAGAAGTTTGGAAGCAGAGCATTTCCTCCTACAGAAGAGAATTTATATTTTCCCTGACATTGCCCAGGCAACACGGGCTTGAATAAAAAATTGACGCTAAAAGCAGAGTTCTCTAGTCTGGGAATCAACACTGTTATTTTATTCCCAGCTACATTCAGTATCCTACTTGATGAAGAGAAAAATGTCCTTCATAAGTGCAGGGATGTTGAACATATTTTGATGACCCATATAAAAGCTATTAGAGGGCATGAAGATGCAAACAAAAGAATCTGGAGTTATAGAATGATCCAACTTGAGATTCACTTTTCCCTGACTTTAGCCTTTTCTTCTTCTGTGTTTTCTTGTCTTTTTTTCCCCTCTGTTATTAGTAGTGGTATTTAATGTCCATTATATTAAAAAAAAATTTGTATGAGAGACTGAAACCCATATTCTGTAAACAGTATCATAGCCACTGAGCTACAGAACCAGATCTCCTCTTCTGTCTTCCCACCTGAAATCTTTTGTATAGTTAGAACAACAGTGGTGAGCCACACACAGTATGGAAGTTATAGAAATCTCATGGGAGAGAAGAGCTTGAATCTGCCCAGGCTGACAAGGGCTTTGTACCCAAGTCTTCAGTTCCCTAGATGCCTCTATGAAGTTACTCATAGCATCTACTTTGCTATTTGACGTGCAATGTAGAACATCTACGTTAGAAGCCTAGGTGAGCATGAAGACAGCAGAAGCAGGGAGACTCCTAATAAACGTTGTCTGAATACCCAAGTCTTCCAGATTATATCATTAATGAGGTCAAGGCACAGATGCCATGAGCTGTTCGTTGTGGCATGCAGTGAGTAGGAAAGCTTGCTCACTTCACAGGAACTCTCAATACAGTGGCCAACCACCTCCACATCTGTGGTCAGAAACAGATCTGTGCCGCTGCCGCGACTAGAGCGGTCCCAGGGAAAGTGGAAAATGGCAGATTGCTCTCACCATGCTGAGACGCAAACAGCAGCCTGGCTCAGCAGTGATATGCCGTGGCACTTTCTGCAATGCTGTTCCTTCTGGTGGCCGATTTGAGAAACACCTTTTCACAGGAGTTGCCCGAACTCACCCGTAGTGTAAGCCATGCCACCGGGCACAGGGTCAGGCAGCAGCAGGCTGGGTGCCGCGCAGTCCTGCAATACAACCAAGAAGCATCTGGCTGCGAAATCACTATTGGGTGCTTTTATAATTTCTTGCTGTTCACTAGAAATGTGTTCCTTATAGCTGTGCCTCTACTGCCATGTGCTCAGATTCAGTGCTCCAGGTCACGAAATCGCACCCCTAATGAATCAGCTTTGGAAACAGTAGGTTTCCTGTCTCATTGCTTCTTAGTTAGTCACACATACACATTCCTAGTAACGGCTAGGAATCATTCAGTACTTCAAGGAATTGTATTGTACTTCTGGGTTGTTTTTTTTTTTCCCTCTGGAGCCATTTTCTTAGTAGCTAATGGTAGCTACTGATCAATACTACTCCTTATATCTAAAATAATACCAGAATTCTTTCCAATTAATCAAAGAATAGTGTTCCAGGTATCTTTAGGAAACAAAAATGTTTCAAATTTTCAATAAATAAATGAAGCCACACTTGATCTCAACTTGAAAGCTTTTTGCCTTTGCATTTTTGGCATAATTAGCTTTAGTTACTGAGGTAAGAAAATCTTTGCTTTTTGCAAATCAGGAACAAGTGCTCTGCTCTGTCATAATTAATACAATTTACTCACATCAGTGGTGTTATCTTTTCTCCAACTCTATCTTAGTAGCTGGATTCTGTAAAGCCGGCAATTCATTAAGATGATTACTACTTTACTCCATAGCAAGACAAACTTCTTAAGCCACCTTCCAAATGCAGACTTTCAGCTTCTAATGCAGAGAAAAAATTGTGTACAAATGTATGATCCCAAGTTATACAAGGAAAGCAGAAATACAGGGGTCTCTCAGGAAAACCGCATGGTGCAAATTGAGTGTGGGAAAATACTAAGAGCTTCAGGTCATGGCTGACATTTAAACTCAACACCTCTGCTTCTGTGTTGCTATTACTGGTAATCAGTGACGTAAAACACTGCTTTGCTGTGGATTTGATACTGAGATACTTTGTACAATGAGCTACTGAATACAGCTGTATTTACAGACTTAATAAACTCTTTCTGCAGAATATCAGTATGAGTACCTAGAAGCAATGCTTCTTTTTAACTGGCAGTTACGCTTTTTTGTGTGACCTGCACAAGGAAAGCACTAATATCGGCCTCTTCACAAGTGTTTTCTCTCCCATTATTATTGCCCGTGATTCAGGTAACTGAATACCTGAAAACCAACAGCTAAATTTTGCAAGTTATAAAATTCCAAAAGAAACTAGTAAGGTGATTTGCCTTCAGACTTGATTTCAGCTGCGCCAGAGAGGGTCAGAGGCTTCATCCTTGGCCATTGCCTGTGGTCTCCTTAACAAGGGGAAAGACCAACATTTGAACTGGATCAGCACAGGCTCCATAGGTCCACCGCTCCTGCAAAACAGTCTGGTGGTCTGCTTTATGGACAAATGATGCTATTTATTTTCCGTCGTGTTTTTTTAAATAAGTTGCTGTAAAATATTTTGCTATCTTTTAGCGAAAGAAAATTACCTCAACTTTAGATGAATTTGAGGTTTGGAAAAAAGGAGGCACACTGCGATAGGAGAAATAAGTTTGAAAATACCCTTTAAAAACACCCGGCATTGTCTTAGAGAATCCTTCAGTAATGCAGGTATGGCAGCTAATAAGGCTGTAAATGGCTGCATTACTGCCAATAAAAGGTGCCATCTGGCAGGTCTGCCTATTAAAGTACAGGTTCATCTGCAACCTTTTAAGTCTGTTTTTCTTCCTGCAGGAGGTTGCTGAATCATTAAGAAAATCATGGCAATGTTAATAAAATTATTTATGAAGTTATCAAACTGCCAGTTGTGATAAATTAGATCCTAAACTCAAGCTGCTCTAAATTGGGGTCTGACTTTGTCAAACCAACTTTACCCCAACTTTGGTCATCAGCCCTTCATACCATGAAGGGTAGTAAAAGCACAAGTGCATCAAGTCGGGCTCTGATGGCTTTCTTCTTTCAACAGTGAAGGCTGAGGTCTGACCTGGAGGAGTTATTCTGTGCGTACATCAGCATGTGATTGCAATGTCATCTGCGAAACCTGTTATACCTGAAGGGGGAGTTAGGGGGAAAAAAGGGTACCTTACTTCAAAGGGTGTTTTTTACCCGAGGACTCTTTGTCCATTCCACTGTGTGTCGCTACAAAAATATAGCCAAGTTGGAGAAAGTAGGGTAGACAACAGAACAGGCAGGTAGCTTATACATACACATATCCACCCCATGTTTCTATTCACAGAGACTGCAGGCACAACGTAACACAATCTAGACACCCAATGCAAACGCGCTTGTCCTAAGGGCTGGAAGGACCGACAAAAGCACTAGGAAGCAAAAATTCATTTTAAGTAGAGGTCATTGCCTCTCTGATTGGTGGCATCACCACACAGCACCTCTTTGCTGACCCTAAACCATGGCAAACTGCAAATGATACAAGGTTTAAAGATGCTTGCACAAATTTTAGCATTAGGCAGGACTAAGGATAAGCTTGGCTTAGAGCAAAAATAATAGACAACTCTCATTTGAAATGCCACATTTAAATCCACTCTTCAGAGAACAAAAAATGGGTTTTTTTTCTGATGATACTAAAAGATGTCTCGTTCAATACTTGAAACAATCCATTTATCAGGGATACTAAGTGAAAGATATTCTAGTCAGGCAGAGTAAAAAGTGTTGGAATAGAGTCATAGAATCGTTTAGGTTGGAAAAGATCATCAAGTCCAACCGTTAACCTAGAACTGCCAAGTCCGCCACTAAACCATGTCCCTAAGCACCACATTTATACGTCTTTTAAATACCTCCAGGGATGGTGAGTCAACCACTTCCCTGGGCAGCCTGTTCCAGTGCTTGACAACTGTTTCGGTGAAGAAATTTTTCCTAATATCCAATCTAAACCTCCCCTGGCACAACTTGAGGCCATTTCCTCTTGTCCTATCTCTTGTTCCTTGGGAGAAGACACCAACACCCACCTGGCTACAACCTCCTTTCAGGTGGTTGTAGAGAGCAATAAGGTCTCCCCTCAGCCTCCTTTTCTCCAGGCTAAACAACCCCAGTTCCCTCAGCTGCTCCTCATAAGACTTGTGCTCTAGACCCTTCATAAGCTTTGTTGCCCTTCTCTGGACATGCTCCAGCACCTCAGTGTCCTTCTTGTAGTGAGGGGCCCAAAATTGAACACAGTACCTGAGGTGTGGTCTCACCAGTGCCGAGTACAAGGGGACGATCACTTCCCTACTCCTGCTGGCCACACTATTCCTGATACAAGCCAGGATGCTGTTGGCCTTCTTGGCCACCTGGGCACACTGCTGGCTCATGTTCAGCCGGCTGTGGACCAACACCCTGAGGTCCTTTTCCACCAGGCAGCTTTCCAGCCACTCCTCCCCAAGCCTGTAGCGTTGCCTGGGGTTGTTGTGACCCAAGTTCAGGACCTGGCACTTGACCTTGTTGAACCTCATATAGTTGGTCTCAGCCCATTGATCCAGCCTGTCCAGATCCCTCTGCAGAGCAGAAGAAAGGAGAAGGCTTTTTAATAATAATAATTTATGAGGTTTGGGCTTGGAATGTTTAAAGAGACAGAGTTGATTTTGCACACTAACTTCATCAATGAAGCACTGCAGTGGAAAAGCATGCATTACTGTGATTTCATGTTTGACGCTATACAGGTTACAGTAGCAAAAGCTTCCCTTAAATGTTTAGTTACATTAACAGCGTTATTTTATATGATATTTTTGTACTAATGAGCTGCATTTCAATGTTTTTCTCAGGTTGTACAGAACATATATTTTTAGATGTTGTTTGCATCTGCTGATTGTGTTCAACTGTCAGCAGATCAGTAAAGAAATATTCCTACAGAGATCTTTAATTACTATGGCAAATTCAGGCTTGTTCCAGACAATCTTGACAAAAGCATGAAAAGCTTTAGATACGATTTCTTTTTTAAATGTAGTCAGTTACCAAGGTGCTGTGAGGATGGGGCACCCCGGCCAGTCCAAGGAACCATTCCTGCAGCCCAGCCTGCTGCCGTCCACACACGGGCAACGCCGGCTGCTGGAGCTTCAGAGGGAACCCTGCCACAAAGCACTGCCAGGAACGTGCAGAATAACGCACTCGGTGACACCCACCTCCTGCTGGTGCCTAGGGAGTTCACTGAAGAAAGCGCTCACGCTCACGCTTCCAAGGATTTAAAGAATAAAGAGATTCGATATACCAAACCAGCTAAAGACAGTGGCTCTAACACAGTGGCAGCGGGCATGGGTTTCCTCTAAGAGCCAGTACGAATACGCCTCTGGCAGAGGAAGGCGCTAACTTGCTGTCCGTAGCCACAGCTAAAGAAGCAAGCGTGCAGGTCCCGAGCCCCCCTCAGCACCGGGCGAAGTCGGCAGGTGCTCAGGGGCTGCCTCAGCCGCCACGGGGCCCCGCGCAGGAGCCCTTCCCTGGTTTCACAGCACGGCGTGGGCTTTCCACCGAATCACTGTCTCTTATGTCGTCGTCGATTTCTCCTAGCCCCATCTTGCGCTCAAAAGTCCCGTTTAATGTAAGTGATGGATAAAAAGCATATGCAACTTTTTCAATAAGATTTCTGACTTCACCCTTTTAACCCAAAGAATAACTATAAATAGTTTATAATGTCTGGGATTTCCACAGCCTAAGTGCAGCTATAAATAGTTCTAAACATTTTCCCACTTCATGCTTTTGAAAAGAACATTCTCCACTTCCCTTCTTGGAGAACCCCTGGGAATAACGCTAGATCACAGCTCAGAAAATATGTATATTAGGAGAGTTTAGCAAAACAGAGCTAATGGAGTTGCTAACAGCAGCTCTCAAACTAATTTCACGTAAGGAGAAGGTCAGGCGTCCTTTGTATCGAGTTCACATTCATAATTCGCCCAAGGAGGCTGAAGCCAGCCATGTGTGGTATGTCTCTATCCACTGAGCCCAACAGGGTATTTTGGGGGCTTGTTTGTTTTCGCAAGGAATTCGTTGTTCTCCCAAGCTTCACAAGCAACGGCAGGATTTATTTGTGTTTACTTGAAGTACGTGCGTGTTCAGCGTTTGGTATTTTAAACACTAACGCAGGACATGTCCTCGCGACTTACTTTTACGCGTGACTTCAGCAGCTTGCCAGACACGCCTGTCTCACCGAACGGCCGAGCCCAGCGGCCCGGCCGGGGCAGGAATGCCGCCTACCAGGAGCTCCCGGCTCCGCGGAGCCCTGCCCGTGGCGGCTGACGGCGGGGAGGCCCGCGCAGCGCTCCGCGGGGCGGGGCCGGCTGCCCGCGCTGCTTGCGCTGCCTGCGCTGCACGGCGGCGCCCCCTGCTGGTGCGCGGGGAGCAGCGGCGGCTGCTGCCTCCGTCCCTGCCTGCCTGCCTGCCTGCCTGCCTGCCTGCACGGCGGTGGAGCCGCTGCCAAGCGCATCCTTGCAAGGTGGGCGCACCGAGAGACGGCGAAAACGAATAGGAATTGCCGGTTTGCGATGATTAAAGTAGTTTTGAAACGAGGTAGGGGCAGGGAAGCTGGTCAGCCTGCAGCTCGGAGTGGGTGTTTCCGAAGGAGAAGAAAACAGTGAAAAGAAAAAAAAAAAAGCTCAACCGAATGGCAAATTCTGTCCTGCCAATCTGTCCTTCATTTCCGCCACGTTGCCTTTTTTTATCTTGCCTTAAGTCCCCACAGTCCTTTCACTTAAAAAATTCTAAAGCCTCCAATGCCTATTTTATCCCTGATGTGACCATATTTGAAGATGATGATCAGAAAAAACTGGAATTTATCGCTACAAAGGATGATAAATTATTTGCTCAGTGACAGCAGATCATGTGTCTCCTGAAAAAGAGATATTTACAAGATACAGCTACAGGGAATGGCTTCACACAGCAAATGTAGGAGCTGCAGACCAGCAGAACAGTTTAGAGACCCAAACCATCTATTCTGAGTGGCCCAGAAAAATATTCATGTGAAAACAGACTATGCCATTATGCCACTATATCATTTCAAAATACAGAGCAGTTTGTCAAGACCATTTTATGCGTGGCTTACATGTATACAAAAATCTAGATGAGCAGCAATGAAAGACCAGATTCAAAACAAACATTTTTAAATTGGGCCTAGGAACTGGCAGGGATGTTGAGTTCCTAATATTAGATGGCAATGACTTCTGTAAACAAGGAGCATGAGAAAAGAAAGTCCTAACCCCATAGGACTCCAGCAACTCAGAGAACCACCGTAGTGTAAGGTGTAAGGTGTGTGATGATCAAGACTAAGAACACGGTGAAATGGTTTAGCATAGATAAAATCAAGCTGAGATGCCTCCAGGAATTCAAACTTGCTTTCTTTTGATGCTTTAAAACAAAATAGTATTAAACGTGTATCTATGCAGTGGCAAAGTTGTATACAAAATGAATGCAAATTGTCTGTGATGTTAGCAAACCCAAGATGCTGAATCCTTCAAAAGAGCCAAAGCTTCCACAAGTATTACTACCACAGCCTGTTTGCTGATTTGTTACATGGTATGCAGACTCCGCACCCACTTAAACACCCAAGCACTGAACAAAGTAAGGCTCCCTTCAAAAATACCTCCTTCTTAAATCGACTCAATTTCAGTTGATCCACATAAAGAAGTTGTTGACATAATGGAAAATTTCTTGTAACAGGGAAGATCTGGCTCTGCACGGGAACAGAGCGCTCTCTGCATGGCCACCTCTCACACCACCGTTGAAGACTTTGGTAGTTGCACGGTGTGGAGGGGATTGGGTATTTTTTTCTTTAATCTATATGGGAACATAACAAACCTTTGTATCACAGCTGATCAACCAAAACAAAATCATCCAATCGACAGCCCACTTAATAACACTGTACTCATTGCAGATCATCTCTATATTAAGCTAACTGGGAGAAAAAACAAGCAATGGCTTTGCGGCTAATGATAAAAGACAGGCTTGATCTTTTGATCAGGGAGAGTAGGTAGTGGCCAGCACATACTCTCATTCGGGGTATTTTTGAATCAGAATTGAGGTGCCTATACAAGCAGATCAGTAAAATGATTCTGCTGTTATGACAGTAGGCACATAACCCCCAAACAAAGCTAAACAAATGACCACAACTTTGAGACAAAACACTCCTCCCTCCTTGGAAAGAGCACTGAGCATGCACCAAGCAGTATGCCACACTTGCAGTTACATGGGATAATCCCAGAAATTTCTGTTAAATCAAGAAAAAAAGAGTCGTTATAGCTTCTGTCTTATTGTCACAAAGTACTTTGTAAGCACTCATGCTCCTCAGCCCAGTTTCTTTTCCTTCCAATCTTGTTTTTCACATGGAACTCCTTTACTAGTAAGCATTCATTTAAACAGTCGTAGTATAAGGCATCGTCTCTGAACTGGCAATGTCATTCATCTCCCTTCCGTGCAGTGTTTTCCTATCTCTGAAGGGTATAATGCAATTCACTCTAATGGATTCAACGCCGAATGCTACTCCCATTTGGCATGGAGCAAGTTCTTACAGAACCCAAAAGCCAAACACACGTTTTCCAAAGAGAAGTAATATGCTGAGAGGACTTGGTTCAAGGTTCAAGCCTTAACACTATTCTAGGTAAGCCCTATGAGGCAGCTGAATGTGGAAGTAAGCTGAGCTAGGAAAGAGTTAAATGATCAAGCTGAAATGTTATTTAAATATCATGAATTAAAAGTGCCAGCCTAGCTGCAAAGAATAAAAAAGGGCACAAGCTTGGCAAGGGTCCTAAGGCAGTAAAAGCAATGTTTAGAGAGAAAGAAATCTTTGTCTGAATGCAAAAAGGAAACTCAAATTGGCAAAATGGAGCAAGGAAAATGTATCTGGGTGATAGCAAACTGACAGAATACAAATTTCCCTCAATACAAGGAGAATCTCCATGAATTTCAGCATGGCCACTGTCAAAGATCTCATAATACAGTCACAGTGAAACCCCAGCGATTTCATAGTCTATTTTTAAAACTGCATTTAATTTGTAATTGTTTCTGTCACATCTCACTCTCCTCTGCTTCCCACTCCGAGGGAGGAAGGTCAGTCACTTCTTCCTCACTGTGTTATATCTGTGTTACAAGAAGTGCTGTATGAGAACTCAAATTCTCTCCCGTTGGCAACAATGTGGCTTTTGCTGATAATTTCAGTAAAATGGGAACTTGGACACCAGCCTCCCTGGAAAATCTGCAGCAAGTGGAAAGGAACCTAAACTTCTTGCCTCTTCAAAGGAAACCATTAGCCAGAGGAGCGAGATTACACTAAGTTGGTGTGATTGCCGACTGTCGCTAAAAAGGGTGGTCCCACCACCTCCTCTGCAGGGAACCCAATCCAGCACAGGCACATTGAGATGGATCATTTTACTGATTTGGGAGCATGATTACCCTTCATTTCTTGTTTCAATGGGTTAGTTTTCTGTGGAGTCATCTGCTTTATCAGGTTCAACTTGTGGTCACACGATATCTAAATCCCACCTCAGGGAAGCCATGTGTGAGCACAGGGCTGTGGGGAGAGGGCCCACTCCATACCCAAGCGAGTTTTACTGTGAAATTCTCCATAAGAAAAGTATGATCAGAAGCCTCAGCGCTAGACTGTGAAGGACTAGGATGAGAGTTTCTACAAGGTGCAATTAAGGAGATTACTGAGCATCCCTTTTCCTAAATGGCAAGCCTGCCATTAAAAACTGGGTGGGGAAAATTAATTCAATTTCATGGAGGTTTGTATTGCTTCAGAGTGCATTTGTCCTCCCACCTCACCCTGGCAGTGAGAAAGTCTCCACAAAAGACTGTGGAGGAGGGATGCGTGCTGCCCTGGAGCTGCAAAGTCCTTTAAACCTGCTAGACTGGGTAGACTGGGCAGGGAGGTGAGGTGAGCCCTGCCAGTCAGCACGATGGCTGACATGATGCACTATCCAACTCCACAAACCCCATGGAAAGGTTGCTCTGTCCACTTTTTTTTCAATGGACTTACTCTGCCTGCCACGTCCTTGCTGCCCAACTCACAGTGTCGCTGGCAGGGGAGGACTAAGGATAATTAAGCTGCAGCAAATGCTGTCACTTCCCGCAGCCCCTTCCCCTTTGAGCTGGGCACTCAGAGCTTCATCCCAGTGGGGAGAAAAGGGACATTCCTCACCCAGTGTGAATACAATCAAAACATGTCATGGTACTTCTAATGAAATTCTACTTAAAATGATTGCCTCTACAAGTGCCTGTAAGGAAAAACCCCAGAATAACTTAGTGAACATGTAGTTCAATTCACCATTGTTGTCTGTGACCAATGCCAAACACATCCGAGAAAAGGCCATCACTGACATAAATTCCTGCCATCGTACGAACAAGCATAAATGTCTTCCTGACTGTACCTGGGATTTTGCCAATGATACATGAATAGCCTTTGTAATTTTCTCGTAGGTAGTGTAACAACAGAGGCTCTCTACACTGAAATAATTAGGACTTTGGAGATTCCCTAAACAAGTTCCCATGAGAAAAGCCTTCTGGGTAAGTTTCAGGACTCTGATAAATTGTTCAGTCTGGGATATGATGGCAATATTCCTTGCAGTGATAGAAAGTAAGAAATCACAAGATAATACTGGAAATGGATCCCTTCCGCTGGAAATGTGTTATTACATGATCTGCTGATAGCTGTTTCTTTCTTTGTATTTTCAAAGCAAAGTTGGATAAAGGGTACCGATCTGCTGTGCTGGTACTGACTGATGAAACATTTTGGAAATTATCTACTCATATACCTATATGCTTATTGCAAGAGAAGGATGGAAATTTAACTGTATTCAGCACTTTTATAGCCAGCTTTTTTCTTATGAATCTAACTTTAGTTTTAAAGGACTGACTTCTGTGAAACTAAGGAGTACACTTGTGCTGCTGCATGGGAAATGTCTTGGTTTTAATGAGTTGCCAACTTAATGACCTGTGGGATTTCAAAGTTCCTTTTTGGTTTTAAAGGAAATGATTAATATATATTCTGTCTTTAATTATGGTGCTATAATTGCGTGAAAGGAATTCCATTCATTCTTTTCTTCATTTAAATGTTTAACATTTGTGAATGTTTGACAATGTATTCTCCTAAAAGGTCTGTCTGTAAAAAGGATGTACAATATTATTCACTTTCAAATGGGAGAGTAATGAGAATAATGGTATTCCTCAGTTTTGGGGCAGAATATTTTGATTCTTACTTTAAAAGGATACACAAGTTGTTTCAATGATTGCTTGACTAAAATAAGGTGGATTTATATGGAAATAAATGCCTGGCTTCAAATATCTATTAATGTAATACTGTCCCTTTTTTTTTTACAACAAAAAATACTTTATAAAACAGGAAATCTCATGTGTATATTTTTGTTGATACTGTAATTGGCTATTATAGCCCACTAGCAAATATCCTAAAATGAATGTGGATAAATGGTAGTTATACTTCAGAAAGCAAATCTTAATCCCACTGTTCTACCTACATAATCCTAGGATTTTCTAGTTCTGAAAATGATTTGTGACTCTCCTGGTTTTGCCCCAAGTAATTGGGAGATTAAGTTTCTGGGTTTTTAAGAGCTTATATATGCACCGCACACAAATCCCATCCCTGTGACTCAGACATTTTGATCCCTTGGTTATCAGCCAGACATTTTTCAACCACCTGTGAATCTCTGAAAATAAACTCTTTGATGTGACTATCCCTTACACCTAAGGAGAGCCTGATTCTGCAAAAACTTGATTTAGAAAAACCTTTTAGTGTGCACAACACCACCCAGAACACCCTTCTCCCACCACCTACTCAGCTTTCCTGTAGCCAGCACCACACCAGGCACCACACCAGGTGCTCATCGCCAGGGATCCCTAATTTGCTTTCCCAGGTACTTTGGCCTAGGGACCAAGACCCACTCTTTGACATGGGTCATAAGGACAGTGTAGACTTAACTTATGAGACCAGAAGCCTTTTCTTTCATGTGTCTGGTAACTTTGTTTCTTTGGGGTTTTGAGTAGTTCCCAGTCCTTTAGAAAAACATGTGAAACTTGTATTTGCTGATGTAATTCACAGCTTCTCATATGCACCTCTCCATCCTACCAGAGACAACTGGCTCTTCCCCCAGCAGCACCACCACTAAAAAAGGAACACAGACTAGGAAAGGACTACCTGGGTCATCCACTCCCAGTCATCTGCTATCTCAGGACCATGTCATATAATCCATTTATAAAGTTATCAAGCTCCATCTTAAAACTACCTAGGCTTTGTTGCCTGTCTACACGTGTTGGGAAGCTCTCCTTTCCAAGAGATAAGCTTCTATCATCTAGCAGAATTACCTAGTATTGATCCTTCAGTGCATCGACTTGCATTTTGCACAATTACTTTTAATCCCACTTCCATTTCTTCATTACTCATCTACCCTGCTAACCTTCAGTGTTTTGCCTTTTCAGAGATGCATCGGGAGGGATGTAAGTTTAAGAAGTTTATTTGATACATGAGAACTGCATTATCATTCTGCTGATAAACAGAAAATGCTCTACTATCCTAGCAAGGTTACAGTGACCTTGCTTGTTAATTCAGAAAGGAAAATATGCACACTTGTTCCATTAAATGAGTGTGCCGGCATCTTCTGCTAGAAGTGAAGTGCAAAGTTAAATTGCAGTAATACATCACCACAGGATTAAGAAAGGAGTTCTGAGATAGTTTTCACAAATGTAATTGCGTAGCCAAAAAGAATTCCACTATATTAACTGATATAATTATAACCTAATATATTAATGTAAGAATCAGTATGCTTATGAGTTACTTAGAAAAAGAACTGGCAAAGCAGGTAACAGATAAAAACATAAGTAAGGCTAATTTTCTGCAGCTTTCCCTCAGCCGTATTTCTGGAAACTCTGCCTCTAGCTTAACTGTCAGCCACGTCAAAATGAGCAAGATAAGCAACTTCCAAAAACAGGAATGATAACTTTATTTCTCTTTAGGTAGGCCCGTAGCTTTGATAATAATTTCATTGTGTCCACACATGAACCAGCACACCCCAGGCACTAGTCTGATGGGCCACTGCCATGACTGGTAGATGTTCCTACCTCCTCTGTCCTCACCCAGCTACTCAGCTTTGTGCCATTGGGAAATAACAGTAGCACAGACATACTATCCAGAATACCTTTCCTAAATATAGAACCACGTATTGATATAATTGAAACCTTTCAAGCTGCAGATTCAATGTTATCTGTTTTCTCCATGCACGCAGCACATTCTGCCTACCCTCAGTAAACCATGAATGCACTGCTGGTAGATGGGCAGTAATTTTAAAAGTCAATAAATTCCTCCATCAGGCATTTCAAGTAGGCTAATGAGAAATTAATAAATTTTATATTGCCCAAAGTAGAACTGGATAACTTACTTGCATTTACTCTGGATTATATTAGCAATCCCTGTTGTACCAGTGTGGCAGCTCCCTGTGGGCCCCGGTAGAGTAAGAACATAATTTCTGCAGTCTGTGATGTTGATTCCCAGCTGTGCTTCTAAATTCTCTCCTCTAAAACTTTGAACAGATACTTTAAATAATTATGTCTAAGAGGACGAGCTAGGTATATCTCACAAAGAGTAGGTCTATGGCATATTATGTCCTCAGTTTTACAGCCCATAGTATATATCACATAATCACAGATTGGTAGGGGTTAGAAGGGACCTCTGGAGATCATCTAGTCCAACCCCCCTGCTAAAGCAGGATCACCTAGAGCCGGTTGCACAGGATCACATCCAGGTGGGTCTTGAATATCTCCAGAGCAGACTGCACAACCTCTCTGGGCAGCCTGTTTCGGTGCTCTGTCATTCTCAGAGTAAGGAAGTTTTCCTTATATTGAGATGGAACTGCCTGTGTTCCAGTTTGTGCCCATTACCTCTTGTCTTGTCGCTGGGCACCATTAAGAAGAGTCTGGCCCCATCGTCTAGACACCCACCCTTTAGATATTTATAAGTGTTGATGAGATCCCCTCTCGGTCTTCTCTTCTCCAGGCTAAACAGACCTAGCTCTCAGCCTTTCCTCATAGGAGAGATGCTCCCGTCCCCTAACCATCTTTGTAGCCATCCGCTGGAGTCTCTCCAGTAGTTCCTTGTCTTTCTTGAACTGGGGAGCCCAGAACTGGACACAGAACTCCAGATGTTGCTTCACCAGGGCAAAGTTGAGGGGAAAGACAATCTCCCTCGACCTGCTGGCCATGTTCTTCTTAATGCACCCCAGGACACCATTGGCCTTCTGGGCCACAAGGGCACACTGCTGGCTCATGGATAACTTGTTGCCCACCAGGACTCCCAGGTCCTTCTCCGCAGAGCTGTTTCCCAGCAGGTCAACACCTAACCTGTACTGGAGCATGGGGTTATTCCTCCCTAGGTGCAGGACCCTACACTTGCCTTTGTTGAATTTCATTAGGTTCCTCTCCACCCAGCTCTCCAGCTTATCCAGGTCTCATGGAATGGCAGCACAGCCTTCTGGTGTGTCAGCCACTCCTCCCAGCTTAGTATCATCAGCGAATTTGCCGAGGGTGCACTCTGTCCCCTCGTCCGGGTCATTGATGAATATGTTGAACAAGACTGGACCCAGTGCTGACCCCCGGTCACACCGCTAGCTACAGGCCTCCAACTAGACTCCAAGGCACTTACCACAACCCTCTGGGCTCTGCCATTCAGCCAGTTCTCAACCCACCTCACTGTCCACTCACCTAACCCACACTTCCTAAGTTCACAAATATATATACACACAGGCACATACATACATACATATATATATGGGAGATTGTCCTTCCTTATTATACTCCAGCCATCTTTGAAAGAACAACACTGTTCTTTTTTTTTTACATACTGTTCCTTTCAAAATGTCTTCTCAGTTAGAATACTAGTGGTCCTGGGTGTTCACACATGGTTTATCACTTTGATTCCAGAAGTCTTGGGTGTTGACACGTGGTTTATCATTTTGATTCTCCCTTTCTGGCTGCTTGGTTCTTATCTCTCCAAGCAAAAACATTTGTAAAACATGAAAAAATTATTCTGTTCTGTTAGGAGAGGTTTTCAAACTTGGGCTTTAAGAAGTAGTTTACAAAACAAGGAGAGTCAAGAAAAAAACAAGTAATATGAGAAGAGATTTAGAAATTGTGGCATAGAAATAAAAGACTGAAGAAATTATATTTGTTTGCTCCAGGATAGAGAAGATTGAAGAGACTTCAGGGAAGAAGTCTGGTAATAACCTTCATAAAAGATGTAAAAGACTAACTAGGTATGTTTGAGCTTTTCTTAATGCAAGGGGCCTGAAGTTGATAATGTCTTGAGATGTGTCAGGTTTGCATTTTTATGCTTTTGTCTCAAGACAGAAAGTCATTACCAATGTCACCAACAGATATTTTGCACCTGCTGATTTCACCGTCAGTGCCTTTGAGCATTGACATGGCTGTTTTCATGCATATATCTGTATATAAACTGTTTTATTTTTCTTTTCTTGAGCAGTTCTTTGCAGGATACAGAGAAAGACAGCCTATAGCCAAAGAGGGGGCAACCCTCTACCCTGTTACATCTATTCACATTCACAAATTACAGGTGAACAGACATAAAATCATGACTTTGCGTGTGTGTTCATCTTCTATGAAGTCTGTCTCAGATTATTCCTTTGAACAGAGATTAGTTTTGCTGATGCTGGATATATTATTAAAACATTACGAATATTACCCTTTTTCTTTGGTGTTACAATGTCAGGTAAGGACATCACCTTCCCTTTACAGGGTAAGGGTATCACCAGCCCTTTACAGGAAGAGGGAGTAGGTAGAGTGAAGATCAGCCAACTAGTCCCAGCTCTGTTCTTACACCAGGGTCCCATCCAAAGGCAAATGGCTTGAGCGATGTGTCTAGTGTTCTGAGACTGGAAACGGTGACAAAAGTATCGTGGGAGGCAGTGAAAGGACTAACTGTAACTGCTGTGTCAGTCTTCTTTCTACATGATTTATTGCTTCTTAAACAGAGGGCGATACTTCTCCTTGTCTTATGTAACATACCAACATTAAAGCAAAAGACGGTCCTGCACTGAAACGCTGAACAGAGAAGAGTGACTTTGTTTTGCAGAAGACTGTTATTTCAGAATATGGTTTCCTTCTGTTGGGAACAATACTCTATTTAGAAAAAAAGGCGTGAAACTACAGCTCCAGAGAACTAGAGGTGGACTGCCCAAGAGGCACAAGCAATGGGAGTCCCCACACAGCAGGCTGCCCCACAGCTGTGGACACTGAGAGCTCCAGCTATCAAGGAAGAATGAGCCTGGAAGCCCTGAGAGCCATGGCTCCCGGCACTTCCCAGATCTCTGCCAAGGAACCAGGTCAGCAAGCTGTCAGGAAGCTGGGTAGGGTTCTCATTGAAACACTAGATTTTGATGAGTCAGCAAATGCTCAATTAAAAACATGTAAGAATTTTTCCAACCAGCTCTACTCACAATCTAAACAAATAAAGGGTGTGGGGAGGAAATACTGTCCTTATTTTACACCAGAGGGACTGAGGCACAGACATATGAAGTAACTTATGCCAGGTGCTATAGAAACTCTGCAGTCACAAGGCAAACTTAGATTCCATGCTGTCCCTTAATCGCAAGAGTATCCTTCCGCTAAACTTAATTAATTTGCCATTACAATGACCTTGTGAGATAAGTATTACTTTCATTTTATAAATGGGAAACAAAAATAACTTGAACAACAGCAGATAGGAAGCCTGTATCTGAGCCAGGACTTGAACCCAATGTTCCTAAAGCTGCTAAGCTTCAGTAGCAAGCCTACCTATTTCTTTCATGTGCAGGGTACACAGACAAGATAGAGTCAGTCTTAGATGACCTTACTTATCTAACCATACTAATTACAGCAACAGTATAGATTCCTACAGCAAAATACTTCTGTGCTATAGTCTTGTTATACTGAAGCCATACTGTCCGTACAAAAACGCTGGTTTACTATGAATAAAGCCCTCGTATGTGGTTGTGGGTAGTACAGAACAAAAACTTTAGACAGAAGGAGGTAACTAATGCTTCCCTGAACACTCATATATGTAGTTCAACTGGCTTTCCTGTTTCTGCTAAACATGAGCAGCTATAGCTATACCTGAGCGTACCACATAAGCTCTTTTCCCAAGTCTTTTATGATCCCAGGTTTCTTAGGCTTCTGTATGTAAATATCAACTCGTCCTTCAGCTGGATTTCCACTTTGAACACAGCCCTAATTGTAGGCAAGAACTGTAGCATCACCTGGTATTAAAGTCAGTTCAGTTTTTATTAATAGATTTTCATTCCAAATGTCAGAGGGCTTTTCTTTGTTGTCTTGTCTTTGCCCATTTTAAAATTTGGGGTTGAAATTTCCTAAACTGCATTCTTTTAGGGAACATAGCAGTGGAAAATATGCTATTCTGCTGGTGTTAGTATCCTCATAACCTTTTTCTTTTCTACTATTTTTGGCCTTTGAGCAGGAATTTTAAATTTGATAAGGTAGTGAGTAGCATTTAAGCTATGGACATGTCTTCTGCTGAAAATTGGCTCAAATGTGGCAAAGCCACAGACCTTTGATACATCTGTTTGCAAGTGCATAATAGGGTACCCAGAGTTTACCAACTAAAATGCACAAATCTTGTTCTCACTGACCAGGCTGTATAGATGCTGTCCTTTCTGAGAGATGGCATGCATTGTCCTCTTCAGGCTGTCCATAGACCAGCTGGAGGGCCACGGCACCTTATTTCTGCCATTCTCTGTGTTCTCCCTGCCCAAGTACCACGGAGGAAGAGACCACCTAAGTTACATACAAAGGGAATGAGAACTTGACCAAAGGAGGGGGAAAAGGCAAAGCTAGAACTGCTGCTCGAGGGTGAAGCTGTAACTGAGAATTGTTGAGGAAAGACTGGACTGTGACCAAGAAGGCAGGAAGTAAAAATTAGAATCGTTCAAGCAAGGAGACTTTGACCTATAGAAGAGTGGATAACAGGATTAGGAGCTCTCAAGGGAAATTAAGAGCAAA
Organism: Aramus guarauna; assembly: GCA_013400195.1. Classification (NCBI taxonomy): domain Eukaryota; kingdom Metazoa; phylum Chordata; class Aves; order Gruiformes; family Aramidae; genus Aramus; species Aramus guarauna. The sequence goes on from VXBL01001206.1 coordinate 158,380, forward strand.
CCAGGATTCACTAGGAAAAAAGAGACTGACATTGTGTGAGAAATGTGAATGGGATGCACAGGAGTCATGGGAGTAAAATTAGATAGGTTTGCCTGGGAAGGAGATGGGAAAAAAAACATGTAGAGACAGAGCAGAGCTGAGAACAAAGGATGCATTTTGGAAGAGAGACTGAGAGTTTGATGGGTGAAGGCTGAAAGCAGGGGAAGGAGAAAACTTGGAGGCAGATGAAAGGTGATGGGGATCCAGCTTGATGCAAAAGAGTCTGTGTTCATTAAAATACTTTTTCCTCCATGATCTGTAGAGTCTTGAGAATCACCATTTCTCCAGGGTCAACAAATATGTTTTAGAATTATTGGCAAAGTGTTTCTCCTCCTTTATTAGTTTGATTTATTAAATGGTGACATATTATACTAGACCTGTAGCAGAGAATCTGAAAGTTATATTTATGGATAAATCCTATGAGAGTGAACGTAATGTCTCATATGAAATTTTGGGATTTATTTTTGGTAAAAGAAGAATCACTTGCGAAGTGAAACTTTAAAAGTCAGCAAATGCCATAGGTAATGCTGGCTATGCTTGCAAGACAGAAGTCATAGAACAGCTTTCATATGGGGCAAAACTGAATAACATTCAGTCTGGAAAACAGACAGCCTAGAGAGGATATTATCGAGATCTGTAAAAATCACGACTGGCACAAATAAGAGAGTTGAAAGGTATTTTCTGTCTCTTTCAATACAAGCTCTAAGGTATATAAAATGAAACTACAATGAGGCAGGTTCAAAACAAAAGGAGATGATTCTACTGCTTGCCAAAGGGTGGTGTGGAGGCTAAAAACCAATATGGGTAAAGGGAAGAATGGATAGGTACATGTAGGATAAATCTGTTGGTGATTACTGCTGTATATATAGAAGTCATACCTGGCTCTAGACCCTGAACTACAAATGGGAGGCTTGGAGAAGGCTGGGAGAGCATGAGAGAAGTTTGCCCTGTCCTTACTTCTTCTGTTTCTGCCATTCTTACTGACTTGTAGAGATGAAAAGTATAGCCAAATCCTCCAGAAGAGCTTTCATAGGAAGCAAAGAACTGAAACCTGCCTCAATTACTGTACAGCTGACCTTGAGTTTCCCTCTCACTGCAAGGGCATGATGCCGAAGACTGCGTAAATCACACCATGAACATAACCATGCCCGATGCCACTCAGAGACGTAAGATGGGAAATCCCCTTGCAGGCCATGGGATTAGCTCAGAACACAAGCTGTCCCACTCCGGTTCCTCATAGTCTCTGGGCAGAACACAAGGGTGAGGAATGGAACGAGAAGAGCACAGGCATGTAGATGTGCTTCTGAGGTGGACCAGCTAGATGCTGTACAGCCTGATGTTCTGTGTGAGGGGCAGCCAAGGAGTCCCATGTGACAGAGGCACAAGGAGGAGCCTTGTAAGGCCAGAGTCAGGAAGGAAAGGAACTACTACAGGTCTCACCTGAGGTTGGAGAGGATCACAGGATTCAAGGTAGCTTTCAGCTCCTAGAGCAAACACGGAGAGGTGCAGAAGGCTATGGCCACTGTTAGAGAAAAGGAACACAGCTAGAGGACTTGTAATCTAAACTAGTCTTGTCTAGACTAATCTAACTGTAATCTAAACTATATCTACCAATAATCTAGTTATTTTTCTACGTAACATTAAACAGTTGCTAAGTAAATGCATGTTCCACATGAGAGATGCTCATTATTCTCACACAGCAGGCCACCCATCTGGGTGATGGGAGATGGGAGACAGGAGTTTGATACCCTCAACAAACTGAATCCATGTCTAATCCAGTTCTCTGAAGCAGGAGGTGATGTTGGTGTCTTCTCTGGCTGCATTTTAAAAAGTGTGCATTACCAAACTCTTTTGAGAGAGACCTGTGGGTTGTGGATCTCAAGTTGACAGATGTGCTTCTGAAAATCAGAGTGAGGTCCTGCGAGACCATCCTTAGGCCACAACGCTCAGCGTTTCCTTTTACCCGACCTTACACAAATATACAATGAGCCTGCTAATTTTAATCAACTTCCTGCTCAGACGGATGATTGCTGTGGATCCTGTTCTGCACTGCTTAGCTCTCTGTATGACATGCACTGCACAGAAAGCCCAGGCACCCACTCGGAGTCCTGGACTCCAGGAATTCAGGTGCTTCAATCCTTACTGGGATCTAGTCCCTTGGTATTAATACCTGTGCCTGGTTTCTCAGCACATACAAAGGGAGGTACTACCAATAAATCATCTCCCAGGATATTGTTGAAGCTAAGACCATCTGTAAAGGTTTAAATTCAAAACCTCAAGGCAGTTTGATTTGGATCTGATGTTATCTGGCTTTGCTTAATCTAACTGATAATTAAAGTGAGTGGGTGACAGAATTGTGAAACACCATTTTGTGACTAGCAGTATGAGAAATCCCTTAACGTTCAGTGTTGGTGCTTAGTGACACAGTTTGTGGTTCCTTCTAGACGTCACTGGTATTTTTCACTGTAAGATGAAAATCTGGTATTTTTCCAGAGTTTGGCCACTTTAGAGGTGACAACCACTGGCAGAAGAACCTAACACTAAAATAATGAGGTTCACACTAAATAATTACGCTCACACCAAGCAGACTGAGCTCCTTAGGCATGGCAGACAGATGCTTTTTTCCAAAATTGCAGGCCTGGTTATTCTTTTAAATTTCAAGGTTGTTCTATGGAAGAAAATAGTACCTTAACAGGTTTGAAGTATTAATATCCTCAATGGAGTCCTAATCACCCTAAATGGGGTGATTTTGCTTCTTCCAGCTGAAAGTAAAATGCTTAGGAAGTAATTCTGCTGATATTTCATTAAAGGAGATGTAATTACGGCCTATGCTTTCATAGGACTAGAAATTACAAATTGCAGCAAAGATCAGAAGACTTTTCTATTTTGCCTCTGTACTCCTGACTGTGAAAGGCCAATATTCAAATTCCTGCAGCACAATTCAGAATGATCTAGGATAAAAAGTGCCTGTGAATCAAGAGAAGCAAGGACTAGGTGGCAGTGTCCCAGATCTAATCACTGAGGCATAGTTGTTTCTTGAATTGAATAGTTTGAGTTTCATTCAGCTGCAGACATTTCAACACCATATTACCGTATCATACTGATATACTAGTAAATTAAGCAAGCCCTAAGCCATAGCACAGGAGACTTTATACCTTTCAAGTGACTAAAAACTAAACCAGTATCTATACATTTGCTCACACAGACTTGATAAGGAGAGGAAATGTATTAAAAGAGCCTGTTGAAAACATCAAGCTATCAAAAGCAGAGAGGAAGTGCGTGAACATGTGCATGTGTCTGTGGTGTGGGCTGGTGACAGATTAAGAAGGTGAAAAATCATCAAATAGAAGAAAAAAAATAAAATGCAAACATTAGTGTAACAAAAAAGGAAAAAAGGGAACATGTTAAAAACACACAGAATATAAAATACATCAAAGAAAAGACAGGCAGTCTTACTTACTCATTGGTAATATAGAAGGAAAAAACATTCAAAGGAATTGAGAGGCAAACATTCTAAAACTGGTAAAGACTTGTCATTTTATATATAAATGTAATGAACTGAAGGATCTCGGTGCTCATTTTTATCACTGGGATAAACAAAAGAGTCAGATTCAAGATAGGAAAAATAGCCGTGTATATAAACACATATACGAAAGGACCCCACAAATCCTAACCTAAAGATTATTATTGAAGTTGCAAAGTCCAGCACTTAAATATATCAAGAAATGCAAGATTAAGACTGAGTTCAACTATGAGACTAGGTACTACTTTTACACTAGACCTCTATTGTACTTAGTGCATAGACTGTGCATTATTTCTTGATGAGCTTGGTATTTTATTTCCCTTTTTGTTCAAGGCGTGTCCTCAGTTCTTATTTATTACATGATAGAAAAACCCTCCTCCAGAGGCAGAATTGTTCATTTCTGCAGATTTGGTAATCATTTAACATGCAAGTTCTTCAGAAGTATCAGTGAATGTATAGTCCTGTAAGAAAACATACGATTTTATAAACACGGAATCAGGAGGCTTCAAGTTCATTCCTTAATAGGAACTGCAACGCATCTCTTCAGGCTGTTCACAGTTTTTACCCTCATCTCACAAGCACATATTCTGCCTTTAAACCCAGCCAGCTTAATTGCACTATATTTTCCCCAGTCCTCTGCCATTTCCCAATCCCGGTTCATTGTTTGCTTTACAGACTGCTAAACTACATTGTCCGCTCCTAATTGCAATCTCATTAACCAAAGACACCTAGCTGCTCTGAATCCCAGTCTCTCTCTGCGGTTGCCTTCATGAAGCAGCAGGTCTGGATCCATTCTCCAACCCATCCTGCCGTTCCAGCCACACCAGGGTGCTCATTCCTGCCTACCTGGCTCTGCTCTGCGGGCATCACCTTTTCCTTCTCTCTTCATTCTCCTCCCTGTATCGTGGTGAATTACTTTCTCTTCCACGAGGCCATGTCATAGGCATCACAAAACAGCAGCTTCTTCCTCACTGTGCTGTCCAACCTAGCTTTGCTTGGTTTAGAGCAGAAAAATTCCCTGCCAAACTCGGCCATGATGGGGAAGGTGCCTCTATTCTGGCAGCCCTGGGCCAAGGGTGAGGCAGTTACTCAGCAAGGACAGAAATGTCGCTGATCAGGACAGGGACCCCTGACAGAAAAGCTGCCATAATCCCTCCTCCTGCCCCCCTTTCTGGAGGGGGGAAGGCAATAAAGACCTTTTAGTCTCATTCGGGACACAGAAGCTATGATGAGTATCAAATATGAGTTCTCACTGCAGAGCTCAGCACCCCAGAGGTGGTTTGAGGACAACATTGCCACAGGACTTCCAACTACCATAATTCCCTCAGTCTTATTTTGCTGAACTGTTCAGGATACAATTTTCAACACACATTAAAAAACAGCTGGCACGAGGTAAACAACAAAGGACAAAGCTTGTCCCAGTTAAAGCCTGGCAGAGGAAACAGATCTCAGCAGAAAGTATTGAGCATCCACTTCTTTTAAAACAATGAGATCTTCACAAGCTTCAGGATAAACTTTTTTAAAAACAAGGAGTAAATACTTCACTAAGGGCTAGAGCTTAGTAAGAAACTCCCTGTGGGAAGGTTATTACACTGTTGTTTTCTACAAGACTTCTTGCATTTTCTTAAAGAGCAGCTGGTGCATCTGGCCGCTGCTGTCACCAGGACATTGGGGCTCAGAGAGGAGAGGTTGGGGCTCAGAGAGGAGAGGACAGGAGGCAGGCGGCTGCCCGCTTTTGTGAGAACCCAAAACGTTCAAAACGCAAACCGGTAAGCACGAAATGTGCAAACCCCGACCGTTCCTGCGGTTGTAGCTGGCAAGAGTGAGAAGTACAATCTTCGTAGTGCTCCGCTTTGGATTCATGGGGGGGAGGAGTAGATTTTATTCTAACATATGCTAGGTTAAAATTACTGCCAATTACAGCTGATCAATTATAAGCGCGGGTGCCTCGTTTCGCACGGTGCCGAGCAGCCGTCCACCGCACCATGAGGGAGCAGCCCAGCACCCTGCCCCGGAGAGCTGCCGTAGCCGGTTCTGCCTGCCGGGGCCGAGGGGGGAGGACGAGGACACAGCCCTGGGGCTGCTTGTGGGGAGCCCCCGCGGGCGGTCGTGCCCGCCGGTACCGCGGCAGCGGGGCAGCCTCGGCAGCAGGGCCCGGCCCCTCAGCTTGCGGCCGAGGCGGAGCCACAGCGCCGCCCGCCCGTCCCGGAAGTCCCCCCGCAGCCGCCGAGGGGCCGCCTTCCTGCCGGCGCCGCTCCTCCTCCGGCCGGGCAATATGGTGGCGGAGGCGGCGCAGGCGGAGCCGTGAGCCAGAGTCGGTGCCCGCTCCCGCGTCTTCTTCCCTCCCTCCGGCCGCCGCTGCTGCTGCTTCCCCGCCTGCCTGGCGGGTCTGCCCGGCGCGGCGGGCGATGCGGTCGGCGGGGCTGCCGGGCTGTGTGTGAGCGCGCTGCCCATGTGGGTGTCCCGGTGAGGCCGGGGGGGGTGCAGCGGGAAGATGCTGCTGTCGCTGGTACTGCACACCTACTCCATGCGCTACGTCCTGCCCGCAGCCGTCATGATGGGCACGGCGCCCACCTACGTGCTGGCCTGGGGCGCCTGGCGCCTGCTGTCCGCCGTGCTGCCCGCCCGCTTCTACCGCGAGGTGGACGACCGCCTCTACACCATCTACCAGAGCATGGTGCTCTTCTTCTTCGAGAACTACACGGGCGTGCAGGTGAGCCGGGCAGGGCAGGGCAGGGGGGCTTTGGCCTGGCAGCCGTCGGGGAGCGGCGGTCGGTAGTGTCGGTCACGGCCCCGCGGCTCTCGGCCGGCGCCTGCCCCCCTTTGCTTCTCCTCAGGCCGCTCCGGCAGGCGGGACGCAGCTGGCCTCGCAGGGCCCGCCCGCCGCCATGTGAGGTCCGCGGGGAGGAAGCGGCCGCCGCTGGCAGCAGGTGCGGGCTCTGGCCCTTCCCCGGTACCGGCGGCAGCTCCGGATCCGCAGCGGACAGTCGGGTTTCGCGTCCGTCGTTGCTGCTCTGGTGATGCTTTTCACGGAGTGTTGGTGTTGTGTTCATTTTGCAGGTCGGGAAAACGGAAGGGATGCGACACCGGTCGTGCTCTGTCAGCACTTGAATGGCAGCCTCCTTTGCACACTTGAACCCTGTGTTGCACATCTGTAGTATTAAATTGGCGGCAGATAAGACAACTGAAATCAGCTGTAATTATACTTAATGCACATACAAGTTCTTAATAAATAGATTACTTTAACCTCTAAATTATTATAGCTTCTCAGTTTTCGTGCAGTCCACCTGCTGTCAGTCTTTGGCTCTTAAATTTTGGATCACCCGTGGATTGTGATTATTCAGTATCTCAGAAACTGAAGTCCGAGGTTTCAGGTTAATAAGTTAGAATAGGAGGCTTCTCTTGTGTGACCAGAGGAGTATTTGCATTCAAATATTAATACTTCAATTACTTCACGGTGTTAAATGTTTGAAAGGTTACATATTTGTAGTTTGAAAAGTAAATAAGACTTTTAATTCTACATGTAAAAAATAATTATGTTAATGACAGGTGCTTACGGTGCGTATGTCAAAGTTGTCTGAATACACAGAAGTGTATTTGAAGTTAGTGACAGCTGTAGGTGCCTGAGAGTAAAGAATAACAAGTGTTTGTGTGTTGGCTGGCAGGTGACAGAGCTGATACAAATAAGCCCGTCTTCATATTAATAGCTAAAGCATTTGTCCACTCTCTTGGGAAGCATTTATTTCAAAATTAGGCTAGGTCTCCCATAGTTTCCCCTCTTGAGCTACAGTTGTAGGCCTCACTTCATAGAGACTCTCATGGAAACCCCCAAAACCTGCTAAAGACAAAAGAATTGCACAGTTTAATATCAGGGTAAATAGAATGGAAAAGAAGTGAGATCTTCTTTTAGTGGTAATTACTTTTTGATTCAGCTTGTAACTCGTGTGACTTCACCTTGAGCCTTGTCCAGATTAGTTAACTTGTGTTGTTACTTATGTATATGTTAGTTTTTTTATTAAAAAAAAAGGGGGGGGGGAAGAAGGAGCAGTATTCACAGATTAATTACTTACTGGTTTAGGTAGCATCTTTAATGCAGATATCTTGACGTGTAGTAACGCACCTTGGTCATTAGCTGCTGAAAGTAGCAGTACAGTAGTTTAATTCAACCTATTCTAAGAATAAGAGCCAAAAGTCAAGATATAAATTGTGGCAGAAAAATTATTAAAATTTCCTACAAGTAGTGTAGTAGTAGCAACCACTTTGAACTTTTGATAAGAACTTTCATCAAAAAAAAAAAATGCCTATGGCATAAAGTTGCAGAAAGGAGAATGCTAACCAAAAGAAACAAAAGGCAGCCATCATCTGTTGACGTCTGTTTTCTTTTATTGCATTGGTAAAACTTCATCCACACAAAAAGAAAAATGGTGGGAGACAGTACAGGTGATCACTTAAGACAATACTAAAATAGAGATGCTTTGTCACAGTAAGCAACAGGTGATGTTAAGAGAAGGCAGGATGTGCAAAGCTGAAATAAAGGATAACAGAAACAAATAAGAGAGCCCACAAAACCAGTGAGGCATAGGTCATAGGGTAAGTAAAATAATAACTGAGGCTGAAAGGTAAATATGAACTTGGAAAATATGATACATATGTAGAGAGGTAAGAGGTAGAATCCTTAAAATTCATGTATCATTTAACTGGAAGATATCCCCCATTAGTTTAAGGAGAAACAAGGTGTTCTTTCAGACCTACTCTTGCGAACACTGAACACGTTTAATGTGAAACTCACAATGGAACGTTAAGCATATGTCTGACTGTTTGAGTTTGGGGTGGTAACCTGAGAGGTACTGTGAATTGGCTGTTTTAAGGCAGGTAATTAGATGCAGAAGTGTAGCATCATTAAACTTAATCACTGAATCCCAGAAAACAATGCAAGAATTGTAACGTGTGGTTTCATAAAGGCAGTTGTAGGGCTTTACCAGCATTAAGGCATCATAATAGCCATGGGAGGGAGGAATTCAGCATCTCTTTCAGGTCTATTAATTTATTCAATCGATTGAAGTGTGTTGGGATATTTTTTTCTAACTGTGGACATGGGAGGCCAACAACCTCATCCATCAGAATACTGGAACTTGTTGTGTAGTCTGACTGAAGTCATTAGGATTATACAGGTACTTAAGTGACTTACTGAAGGCCTTAAGTGACTTTTCTTCGTACTGCGGCCATCTTACCCTATATAAAAAGTCTTCAATGTTTTGTACTATTTAGCATTCTTTGTATTATTACACTTAGAGTATTTGTGGTTTTTCAATATGATAACACACAAAGGCAGTTGTGAATATTTGAGATGTCTGATCTTAAAGTAATAATTTTGCTGAAATTCTCAATGATGTGTGGGGCCTTAGCAGAGTAAAGTTGGTTTGGATCATAAACATAGATTATTTTTTTACTGAATTAAATACTAGTGTATCTTGATATTTATTTTTTATTTATTTATCCATCAGGAAGTGATGTTTCTGTGTATCATCTGCTGTTAGTCCATCAGGTATCTAAATCTGTCTCCGCCTCATGACTGTATACGCAAAAGTATTTTTCTTCTTTTTTTGTTCTCCTTGACTTGGATGTTTTTAGCCAAGTTTATTAAAACAAAAACTCTAGTTCATGCTAGGAAGGCATTCTATCTTTGTAGCAAAGTCTTTTCAGTTGTGAAATGTAACTAAATAAGGTGATAACCTGATCTGTATGACAGAAAATCTTGATAGACCAATACCCTTTCTATTAAGTATTTGACTTAAGATCTAAAATAATTACAGAGGTATAATTGCCATGAACCCTTACTGAGTATCTACGTTCTACAGAGGGGCTCATGAAGTAACTGTAATGGTTTCTACTTTCTCGTACTGTAAATACTTTCTCTTTTTGAATTTTGGGTCAGACTTGGTTTTTTTTTCACCAAAATTATTTGTTTGACAAAGCTTAAAAGAACTTGAGCTAAGATGTAATCCATTTAAATTTTTCAATAATATCATAATTCTGTTAATGAATTGCCAAATATACCCCTCTTGCTGACTGTCATGCAAGCGTTGGTTGTAGAAAATTGAAGAACCGGTATGTAGAGTACAAGAAGCAACCCAGAACATAACAATCCTGTAAATGAGGTGAACTGGACAACACCAGTATGACTATAAAGTGAAATCCTATAATGCTGTGTATATTTGTCAGTGCAATTGTAGTTTGAGTTTAATTTTATTAAGGAGCTATAAATATATAAAATTAATCCATATATGCCATTGGGACAGTGTTCTTCAACAATTTCCAGGATTATAAACTCATAGTAATGAAAATCTGTAAATGCAGTGTGTTGGAAAGTAGCATAGAGAGAATGGCGGTGCTTTGGCCCTATGCTGCTCCTGATGCCGATGCAGTTGTGTTGCATCCCAGCTGTCCTGTTGTAAGCCACGGAAGCACCACAGTACTGTTTTCTAGGAAGAATATATATGAGATGCTTGAACTCTCTGTAAAGTGAGTAGAAAGTCTTCGAGAGCAAAGGATGTTAATTTTATCAGTGATGAGCCAAAGCAGTCACTGACACAAACAGGTGCAATTCGAGCGCTTTGGAGGACTTGCATCTGCTTGTGCTAATAGTTGATTTGGGCCCAAGTTTCCAAATCACCAAGTAGCCTGTGAACTGTGGTTGTATTACTGCTTTTGTCTTTCCTGTGTTGGGAAGTCTGGTCTCTTATATTGCAAACAGACAGTAAACAGTTGCATCATACCATAAAATGTGAAAACCAGAATGACTGCAAATGTGATTAGGATGTTTGAAGGGCTGCAAGGACTAGTAATTCAATATGATGAATGCTGTCATCTCTGTGATCCCTAGCATCTTATCCCAGTTGCTGTCAGGGCAGTGAATTTAATGCCTGTTGTGTTTGTGCACATGTTTCAGATCAGACAAGGACTAAACCTTCTTCAACATTTTTTTTGTTGTAATTTTGTTTGATATTTTGTATTGAGTGGCGGTGAAGAAATAATAACGAAATCATCACTCGGACTGCTTCCTAAAGGATCATTTTCCATCTGAAAGGTTTAGACAATTGAATAAAATCCATGACTGAATTAATGTGCATGGATTTTGTTCAATGCTTGTGTCAGCTCTCTTCCCTACCCCGCTTCTTGCTGAAGAGGAGTTTTTGGAAGTGGTGCTTTCATTAAAGGCATTATGAAATTCTGGTTTTCATTGTCGTTATGGGACTCTGGATGGGATGCTACCTCAGTGTTGTTTAGCAGAGCTGTAGTATTTCTAATAATTATTTTAGAGAATACAAGAGAGTCCTGTGATAGAATGCAATTGGTTTCTGGATTGGTATTGAAGTTTGGACTTGCTGCGTCTCAACAGCGTTGAAAACTACTTAGGATTAGAACAAATTAAAACTTTGCAGAGACAGTGAGCTGCTGAACTCGTGACGATGCTTTCCAATGGACTAGAATCCAGTCTCTGTATTTCATGTCTTGGATTCCTAGGAAATCTGTGAGGAGAGCTTGGAATGAATGCTTACTCTTCTAGCTGTTGTCCAGTTTGCATTGAAAGTGAGCGTTACGAGGTCTGCGCCCATCTCTGTTCCCAGGACAGCAGCCTTCCCAGACTCCCCGCTTTGCTTTTTGAAGCTGTTCAGCCATCCAGCAGGTAATTCGGGAGGGCTCAAGGTGGAAGTGGGAAGCAAGAGGCCCAAGTCTAATGGCCAAATGGCAGTATACTCGCATCAGGGAGGTGCTCTGGTTGCTCTTGGTAAGGTTGTTTATCTTATTTTGGGAACCTGGTTCTCCCCTCCCCACAGTGTGGGAGGCATCATAACCAGGCTTCATCAAGGCAGAGTGAAGGTCCGTCTTCTAACTGCGTTCTGTAGGTAGATGTGAGTGACAGGGTCTGACTCCCCTCAGGGTGAGGACCCATTTCCTGGCCAATGCCATAACTGGAACATCAAAAGGAGATGTCACTTTTCACCCTTCTCCAGTTGTGTTTGGAAAGTGCTGGCCATTTGCATTTTGGCATGAGCCTGACTTTATGAACCTGCGCTTGAGTTCCCTGAGCTCTCCTCCCACTCTGGCAGCTCGGGAGTGGGATGGTACTGGGATGGTGTGGGACCTGAGCAGGAAGGCACAGAGCTGCAGGCAAGGCAAACCCCCAAGCTCAGCTGGGAGCTGAGCAGGCTCCGACAGCTTGCGCTTTCCTAGTTCATTCCTCGCAGCAGCAACTCTTGTTAGCACCCGCTCGCGTTGCTGCTTTGCGGAACTATGTTAGCTGTTGGGAGGCGTGTTGAGAGGTTAAGATAATCATAACTTATTATTTGCAAAGGTAGAAATAGTGAAATTAAGGTCTTGGGGGAGTGATAGGAATTTGGGGATTGGTATGGTGCAAAGATTGAAAAGAAACCTGAGAACAGTGAAGCAAATTGAGTAACTTTTTTTTTTTTTTTTTTTTGTGGTATGCTTTTGAAAGAAGCCCAGTGAAATTTTTCTGCTGTGATACTGGCTCCATGAAGACAGTCTACCCTGGCTCATGTCATTAGAGATTTCAGTGCACAGCTGTCTCCAGGCATATATGTCTTTTATAATATACAACAAAGTCCTGTGTGTTATTGTAGCAGAAATTAAGTGATACCTGCCAAGCCTAAGGGATGCGGCTTTCAAATTGAGATGGATGCCTAAATTTAGACTCTTACATTCAACTGTGGTGTGAGGCAGCAAAAATAGATACATTAGGTATGTAAGCTTTGTGCTCTTTCTTCTTTAGATATTGCAAAAGATAGATTTGCATATATCTTAATTTTTGTTCTGTCTGCCTTTGGCTGTTGCTCTGAAGGTGAAAATCAAGTCCTTTGTGACCGGTTCGTTGGGATATCAGTTAGAGTTCTGGTGAATTTAGCATGGGGAGATTCTACTTTCGGTGCTGGTGCTGATCATTCCCCACCTTCTGCCCAGTATATGGAAAATGAAATAAATGAGTTAAAACTGAGGTCTGTTAGCATTTTTAGAAATCAGGTATCCATTACCTGAGCCAAAACTGCTGTTTGAGTCCAGAAATTAGAAGCTTTGTGTGGAGATTGGCCTAAAATATGTTTTCTAATTGGCAAATCACAACTGAATCTGTATTTTACATCAGCTTTATCTAATACAGTCTGCAATTTAAAATTAATATATATGTTTAAATTTTAGTTAGCTAGATATATTTATGAAAATCCTAAAAAGTCAAGTATTTATCAGGTAGGAAAAGCTGCCTGAGTAGCAGGAGTCAAAGGGCAGGTTTGAATGTACTTATAAAATTCTGATTCCAAGTTTTTGGGCAGTAAGTTTTACAGTCTCATAGTTTCACTTTAAAATTTTCTGTTCAAATATATTTTAATATCTTGAGATTTTTAGTATATTCAGTTCCTAACATGAGTTGTCCTGATTTTTGCATAATTTGTTACATTTGAAAATACCAATGGTATTAATCACTTTTTTTTTAACACCTCCCCCCCCCCCCCCTTTTTTTTTTAACCTTGCATGAGTTTTATACTCTTTCCTCTTTTTGTATTTAACTGTCTTTTGGTAGATACTGGACCATGGAGCTTTACAGTGCTCTCTTATGCCCTTTCCTTCTGCTTACATAATATGTCCAGATACTTTATGTAATAAGTTGGAAGTTTTTTCTCCTTATACTCTACCATGAGACAGTGCTCTTGCTAAGAGAAGATTCTATTCATAGTGAAACATTTGACTCCAATTATTTCAAACTATTTACCTTAGACTTACAGGGTATCCTTTTTTCCTCAGTTTTAGTTGTGTTAGATAAAGTAGGCTCAGTGTCAGGCATTTTGACATTACAATTATGAGGAAGTGTATCTTCTTAGGGGAAAAATATTCTTTAGTCTTTGTTCTGTCAATTTGAATTTATGCTATGAAGAGATTTGGGATAAAAAACCCAGGGAAATTATTTTTCTTCTTTTGTTCACTTCATTTCTGTCACATACTACTTGTCATCTTCCCTGTTATAACTAGCTCCTCAGTGTAGGACTAGGAAATCATAGAGTTTCTGCTAGTTTGATTTTTAAATGTAAGATTAGCTACCCGTGATTTGGTCAGATCTGTATTTGAGCACATAACTAGATGTGAAGAAAATTATTTTGGATAACTTTGAACTGTATTGTGGTGGTTGCAATGATTTTTCATCTGGAACTTAGGGACTGACTTGAAGAATTACCCAGTCCCATTTACTGACACTACTTGGGAATCTGAGGGCACGCACGTTTCTTTTGCGTAAGCAAACATAGTTCACAGTCCCAAGCAAGCTGCAGGTGAGCTGGCTCATTCAGACGCTGTGATGGTGCACAGATACTAGAGTGATTTTAACAGTGGCTATTTTTTGAGGCTGATTCAAGTTTACTGTGTTCAAGTCTGGAACCAAATTGGTTGCAGCTAGCTCAGATACCTCCCTGTATGTTCTCTTTTTACTGTGTAATGATTCCTTTGCCTCACCTTGAAAGTCCATAGTACTTAAATTCTAAATACTTACTGAAAATGATGTGTGGAGGAGCCTTCCAAAATCTTATTCCACAATCACAAGCCAAAGACGTAGAGGTTTCTTAATCATCCCCTTTCCCAGGTGTGTCAACTCACTGATAACTTCACACCACTTCTGTCTGTACTTGATAGCAGTGCTTGTACGAATATTACAAATTAAGATACAATCAACTCCTCCTTGGAGTCCTTGCTATTTAGAAGCAAAGTTCTGATTACAAAGAGCTCTAGCTAGAGGAACACTGCAAACTGCCATGAGGTTTCCTGCTTATGGCTGATGTGAGGTGCACAAAGGATAACATTTCCAGAATGTGCTTAATGTACCAAGGCACCATAGCTGCTAATTTGAGGGGTATGAACGGGATGGGAAATGGGCGTTATGTATTTTCCACTACAGAAGAGTAATAAACAATAGCTACATTAAATGTAGGTCACTTTTTTCCTTTCTTTTAAGGAAATTACAAAAATCTGCGGGAAGAAATCTTCAGCGATGCCAAAAGAGACTATTTCTTTCCTAATGAAACAGGTGGAATACTTCCTGCCCTCGGGAGGCATGTTCAGGTTTTGTGTAATACCAAGGTGCCAGATGTTCAGAAAAACCCTCCTGTTGAAATCTCAGCTTATAAAAAAAAAAAAAAATCTCCTTTCACATGTGCTATATATATATTTGAAATATGTGCAGTACTTGTTTAAAAAAATGTAATTATTACTGGTGATATATGGTAGAAGTTATTTAGATGCTTTTAACTTTGACTTTCCCAAGTGTTCACTGATCGTAATTGTGGGATGCTCCACAGTCCATGCCATAGAACTGCACTGTAATCAAAAGCAAGTCATTTGCAGAAAGATCTGGTAAATTATTTAGGCACTGAAAATAGGATTCATTCAGAAATTAGATGCCAAAATCTTAAAATTATGTTCGTGATAAATCCCGCTTTTTTTCTGTCACCAAGATTGAAACGTTAAGTTTTGGGGTAAGGTTCCTCAGCTAAGGAATCCAGGCAGGAATGAACTAATTGTATGTGGTTAAAGCAAAGTTCCCAACCCACATATAGCCCTGATCAGAATCCAGAAGCAAAGCTCCTAGATCTACAAAGTACTGTCAAATGGTATTTAACATATGCTGGCGGGACTGGGGACCTCCAAAAATGTTTTAGCTTTTTTTGTTTTTCTATTTAAATAAACAAGAACCAAGAGAGAATAAATTACAGTACCTCTCTTGAACATAAGCTCAACTTACAGGATGCATTAGTTGAGTTCTCTCTACATGTACATATCCCCATCACTTCTTTGAAAAGGATGATGTAGCAGTTTGTTTTCAGAAGAGAGAATCTCCATTCCATAGATGGACCTTCTAACAGCAGTGAGCAGTGCGTTCAGATGGAATAGGATTTGAGATCTGCATCTGCTTTCAGTGGGCTAGATTCTGGCAATGCAAAGCTGACAGGCTCAGTATCACAGAGTTGTGAATCCCCTTCTGCAGCACTGAGCTCCCCTAGAATCCAAGAGCTCTTGCTTCTGGTTAATGTGCTGTGGGTAACCACTGGAGTGGTTTTGTTGAATCTAGTCTGGGACTGTTGTTTAAATAAATGTAAACTCACTGAAATTTTCCTGACATACTTGGTTTTGTGGAAACTTACTTTGTCTGAAACTAACCTTTTGCTCAGATTGGACATTCTAGTTATTACGGATATTTCCCAGAACTTTTTTCCTCTACCACATTTGTAATATTCTGCTCTAAATCACCATCTGAGGCTCTGGGGAGGACTAGTAAGGAAAGGTGCAGAATGCTGCTGTAGACCTTCACATCTCAGTCCTCTCTGCAGCAGCATCTGTGAAATTTGCAGGCAGGTGGGCATTGAACACAAAGCTAGTCCAGTTAAACACACAATATTGCTCGTCTGTTAACAAGTGTCTCATTCCTTTTACAGGATTGTGGAGGTTTTGTGGGATTTTTTAGAATTACAGTGACTGTTAAGAGTATACAGAATAAAAGGGAATGTTGGCATCATTTAGCCTGCTGCTGTAACTAGATGTTCTGAGTATATACTTTTTAGTTAATTCTTCTCTGTATGAAACTCTTTCAGCTTTTGCTGTAAAATAAGTATGGTCGTTATTGCGGTTTATTTGATTTCCTTCAGTAAGCTGATGGCAGTGAAACTATAAAGATTTTTCTTCAGCGGACCTACCTGCAGTGAAAAATATTTAATTTGTTATAAAACTTCAGAAAATTAGGCAACTAATTTATTTTAGCCTGAAGGGTTTTTATGCTCAAATACAAAAGCAGTCAAACATGCACAGAATAACAGACTCTAAAGCTTTATTTTTACTGACCTAGAGATTATAAAATTTATTATAAATGCTAATATATGTTTTCATTAGGTCACAAGGTAACTGCATTTCCTTCAAGATTTTATTGATTCTGATTCTTCCAGAACGAGCTTTCCTTTAATTCAGAGGTCAATTATCTTAAATTTGGCTGGGAAACTGTAAAGCCTTTGGAGTCAGCATCATAACCAGACTTCTATACATGTAGCTATTGAATGAAGCATAACCACTCATGTTTATAACAGTTTGTCAATTTAGACCATAAGACTAAAAGCTAGTATGAAAGCACAAATGTACAGCCATCAGATGGTATGATTCAGTCCTGCATAATCCATATAGATTGCTAATATAGTCGTCTTACAAAAAGGAAATCAAATGGCAGTAACTGTATTTTTTTTGAGTTCTCTGCTTTCTGGTTCAATCTAATGAATGATTTATTAGAAAAAATAAAAATTAAATTACATTTAGGAATCTTCTCAATATTTCCCAGAGCTCAGTCTCTTGGCAATGGTTTTCTTCACTGAACCCTGGTAAAATACATAGCTGCAGAATATTTGAGTGAACTCTCTGCTTCAGTAAAATGGATTGCCTTGTGATTTTATGGTTTGATGCTGAGCCTGAGCAGCAGACTTCAGGCTTTTGCAATTATGTATTGAGCAGGTAGTCTCTTTAAAGAGGTAATGAAGTGTAGCAATAATATGACCATTACCTAAAAACTGTATGTGACCTAAAGGTAGTTTTAGAAAAATGATACTTAAACTTTTTCTTTAGATCTAGAGAAAAAGCAGCTAAAAACTAAAACATGAAAGTCCTTTCTCTTTCTGTTCTATTCATATTTCTTACGCTGTAGGCAAGTGAAACCCATATCTGTTAAATGCGAATAAAAGTGCTTCTCTGTCTTCTGTGAAGAGAAATGAACCTTTGAAATTCTTATAGTAGGACATCTGAAAACCTGAGAAGTTTGCAGCACTAAGTACAAGTTCCCCATTTGTATTCTGTCTTGAGCCTGCTTCTTGTCAAAGAGGGTAAATCAATTCTGTGATCTGAGGTACTTTCTCTAAAAGCTCAAAGGGCGGGCTGTGTCATCACGCAGGTTTTTTAGGCTGAGAGAGAATTTCAACAACTTCCTATAAGATGCCTGCAGCAGTGCTGCAGAAGTCAGCTTGCACAGGCTTATGTGTTGGCTTCAGAGGCCATCTCTTGTAGTTGCTTTTGGTGGTTTGTTGATGCAAGCTCCACCCTTTCGCCACAGATGAGAAATGCATCCTAGGATGTTATTTATTTTAATAAGCACTCACGAAGTAGTCGTGCCCAGCTAACAGACGCCCTTGTCTCACAGCGCATGCAGTCCCAGTTATAAAAGTAGTCAGGAAGAAGTAGCAAAATGGAGAGAAGCGCATGTTGTGAGGATAGCACAGCCGAGTGTATGAAGTTTGGTTGGTTTTAAGTGAAGTGTTGATGTCTTGAATGTTCTGTTCTTCCTCCAGGAGAGGGAAGGAATGTTCTCTTGCTATTATCCTACTGCTTTTATCCTTCTTTTCCCATTGCTATTGCCTGTGCTTGAAGCTGCTGTTTTTCCTGATCAGAATGCTTCACCTTCTCTGCAAAGCACCCCAGTGCACATCAGTTTTATTGAAGTAACAGCAAAGAAGGGAGCATCATTCTGCAATTCACACTTAGTTTCTTTGAATAAAGAAGGGAGAAGGGTTAAGAAGCCTGAGGAACCAAGAGTGAGTGTGCTGGTAGACATGTGATAGGACATCAGAAGAGATAGCCTGAAGCTTTACCACCAGTAACCATCTGTGTTGCCTCTGAAGCAGAAGTGCCAGATCTGCTTGCAGGTCAGCTCCTGAACTGCTCCTATTGTCAGCCTCATCCAATTACCATATTAAGGTAATCTCTTTGCTAGGACTTTGATGTGGTCACCAGTTGACCTGCAAGCGGGTGTTCTGATAGTGTGATTACTTTTACCTCGAGTCATTTTTGTCATGGCCCTGTTTACTGAGCTGATGTAGCCAGGATGTGATTAAATGATCTATTTAATTTTCTTTGGTATGTACATAAGCAAGAAATAAAACTCTGACTTGGGATTGTCCACCTTGTTGCAGTGAAAACTCATTATGAGTTATTCAGGTGTGGCTGCCATGCAGGACTGTTTTACATTGCTGTCTGACCTACCACGTTGGCACAGCCGTAGTTGAATATGTTGCACTGGAAGAAGCAGAGGCTGCTAGAGAAGCTGAAACTGGTGTTACCAGATGACCTAGGAGCACCCATTTGCACGCCTAGATCAGCCTATCACAGAACTAGTAAATTCTCCCATCAGGAGAACTTATTGTGACATCCTACCAGTGAATCAGAGCTCGCTCTGGCCACAGCACTCTGAGGCGTGTCTTGTGCCTGCTAAGCATGTGAACAGCTTGGTGTATTGCGTCCAGGGAAGCTGGGTACCAGCCCTCCCACAGGAGGGAATCTGTTAGCATCCAGTTTCCTATGTTTGAGACCTCACTGAATTGAGTTTGACAGCACTGCTGTGTAAACAGATGTGAAAGACTCATATTAACAGTAACCATATTACCCATTAACCAAAATGTGGCTAAAAGCACATATTTTAATATTCTGTACACAAGTAATGTTTGCAATGTTAGACTGTAAATCTGCATTTTAAATATTTTCCCTCAAATCTCTGCTTACTTTGGCTTGCTGTGTTATTCTTCCTATTAACTTGTTTTCTTTGCTTGACTTCAATATGGCTTTTTTCTTTTTTCTTTTTTCTTTTTTTTAACAAAGCAGCACCTATTCAGATAAATAGGTTCCTCACTTGCTTCATTGTGGCAGATGGGACATTTAAGTTGTCAGTCTTCCAAGCTGATACACAGGTAGAATGTATGTATGCTGTGACATTTGGAGAGCTGTGAATAAAATACCTGAAACACCAGGTCCGTTAGCTTCTGCAACTGAAAATTGCCTCCCAGGTGTAAGCTGCATCACTTGCCTGGTGCTGGCTAGTGAGCGTCCTGCCAAGGGGAAGACCAGCCTTGCTGGTGCTGTGCAGACCCTGGGAACAGCACTGCTCTTCTGAGGAGGACAGAGTGTCTTCCTAGCTCCTCTGAGCTCTTCAGGGTGCTTCAAAAGGGGCATGCACACAACCTGGTGGTGTGGACAATTCTTTTTGCATTGCCGTGCCTGGTAAATCACTCAAGTACTTGCCTTCACTGTCAGCCCCGGATCTCTTCTGCAACAGCAGACTGAGAAGGAGCCAGAGACTGCACGGGGAATTCTGCAAAGTTAGCTACAAGGAGGAGCAGGGAGTCAGAGTTTTCCTAGGGACGGTGAAGAAGAGTACTGTATCATTTCCTTCCTCAGCTATAGTATACGTTTAGGTGCTCTGGTTCACCCAAAAGTATCAGATTGCCAGAAATTAAAGGTTTGCGCTGAGGGGACTCTTCCTCTGCTTATCCACAAGCAGGCGAGTTCTTCAGACATCATCTCAAAGGGAAAAGGGCAATCCAGAGCTCTTAACTGTTAGCCCTCTGTTGGTGTAAGGTCTATGAAAATTTCCAGAAACACAACAATAAAGCAAAACTGCTTCCTTCTCAGGAGAGCAGTGTGGCTGCCCACAGAGTGGGTGTCTCCTGTGAAATCTGAAGAAGCCTCTAGAGAATGCAGGTTAGAAGTTGCCATTCTTACCTCTTTGCAATAACAGTTGTATCCTAAGTTTGTAGCTCTCACTTCTTAGCTGTGTATGTCTAAATACGTGAATAGCTGTTTGCTGGCCTTTAGTGAACCGTGTAAGCCTTTTCTCAAGATTACTAAAACGGGCAGTGCCATAGTGAATGGTGCTGCAGTTAAAGCTGTTGCATCCTCTTAGGCTGAGCCATCTGAGCAGCCAAAATAGTTTCCAGATTTTCTTACTCATTCCTTTGCTTTGAAATAGAATATCCCAATTTTTGTGTTTAATGAGAACTAATTATAAATAGGAAAAGATAGATTTTAATTTTTTCTTTTAGTTCTGTACAACAGTATGGCTGTGTGCTTTATCATGAGTAAAAAATTTTGGTCCATTACATGTAAACACATATAACTGTTACGGTAAGACTTAATGTTGTACATAGAAATTGCTTACAGTAACAATGAGCGGATGTTCCTCTGGGATTAAAAAGTGAACTAGATCCAATCTTACTGAAATAAAAAATAATACAGATTAACTGTTACATTTGGCAGACAAAATCGTGCATACTTTAAGGGAATGATCCTTTACATGAGTAAAAACGAACATAATAGTCACAAGTGAATGCTTTGAATTGTGGGCCTGATTACACCGAGATTTTGACTTTAAAGTGGATGTTCTTACAAGTGAGGTTAAAAATTACATATTTCAAACCCTGTTTCTTGTGTGGGGCAGCTCTTACAGTGTCAAGGGCAGTTTTTGTTTTCTTCTTGCTCTCGTTTTGTTACATTTTAAAAAAGCACCGATAGCATTCAGGACCTTCTGGTTTCATGATTTGTTGTATTGAGCCTTTTCCCCTCCTTTTTTTAAAACAGTCTTTGCCAGAAACTGCATAGTCAAATCTTAACTTGAAATTAAAGAAAGCGTTATTTATGGACCTAGTGCATAACACTGCTGGAAAAGCATACGCTTGAAAAATGACGTTTTAACCCCATAAGTAAGAGTAGGAAGATAATTTTTTATTTCAGTGGAATTTTTGCACCTGAAGTGTAAGATCAGACCCTCTGACTGCTACCTTGCACTAAATAGTGTGTGGTACCTAGATTGTCAGCAGCAAGGTTATAAATTCTCCTGGAATGTTAATGAGAAAATTACTCCTACAGCTATTCAAAATCTTGTTTGAGTTTCTTGGATACTGTTCAGAATATACTTGTCAACTGTTAAAAATAATGCTTAGTTAAAATTTATTGTGCGTGCCTTTTTTGTAATTAATCAAATAATTAATGTTCTCTTTACTGTATGCTGGATGATCTCTTGTTCACGTATTTACTGAATATCTCAATTTGCCAATATCTGGTTTCTTGCCTTGAAAAAAAAATTATCAACAGTGCTGTTGCATTTTTGAAGAAGGAACAGCATGAATGTAAAACATACAGCTTTATGTAGGGGTTTTGCCCATCATTACAATACAACGCATTACCCTTGTAATAACAAAAACAAACAAACAAACCATGCTAACTGGAAGCTTAAGACCCATTTAAAGACACCCCTCAACCTCATGCTTTTTTGTTAGTTCTTGATGGTTAAAATTATGGCAAATGCTTGAGATGTTGTTCTTGATTTAATCCAGGAACACTTAGCATTTTAGACCGGCTGGTAACAAATGTCTGGCCAAAGCATGTCTTATTCATTAGATGTATAAAGCTAAATGATGGTTTTGTACATGTCTGTGGTTCCTCTTTAATTATATTAATGTAGGGATCTTGTCGATGTAGGTCAGCTTCCATGGATCCAGTTCTAGGGCTGAGGCACAGGAACAGAATAGCTTGCTTAAGACCTCATTAATTAATATTCACTGCTTTGTTGATAAGTCAATTGGATGCATGATGGGTACTGATGTGGTGATGGGGTGTTTTCTGTTAATGGTGCTAACTTGCTGGCGGGTTTCCTAGTAAATAACTAATTACTGCAGTGGATCTCATCACTGCCTAATGCAATGAAAAGAAATAATAAAGTAATGCTACGTTTCTTTTTTTAGGTAATACTCTACGGGGATTTGCCAAAAAATAAAGAAAATGTAATATATTTATCAAATCATCAGTGTACAGGTTTGTATATTTTTGTCTTAGCACTTTTATAGATTTAAAAAAATTGCTTATTTGTTTACTGTGTCTTCTTCCAGCCTTGCCCTAACGAGCAAGAACTTCTAGTTCAGAAACCTTTAATGATATGTATGTGTACAACATGCACTTTTTATTTCATCAGTGGCAATTAAAAACTAGTTTAACTAAACATTTTTGGCTTTTGTCTCTGCAGTTGATTGGATTATTGCGGACATGCTGGCAATTAGGCAGAATGCTCTGGGACATGTCCGGTATGTCTTGAAAGATGGGTTAAAATGGCTTCCGCTGTACGGATGGTATTTTTCACAGGTAAGCCCATTCACATTTCCCTTGCTGTTTGTGGCTCGAATATGTAAGATGTACTTTCCTTCAATTTATCGTATATGCTGGGACGATGTAGTTCTGAGCTGGCACTTGTTTATTTGAACATGAAAATAGCTGGTTTCACTTAGTGTAATTAGATGTGTATCTTACTTGAGATACAGTTATTAAAGAATCAGTTTACTTTTCTAAATGAATACTTTTTAGGGACCATGTTTATTACTGGAATTAAAACTGTAGAGTCTGTTAGAAGCATTTCAGAATATTTTAGAACTTTGTTATTTTTACAATCCAAAACCCTATTTAGCAGTAGTTGTAAACAGACTTTTTCTTTCTATGGTTTGGTTTTTATCATGCTACAAGTTGGGAGTAAATTGACATTGCTATGTTGTACTTACTTATTTTTCAATTGTTTAGTTTTAGCACAATATAAAAGAGGAAAATTGGACCTTAGTTTAGTGTAGAGGAAAAGCATATCCCAGCTTCTGTGGAAAAAATACTTCTAATTAGACAGTTTGATTGAATTGACTGTGAACTCTGCCCAAGGGGATGGGGGGATATTGAGAGAAATACTACACTGGATGTGATTTGAACTATATATTAGTTTGTAAAGCAATATATGAAGATTAGAGAGCTACAGACATATGTCTGAATAGGAGGCTTTACTCTTTCCCTCTTCCTTGGCTGTACGTTCCTCTCTTTCTCTCACCACTTGCACTCTTGCATCTGTAAGTCAAGCCAGATCAGTTGATTCCTAGAACCAGCAAAAGGGGGAAAGTTTTGAGTATATGGCCATGGATGAGAAGAGGGGAGGAGGCAGAATAGCCCTTGTGTAGCAGTCAACTCTGAAACTTTGTCTCCAAGAAGCTAAGGTAAATTGGATTGAATTTGGAAAGTGTTGGGCGAGGGGAGGTACAGATCCATGAACTGCCTAATTAGCATGCTGAAGAATAGGAAGCCTCTTCAGTGGTGGCCTTTCTCAGCAATCAGATGTAACCTTTTAGGTACCTAGTTTGAACAGAGGTTCAGAGTCTTGGATCATGTCACATAAGATGCCCTTCTCTAGGTTGTGAACTCTCTCACCATTTTATCTTTAGAGCACAGGTTGAGCTTCAGTCTGTTCAGTGTGTAAGAGGTTAGAGTGTCCCCTGAGATATTGGGAGATCCAAGTTCCATGTCTTCAGCTTGATGGTTGAAAGTCTTTGTTGTCTTTTGGATGAAAGCCTTAGTTAGTAGGCTATAAATCTAGACTGAAGCATGGGTGGTTGCCAGCCTTTCTTCTAAAACCACTATGTTTATTAAAAAATACGCTGCGGAGAAAATCAGAACACTGTTCACGATTTCTTTTTATTGGTGGGTTTGCTGTTCCAGTCCCCTAAATAAGTAGAGACTGTCACACTATGTCATACCTCACTGAGAGTATCCACTGGGAGAAAATGGGCCTCTCTGTTGTCTCAGTGCTTGTTCCTACTAATGATTCTGGTTCTCTACATTTTTCCTCCGCTAAAGGACCAGTCTGCTGCATGGAAATATTTTGTTCTTTGTCCTTGCTTGTAGTCGTTACATTGGTGGTGATTTAAGTATGCTTTAATTAAATACAGACAGGATATATATTCTATCTGCTGTCACTAGGTGTCCAGAAAGGATTTTTTTTTTTTCCAGATTTTGAAAAATTACTGTTGCTATCTGGAATATCTGGCACTCAGTTTCCTCACTGCTATATTGCCTGTTAAAAGAAAGTTCCTGTGGAAATTAATCTGAATGTAGCCTACATTTTTAATCAAAACATATATATTAAATAAAATCTGTTCAGCTTCAGATTCAAAGCATAAAACTACTACAAGATGTAGTGGGGGATGATCATATATATATATATTTTCAGTGACACAAATTAAAGGCATCTTACTAACAGTGGTGATGCGTGTGTGTTTAAATGACTGAGACGGGATGCAGCAGGACTGCACTGCAAGCTAATAGGTATTTTTATTGTTTTTATCACACCAAACAGTGCAAAAACATAAAACACTTCCTGCCCTTCCTGTTGATGTTCTGTCAGTGATGTCACTTACACTCCACTAAAAGTTTCCAGAGCCACGTAATTACGCCATGCTCACGGAATTCTTATTCCCTACCTCAGGTAAACATCCTGTTTGGAAATAAACGTGGTCTGGATGTCCAGGAGAGCGAAATTCAGGCACAAAGGAAGTATATTTGTAAACATAATCCATTGTTGACTGAGACAAGGGCTTTTAAAGTACAACGGAAAAAAATTACGAAGTTAAAAACAGTACTTCCAGAAACCTGTTTTGAAAAGTGTTCATATATTTGATCTCTTACTGAAAAGGAAATGCAATACAAATTGGGGAATTTGAGCTATATACAATTGCATAACTAGCATTCTTCTTTGGAGGCAGCTATCTAATAGCAAGAAAAGAAAAGAACCTCTTAAATTAACCTGTTATGTTCCAGATTTGGTTTATTAGGTAGAGCTATTTCTTCTCATAAAGCTGGCTTTATTATTTTTGGGTGGATCTGAATTATTTTTTTTTTGCCCTATCTTTCTCCACCAAAATGCAGCTAGCTCCTATTCATCTTATACCACCTGGTGAGGCTGGAATGTGATTTTGATAAATATTTTTGATATCCCAGAGTTTGCCTGACTTTTTAACATAGGAAATATGTCTTTGTGTTTTCTGTTATTCAGCATCAGCTTGTGCACCTTTTTGGTCTGTACTGAATTTTAACCAAATATTTAGCTAGTATGGCATCGTGCCTCTTTTTCAGCTTTGTAACCCTGCGCTGTAGGGGAACTGGCATGTTTATGTAGTTGGGTTGTATGCAGTGAATGGTGATCTTACAATGTGTAACTTGTCTGTTCTTACATTAAGTGACTGTATACTCGTATTTACTTGAGAAGTACAAATCTGTTTCTGAGCATTAAAAAGTCTGAGGTGGGGACACAAAACCTGTCTTTGATGTCGTGGTATCCCTAAGCAAACTGTACAACAGTAACTTGATTTCTTCATGTTCACAAATTAAATAAGGAAAAAGTAGTTCAGTTATTTTCCCAGTTTACTGCAGCTGGTTATGAATTTGAGAAATAAGGGAAGACTTTGATTCCAGCCTTCCCTCATTTTTCAAAGCTTGACCTCTCTGAGATCACGCAGAATGATGACTTACCAGTTACTTGGAAGTCTTGTATAGTAGATGCATTATTTTTCATACCAAACTGAGTTTGCCCTTCCTGAAAGTAGTTGTTGCGGTGAGTGTCGCTGTACAGAATAAGACTTCTACTTCCCTTTAACAGTGTCATATCTCAAAAACGGTCTTACATGTGGATTGTGTAGATAACATGTGGTGCTCTGCTGCACAGCTGGTGGAATATTTGTCTTTTCACACTACTGTCTATCCAGGACTGGTAAACTGCTTGTGGGATGGTGCTGGTACGATGCTCCAGCCTGCTACAGGCCAAGCTTGGTGGACTGGGGGATTCTGTTCTTGGTTTTGGTGCCTGCCCTGCCAGCCACAGCAGCACAGCGGAGTGTTGCAGCTGGCTGCATCACCTTGGAAGGGAACCACAGGCAATAATGTTTAAGACAGAATATTTAATACGGAGTTAATGCACCATTGACTTTCTGTTCCTTTTCACTGCAGCTTTTGGAGAATGACTTCAAAGTCACATCAAGTAACACTAGCTAAACAGCTGCATGGCCATCTCTCCACACCATGAAAAGTAAAGGCTGAAAGCCCTTTGCATAACTGCCTCTTCTGCCTGCCTCCTCCTAACCCCTCAAACTTTATTCCTGTCCATGACATGCAAATAAAATATTAGCACGCACATCACCACCCCTGTTTCTACAACGTGCTGTATTTTTTACTGAGATAAGACACTTACTGTCACTTTTCTGTTAAAAGTGTGTAAAACCATAAATGGACAAAAATTATTTGACAAATCCTAATGCCAACAGTCAGGGTGGGCAGAAAAGAGTACTACCAAGTTAGGGAATCAGTTAGAAAACTCATGAAAACAATGTACCTTAAAAATGAAATTCTGTTATTTGCAGGTGGGTTTTTTTGTTGGTTTGTTTTTTTTTCCCTTCCAGGAGTCATTATATCAGTAGTTCATTTTGGAGCATGTTTGTTTACATCCTACTGTACCTATTTTAGAGCATGTTTGTTTATATCCTATTGTAGCTGTGCTGTAGATAAAGTGATGGAAGAGGGGAATCATAGAATGGTTTGGGTTGGAAGGCACCTCAAAGATCATCTAGTTTCTCCCTACCTGCCATGGACAGGGACACCTTTCACTAGATGAGGTTGCCCAAAGCCCCATCCAACCTGGCCTTGAACACTTCCAGGGAGGGGGCATCCACAACTTCTCTGGGCAACCTGTTCCAGGGCCTCACCACCCTCACAGTAAAGAATTTCTTCCTAATATCTAGTCTAAATGTACCCTCTTTCAGTTTAAAGCCATTACCCCCTGTCCTATCACTACACTCGCTGATCACCAGTCCCTCTCCAGCTTTCTTGTAGGCCCACACATGCCCACCTCTCAAGCCTGTCAAGGTCCCTCTGGATGGCATCCCTTCCCTCCAGTGTGTCGACTGCACCACACAGCTTGGTGTCATTGGTAAACTTGCTGAGGGTGCACTCGATCCCACTGTTTGTGTCGCCAACAAAGATGTTAAATGATGAGGCAAATTTTATTTTGTTATAACCCTCTGTCTTTGTGTGTACTTTGCCATAGTCCTTTGACTGCAGGTTTTGTGATAATTTACGTGGAACAAGTTATAAAATTAATCTTTTCCAGGAAATGGTCTAACTTTTTATAATGGTTATCAGTAAAAATCCTTTTCAGGCAAATCCTTTACGTTCTAAAGATTTTGTATTACTTGTTCAATTATTATCTCAGTGTATAAATTCTTTATTAAAAGTTTGATTCTCTAATAAAGTGCATGGAAGTTTTCAAGATCTATGCTAGTTACTTTTGTGCTACTCGTAAATTTTGCATGCATAGGTACAATACTTGTAATTCCAGTCTTTGCATTAGTCACTATTTAAGAGTGGGCACATAAAATTGAAAACACTGACCTATAAGTACTTGTATGTGAGTAACTTCAGTTGTGGGATTTTTATTTTTTTATTATTATTTTTTGTCCCTTGAATACTAGTAAGCTGCTTGGCAGTGTTGTCAGGAATAGATAGGTCAGTCCCTGGAGTTGGTTGCAATGTCATCTTCAAGTTAATTATTTAACACCTTTAAACAAGACACTTCAGATGTCTTAGGATTTTTTTTTTAATTTTATTTTTACATCTGATCTTTATTTAAACGAATTTTGTGAACTTAAGTACCTGCAAATGTAAAATTAGTTTCAAGTGCTTTCATAATAGGGGAAAATGTTTTGTGGGCAATTTGCAGCATGAGTCATAAAGGTGACTTGTCTCTGTCATCTTGTTTGTTCTATCAAGTATTCTACATTAAACTACTTAAATATTTAATACTTTTTTTTTTTCTCTGTTAGCATGGAGGAGTCTATGTAAAAAGAAGTGCCAAATTCAATGAAAAAGAAATGAGAGAAAAGTTGCGGTCCCAGATGAAAGCTGAGACTCCGGTAAGATTGTACCTTCCCTCCCCCCCTTCTTATTTCTTTGATTTTTTTTTTTTATTTTTTTTTTAAATGGCAAAGACTTATTGGAGAAATGAGCCATGCCTGATACCTACAAACTACAAGATGGTAATCATGGCTTTGTTTTCTTTCTGTATTTTTACAGTTACTTTCTGTGTTTAGAGTGCTACCTCTAATTAAACTTTGGGAAATTTGACTAGTCTTTTATGAATGGCACAAACTTTGTGATCCTGTCTGTAGAGGGCAGGGGGGATCTGGACTAAATCTCCTAATGTGAGCTGTAGCACCTTCCTTGACAAAGTGCTGTCAGTGTTTCCTGTGTTTCAAAAGACAACATTTTGATGACTGTGTGCTTGTCAGAGACTGGTATTTTTGTCGAATACCAGTTGTTTGATCTTCTGAAAGTCAAGAACCATTCTTAACAAATCTTAATTAGTCATTCCAATGATCAATCATTTTTAAGGGCAGTGACATCTTAGAACTGAGTAATTTTGTCTGCCATGCCTGGAGGAGAAAAAAAAAAAAAAAAAAAACCAACCTCAAACTCTTGATAATTTTCTATTTGAAGAATGATTGTTAGTGCCAAGTGACTTTTCTCATGACTCCCTGTATGGTTTGTGGCTCAGTGGTTAGAATCGCTGTGCTACACTTCCATTACTTGCTGTGCATTAAAATGTTTTCTGCTTTTTTGGCGAGACTTAAGAAAACCAACTCAGCAAGCCTTGATACAGAATAGTTATGCTTTCATTTTATTTACAGTGGTGTAATTAGGAGTTGCTGCTCCAAATCCTAAGTGTCAAACCCTTCATAAGCTGAAGCTTGGGTAAAAGCAATGCATAGGTTATTTTGGTCTTCATAATAGTCGTCTTATTTTTTAGTTTTTATTTATTGGAGATGGTGTATTTGTGTTTGTGCATGTGTCTGTGTTGAAAAATTAAACTGGCCTTATGCTTGCTTATTGAGATGCTTAAATGAGTAAAGTTTCCCTGTTTAGGACCGTGCTCAAACTCATTTTGTCTTGAACTAAGATTTAGCATGAACAGGCTTTGTTTGTTTGTTTTGTTTTTCATTAAGATAAGAAAGTGGATCTATTTCCAGTTTTTAGCGTATAAGTTATAAAGCCCAGAAATACATTTGGACAACTAAACTACTGTCCAATGTCTAATCTAATGATGTCCAAATGGAGATGGTGGTCATCATATTCAGTAGTGGTGACTTGTGCCTGCATTACCACGGATGGTCCTGGGATGTGAAAAGGTTGCATTGCATCAAGTTATTTTCTGTATGTTAGTGGCAAAGATTCTACTTTCTGTAAAACTTGCAGTATAATAGCATAATCAAAGACAAATTGCAGGATGTATGAAACCTCTTTGTAGTCGTCCCCCTAAGCGATTGCTCCCCCTGCAGAGTGCTGGTTAAGTTTGCTTTAGTTAATTTGGATGAAATATCCTAGCAGGGTGTTTTCCTGCATAGGCCCGTGGATTTCTTGCTAGCCAGAGAGGCGGCAGCTGGTTGAGTCTAGTTTTCTGGCTTCCCTCTCCACCCCCAAAAATGCAGGGGTTTGTAATAAGGTTTTGATTGTGATAAGAATCTTGGTTTGAACTCTGCATTAAATTAGTCTGCTTTATAGAAAGGTGGAATTTTATTTTTAATACAATCTTAGGAAGATGTGCCTAGAAATTCATCTAATTCTCCATCTCTCTGGGAACATGCAGATGCTGTTCAGTGTTGCTCCAGTGCTCTAAATTAACTGGACAGGCTAGTGTGTGATTTTAGCCCAACTGGAATGTAAGGGGAAGTATAAAGATAAAGCTTTTCTTTAAAGCTACATCCACTGTGGATTCTACTTTCCATGGTGGATGTCTACTTGTGATTAATAAATGAAATAAATCCAGAAGCCTTTTTTTTTTTTCTAGAATCATCTTTCTTCTCCCTCCTCAGTCTTGTATGGATTGAAAACGTATACCTAACTGATGTAAGCTAATTCCAAATAAGTTTGGGACCACTTGGGGTACATTTGGAGTTTTTTGGTGTAATTTGGCTATCCGGAAGTGTAGTGGTGTTGGAAATGGGCACAGAACCTAGACTTGCTTATCAGGCAGTTGCTGCTATTTTCGTCGTATTATCTAGGGTAGCAGTATAGAAGAGATATAAGTGTAACTGCTGCAGAAATGCATTCAGGTTTAAATCTTTTTCAGTTAAACCATGTAGGGAGTGATACTTAAGTTTTACAAAACCAAAGCTGTCAAAACCCTGTTTACTGAGATAAATGTTTGCATCTGCTGTAAAAGACACAAACCATGGAGTTAGCATTTGAGGGACAACTAAATTCTCTATAATCCATTTTATCTGAGAATTTAAATGTAGATTCTGTAAATGCCCTTCAACATACCATTACTACTGGGAGAAGAACACGATAACCTGTGTCCTTACTGCATTATTCATGAAGAAACTGCAGTTCTGCAACTTAGCATGACATTCACAAGCAACTGTATTGCTTTTAAAATGAAGACATTTTAATCAGAAAAGCAAGTGCCCTGAACTCATCAGCTTCATGCAAAAATAATTAATCTACTACTCTGGGACTTCTTTATTAAAATTTATGCACTGGATGCTACAGTTCAAGGTGGGCTTTTCCTCAGTTTAGTGAAGTTATCGTTGCTTGGTCATTCTGCACCACCATGGTGGAGTTCTTTCTTGAACGTAGTGTTAGGTAAAAGCCCGCCTTTCAGCTGCTGGGGAAAGAATTATATGCCAATAGAGAGGAGATGGACGGGAATCGGTGTTAAGGGTCACTTTGTTATTTACAGTTTCTCTCCACATACAGTTTAAACAAAAGAATCCGAATGATTAATGTTCATTCTGCCTGGAGCCATCCCAGTTCCCATTAAGAAACCGCAGACGTGTAGGAAGGCAGAACCAGTCTTCTGGTCTCGTTAGCGTAGCAAGGCCTTTAGTTGTTTTGTTGCCTCGTCTCATGTGGTGGTTCATTTTATCATTTTATTTTTATGGAAAGGAAATTGGAGGTAGAACACGGACGGGAAAAATAAGGCTGCCTCTTGGCCTCTACGTGCACAGTAGAACTGGATTAGTGATCTGGTAGGCTTGATTTTGTGCAGGGACGGTGGACTGCATGATGCTCCCTGCTCACCTGGTCTTACGACTTCTACCCGCCTGCCTGCCTGGAACAGCCCCTTTCTCTGTCCTGCTGTTCGCAGTTGGCCCACCCTTCTTCCCCGTGCAGCGCAGCAACGCGAGACGTGCGCAAAACTCTGACGCTAGGCTGAAATGCTCTTGTACCTGTTTTTTCTTGGTGGAGATCTTGAGCTAATAAATTTTCTTATTTCTCTCTGGAAATTATTGTGCTTCTCAAACTGTCATTGAACTATACACTCGTGGTTCATTATTGGGCTTTTTCTTGGCAAAACTCAGTTGAAGTGATAGGATTTTGTTTAAAATTACGTGAAATTTGGCTGATTGTTAACAAATTGCAATCTTATGTCTTGTGAGAGCAGACTGTCACACAGTGTGAAGGACACTTTTGTGTTAATATTGTTTTAATGTAAGCTGTAAGAAGACAAACACATTTCTCAGTGTAACAGTATATCCACCTGACACTTGATATGCTCAATCTGCTTGTTTTTTAAAGAAAGTTAACTCTTCTGAACAGCGAACTATTCAGTTTGATAAATGAAAATGTAACTTACTACTTTTTATCATGCATCGAGAGCAGGAAATCTACATTCTGACATGTACGATTTAACCCAGTACAGCCAATATTTAGCTGGTTACTATGTGTTTTGTTTTTGTTATTCAGTCAGTGACAGAATAAATCTTTATCATGTGAAGCAGTGCCAAGCAAACAGTGAAAACCTGGAGGGGACAGATACATTAATACAATTGCTGTAAGGCTTAATGTAACTATTTTGTCATATAGTTACTAATTTGCAAGGCCTGACGACTTCTCTGTAAATCCTGGATGTCCTTGCCTGCTTTCCTCACATCACCCTTTATATTTTGTTCCAATTATACCAGATATGCTTTCTCATATCCTATCTTTTTCAGTTATTGATCTGAGTGTTAATGTTTCTCATCCATTTCACCAGGAGCATATCTTCTAGGCAGTGGTCTAAATGGATTCAGATATGAATCTGTCTAGCTGTCAGGATGCAATAATAATATTAAAACTAAGCAAATGCATTGTTTAATATAATTTTGAACTTTGTAATTAAAATTTATAATTGTTTTCCCCTTGTCACCAACCTGGCAACAGCACAGTAAACACGAGATATCTTTAGTCAGTAGTTACCACTTCTTGACGCCCTACGTTCTTCTACAGTGGCACCTACTCTCTCCAGGACACCCTCCAAAGCCCTGTCCTCAGCCAGGTTTTCTCTTTATTGCCTCTTCTCACTGTACGCTTGTTGTATCTGGGCTGACTTTGTTATGTACTCCAGGGATTCGTGTGCTGCTTGGTGCCCCTTTCCCCTGCACCACCCATACAAACCAGCTCCTTTTGTGGCACCCTAAGCTATCTCAAGGACTTCTTGGCTGCCCTACTCCCCCCTCTAGAAGCATGGCCCCTCTCAGTGCCATTGCTATTTCTTTTTGCCTGGGAGATCTTGACAACACTGGGGAAATGAACAGAGTTGTTCGGGTAAAAAGAGTTATCATCATCCATTCATTTCATTTGTGGATTGTGGCAAGTCCACTGATGTTATGCTGGGGACTCTGTGGGTAACCCCTGCCTCTTTTCTGGTTTTCTGGCTCCAACAAGAATCAGTAGAGTTTTACTAAAGGAATCCTGATCCACTCCTTGAAGCTTTCAAATTGATGAGAGGTACCAAGTGTATTGACACCCACCCATTACACAGAAACAGGCGTGAAAATACTGTGTAACCAAACATAGGGACCTACTCAGCTTGGGTTAAAATTGGTGTATCAGTGAATCAGGGACTGCAGTAATGCAAAATTTTCTACCCCATTTTGAACACAAGCACTGTATTTTACAATCACTGTGATAAAGTGCATAACTTTTATGTAGTTAATTGCCATAAATGAAAAATTATGTATTAAAAATTGCCTTAGCTGCACCTGGTGTTTCTAGGCAGTTAAAATGCTCCTAAAACTCAACAGTTCTTAATCCAAGTTCAGGGGAGCTTATCTAGTTATTAAAATCTTAGAGTTTTCTTAAAATCTTTGGAAATAGTGCTTAAGGATTTAGCTTCTGCTGCCCATGGTGTGAGAACAGAAAAGCCAGTCATAAAGTAGATTTGTTAGGCTGAATTGCACTGGCAGAATAACTTTGTCTTGTGCAGGACCGTACATGAGTATAAGCAGGAAATCTGTTTACATTCATGCATTTTACTCGGGTAAAGTAGTCCTACCGAGCTACGTATTAGATTTATATATGCTGAATTTAAAGCAAAGGCCGCTTCTCTGTCTTGTTGGTCTGCTTTCAATTCAGAGATACTCGGATTTTGGTCGACTAACCTATTCAGCTGCTTGTGTTTGAGGTTTACAAGAATAATTAAAATATAATTTCAGCCCCTGCTTTGTATTACACACGTAGAACTGGAGTAAGTAGATAGTATTCTGTGTTGTGTAATCAGCTTTTAGTGGCTGATTATGTGCTTTGAAGACCGGTAATGTTGTTGCATGCTTTTAAGCGCTGATCTCTGTAAGAAGAATGGTATTCCTGTCCTGTGTGATTCTCTTTCTTTTCTCTGTCGATTATTACCTGTTAATCCACTCTATTACCCTTTGGAGCTGCGCATTCATTCTTTAATGAGGAGGAGGAGTAACCTCATCTTTGAGTACCATTTTAAGAATCCAAATTAAGTGGTTTGAATATGAGCACGTGTATGAAAAAAAATGCATCTGGATTTGAATATTATACCCTTTCCAGCTAACTCTAACAAGTTTTACTTAGCCACTTAAATATCTCAACAGTGTACTTCATAGATGAAATGTATACATCACTGGGGGAAATGTGGACTGCATCTGGGTCTAAGGATTCCTGTACTCATCCTTGTGCTTATGCTACTGTCCTGTTAGAAAAAAGTAAACACCTTTCCTCTTAAACCCATTTTCTTTTGTTCTTTCTCCACCAAGTCTGTATACATCTTGGGTTTATGCAGGTTCTTGAGCATTCTTCAGGACTTCACCTACCTCTGCAATCTGCCAGTTCTCCTCCTCCACAAACATGCTGTGACAAGTACAGTCTTTCTTTCCCCTAGCTCTCTTTACTCCACTCTACTGACACTGGTTTTGCCATTCTTAATATATTTTCATTCTTTTTCCTCCACCAGATTCTAGACTGCGTACTCCATTCTCTTCTTGAACTCCTGCTGTCTTCACTGGTTGGCACACTTCCTACATTTCTTCCCTCCTCTGCATTTTAGCGCATCTTTCAACCTTCCTCGCTGTGGGGTGATTCTGGAGAATTTGCTTGCTGGGTCCTGTCTTTCTGCGTTCAGCCTTTTCTCTAGCTGTTCTGCAATCATTAAGTTGCACATACCAGCACACTGATGTTTTCTGGGTCAGAAGCATAAGGTTATCTTCCTGTGTATCTCTCCTGAGCTTTTATTTTACTTTGCATCATTTCATGATGTGCACTCCTACTTGTCAGTATCCTACTGTACTCACTGATAGTCCTCCTTTGACTGTTGTGTAAATCCACTATCTCTTTTCTTTCGAATATTTCTTGAGACTCATTTCTGCAAAGATAACAAGCTAGTTAGTCTAGGCACAGTGGGCATGATTTTACTATGAATGTGTCAGTTGACATTCAACTCCACACGAGTTACCATTTGTGGCGGTAGTCTTTTCTTCTGCAGATGAGCCCCCAGTATGAAATTTTCACTGCTTAAGTAATGTTTTATATCAACTTTGTATGTAGGATATTATGCAAGACAGCCACGCAAAAGAGAGGAAGATGGAAACCTCTGTTCTGTTTCAAAAGCAAATGGAGAATTCATCAAATTTGACTGCCTTTATTGGGTACTTTATTTTACATTCAGATATGCAGATACTTAGGCAACTTTTACCTGTGTAAGGATTTGAGAACGTATAGATGGTTATTGCTGAGTAGGCAAGCAGATCCATTTGCTTGGGAAATGTAACTTTGTAGACATGCATGTTTGAAGGAATGTGATTTTAAAGTTCAAATTATGCTGAACAATCAGTTTAAGTTCATAATATATTTAATATCTAATACAGTGAGATGCATAAAGGCACATAAGAAAACTGATCTATCATAATTTCAATTAATAGTACTTTTGTTTATGAATGGAATTAACTACATTTCAGTGTGAAGAAAGATTAGGTGCAAGATCTGTAATAAAGCAAAAAAAATATAATTTAGGTCATCTGTGACATGTCAAGGGACAGAAGCCATGTTTCAAGTTGAATATTACTTGAGAGGTCTTTACTTATTTGACTGTCTTTTCAAAATTTCCTCTTATCCCACTTAAAATGAATACTGTTGTTGATACCAGCTGCTCCTGACTTGCTCGCTTCTGTTGATGCATGCTATCTCCCTTCCTAAATCACCTGGGCAACTTTCTATGGTGTACATTCAAAGAAAATTATTTGGGACCCTGAACAGTAAGTTTCTTAGGCCTAAGAAATTTTAGCTCAAGTATTCTGATTTTCTTTGGATCCTTACAGTAATGGATGGTGGGAACTAAATACAATATGGACCTGTCAACTGATGATAATTTCCGTAAAATGAATTGGCTTACATTTATTATAAGAACTTGTCTGTTTTGTTTCTTTTCAATCCCACAGATGTATTTAGTGATTTTTCCAGAGGGGACTCGTTACAATCCAGAAATACCAAAAGTCATTGCAGATAGTCAATCATTTGCTGAAAAGGAAGGTAAGCAAAAAAAAGTCTTGAAGTAATTCTTTTGTTGTGGTGTTAACATGTATTATATGAAATGGTTATATAACATGAAGATGATCTCACCTTCACTGGACTATTAAGCCTGCCCGATTTGATACTTAAAGGTTGGAATAGCATAAGCCAGTGTTTGTGTTTCTCTTATCCCAGAGTAAGATGAGAGTAGCTTATATACAGATATTTCATGCATTTCACATTGTGCAAAAGTATTAATTCTCATGAAAGTTCTCTTTAGTTTCTACGTATATCTGTGTATTTATGGACACTTCTTTTCTTGCTCCTTCAGGGACATAAGAATTACCTACACTGGACCAGGGCACTGTTCTAAGTTGACACTGTAACTCCAATTGCAGTTGTTACTTGACACAAAAAATATTTTGTCTGGAGATTGTTATGCCTTAAAAGAAAAAGTCTTTGAGCACATCTTTTTCTAATTGCTGTTAGTAATACAATGGCTTCTTGGGTTTGTTCCTCTCTCACCTTCCAGTCTCACCCTTCCTTGGTTGAACTTTATTCTGTAGTCACTTTGATTGTTGGCGTCTTCTCTATAACCACAGATGGAATTACTTCATCTTTGGAAAGGCTTGCAAAAAACCTAAGGGTCCCAAGCTTTTTCATTTTTCTCACATCATGCGCACGACACACGTAAACTTTGAAGTCCAACAGTTCAGTGAACATGTTTCCTGATTTTGTTTTTTCCTGTTGACCAAACGTGAAATAATTCACTCTGAAGGTAAACAAAGAATAACAAATAGGTCTGGTAAATTCATTTCTGTGACACACTGAAATGAATTCACAGGTCTGTGAATCAGCCTGTTGATATCATCAAGTTATTAAGTATTGTTAGCTCTTGTCCAAAAGGATATATGCTTTTCTTCTCCTCCTTGGGAAGAATGGAATTTGTTTGCGTGTACGAGCAGGAGAGCTTAAGTCATAATGTATTTATTC
The DNA here is from genome assembly GCA_013400195.1 of Aramus guarauna. Classification (NCBI taxonomy): domain Eukaryota; kingdom Metazoa; phylum Chordata; class Aves; order Gruiformes; family Aramidae; genus Aramus; species Aramus guarauna. The sequence continues at coordinate 195,425 of VXBL01001206.1, forward strand.
ATGGCTTCAGTTTCCTGTCGGAAATGAAAGTCAAATGTTTCATTTAGGTTGGCAGTTCTTTGAGAGTTCAGAGGGGGTGTTTGATAGTTGTTTTTTTTCCTCTCTCCTCTTTTTTCAGGGAAAAGAAAGGGCTCTTGTCATTATTATTTTAATAAACCTCTTAATTATATCTTTACAGGCTGCAAAACAGTAAAACACTGCTTTTGTGCTTTCAGAGCACCTGTTCATTTCTTGTAGTCCTTTTCTCTCTGCTATTGGTCTGCTTTTATTTTGTAAGGGTTACTCTTTTTAAAAGCTCTCAAGACAAATATTAAACAGGAAGCATCTCCTATTCTAGTGCAGAATCTTAGTGATCTGCTTTTCCCAATTTCTAAATTCTTGTTGTTGGTCTCTCCTCAACTTTTTACATGGAAAGAATGAGAAACAGTCTGTATCGGACCTTGCTCCCCAGCAAGTTCATGTGAGGATTGATACTTGCTTGAATTAGAGCATCCCTCATACAAGTATGCTGAGCAGCAGGGATGGCTGACACTGAAAGCTGCACACCAAACTATACTGACAGCTAAGAGCCACAAGGCACATACAGTACGACGTACATACCAGTACATCAGGGAGCTGGGAGGATGGGGAACTCTGCATGGTCACCAGTGGGAGATGATGATGACTCCCATGCAGTGGTGCTGGCCCCAGCTTGCAGCTTCCACCCAGCAGCCCCAGTGCCACCATGGTCCTGGCTGTGTGCTGGGGCTGCAGCGTGGGAGCCGTGACCAAACTCCTCACCAGTTGGTCATGTGTGGATTGAGTCCTGGCTGTGCTCCTTGTAAGCGTGCGAAGGCTGTTGTGTGATACTGCTGAGCCGAACTAAAAACACACAATTGCGTGCTTGTCTAAAGCTCCTTGGAGCTTCTTATTTCCTACAATTTTAGGAAAGACAGTAATGCCCGTTAGTTTTGCCAGTCAGAGGAATGAGGATGTACTGTAACTTCTAGTTTAAAATTTGTATTTAATTCCACGTGAGTATATTAAGAAGTCTGATAATTTAGTCCTATCAGTATATTTGTTACAGAGTTGCGTTTGGCTTTACAAACACGTAGGGTTTTTTTGTTTGTTTTGTACCTTAAAATGTAAGCTTTATGTCTTTTTTCCTACATTTTTGCACAATTTTTATGTTGAGAAAATAGTGCCACAGTAATATTGGAAAAAGTAGTTTAATTAAGAAGAAATAAACTTCAAATTGATGTTAGGATTGGCGTACAGAGATACTGTACCCAAAGATGATAAAGCTGTTTGTAGAGCACAAGCATAACTCATGTTTATCGTGCTGTCTGAAATACTGTTTTTGACATGTGTATATGTTTTAGTAGTTTTGCAGAGAGAAAATATGAAAAGGTTTTGTGGGGTTTGTGTATACTCTTATTCTCCATGGGCTGGATTCTTTTCTAGAGAAGTTTCATTGGTTTAAGAATTATTGGGCTGAACTTAATTACCTGGTCTTAGTGTGACCAGCTGATGAGCTGCGTCTCATATCTTGATGTTCTTTTTTAAGGAAACACCAGTTTTGGACACAGCTACTGTCTCTTTACAGTTGGTCCTAGGACCAGTTCAACAAAAATAAATTTAAAAAAAAAAAGTCTTAGGTTAACATCCAAAGACATACTTTCATATTGCTGATTTCAACTTTTATGTCTTTCCTCATTGATATGAATATATAAATAAATCTTATCTGTCTGTGAATAGCATGGAAGGATATCAAACAGCAAAAGAATATAAAGATGATTGAGGCTGCCCTTAAGAGGCAACTTTTTAAAATACTGATAATACTTCATGTTACAGTTTGTTCTGCCATAGGACTTGGGTTCTTCACAAAACCTTGACTCCTAACAAGAGCAGATGGATTTCCTCTTTCTGAAACACAGGCAAATCAAACACACAGGGTAGATCCAATAGATCTGGGTAGGTCTAGATATGAATAAGTTGAGACTGAAGGCTATAAAGCACAGAGAAACTTCTAGGGAAGGAGCAGAGCCATGTACTTTCTTACTATTTTTAGAAAGAAATAAAGGATATTATACAGTAAAAAATGAAACCCATGAACTGGCCTTGCAAATTTGTCATTAACTACCTTGCCAAGTTCAAGTTGAATGTACTGCCAAGTTTTTGTTTATTAAAACCAAAGAATGCTAAAACCATCTAGAGGTAAAAATGACAAAATCAGGGCATTGATATTCCTGGTTTTCATGCTGGAGACTGACATATGTGTATTAGCCTTCAGCACTGATGGATTTGACACAGCAAAACTATTCTAATTAATTTGAACTCTGTTTTAAGTTCTGTACACAATAACTGTATTCAATGAAATAGAAATAAAAATGAAAGTTGCATACTTCCATTAAGTACTTCCAGGAATACTGGGTTTATGGTGATAAACTGAGAATGTTATCATCTAAGGGTAATGGTAGTACCCTCAGAAACTGAAGATTACTCACTCTACATGTTTTACAAGTGACAGAGAATTCCAGTCAGATCAAATTTTTACCCAGGGTAGAACAGGCAGCATTTTAAAATCTAGATACATTTGTTTGATTGCATTGGGGAAGGAAGAATGCTCTTCCCAAAGTTCAAAAACAAAAGCAAAAATCACCTCTCTAGAACTGAGTTGTTTGGCTATTTATCATAGGATTAATGCAGGAGTTATTCATAGAAGCAGTTAAATTCTGCGGAGTTGAGAAAATTAATCATGTATTTATCTTTGCTGGCCAAAATAGCAGTATTTTCTGGAGTTCCACAGCCGCAGCAAACCATGTCAGCAGTGCTGCCAGAATATCAGATGACATCCTCAGTTGGATTTTCACCTTTCTGTTGGAGGCAAATGAAACCTTCCCCACTTCCAAGTCGATGGGGATATGTGCCACGTAGCTGGATTTGAACCAGATGCTATTTGTTGTACTCCCCTTACGGGAACCAGGTGACTGCATAAGGCGATTCAAGCAATCGCTACCAGGAAGGGCTCTCTTTTTCTCCAAGTTTCAGTGTGGTTGGTGACTAATGTGTTTCTAATGGGACATCTTGTAAGATTCTCATAAGCAAATGGAATATTTCTTACTCCACTCTCTCAAAGAGCTAAGAATGTGAAGGTATGTGTTTTGCCCCTTTTCCCCTGAGCTTTTGCCATGCAACTTCCACTACTTCAGTATGTAGTCAGTAATCTTAGTTTAGAGTTTGCTTTAGTTTTCCATTGTAAGGGAGAAGTTGGCCAACGTGATTCCCATCTACAAAATCTGATGCAGTCATTCAGGTGACTTACTGGTGACGCCTTTTAGGCACTGATCTATTACTTTAGGCATCTTAAAAGTCAGTGGGCTTGAGTCACTGAGTCCAGGGAATTATAATATGTAGATAACACTTACAGGGATTTAACTCTAATCCTGTCATAATATTAGAAGTAGTAATTTTTATTTTGTAATATTTATTTCAAACTGTACATCTTCTGAGGCTGGATCTTTTTATTGCAACTAGACTGTGGAACAAAATTTCTATGAAGCCCACAAAATACATGATTATTATTTCTTGTACCAGCTTCTGGTATAAAATTTGTTCCATTTGTATGTTACTAAAATATAAATGTATACATTTCTGATCATTTTCTAGGAGTTAGACCTCTACAATGTTCCAAACAACCACAAATTTCTTAGGCTTAGTAGAAGATGAGTTTTATCCAAATGATAAGAAATGGCATTCTAAAGATTTGGAAATAAATATAATCCAAAGCTCTCCTAGTCCTAATATTACTAGCTCTGAAAAGTCAAAGAGAAAGGGGCAAGAAGCTTGTTAAATATAACTTGTTTTGTCTTCATTCAGCAAAAGCAAGCCAATCTTCCCTGGTGAAAAGCATTCGTGGAATTTTGTATTAATGTTTGATTTCTAACAAAGGTCATTTAATCAAGCAAACATCTCAGGTATTCATTTATTATCTCCCTTGTTTTTATGCAGAAAAGTTGCAAATGCAAATGTTTTTAATGATAAGTTTATCTTGACTAGGATCATACTTTTTGCTACGATGTTTGTATGTGATGTGCAGGATATGCTTATCTCAAAATGCTTTTACAGGTCATGTAAAAAAGAGGTATTTCAACTGAACTAATCAAAAATGTTTCCCTTCTAGATCTTGGTATTGGCTTTAGACTGTATTTTAAAGCAATCTGAAGTATTTAATATCCATAAATGTTATTTGGAACTGTCTCTAAAGAAAACAGCTTTTGGTGATATGTTTTCCACATGCTTTCATGTAAGCAAGCTTGATTTAAAAGTGCACAGTGAAATGTGGAAAGAAGAATATAATTTTTTAAAAAAAGAGTGGGGTGTGGACCTTGAGTAGCATTTGAGAGATGTACCATTAAGATGAAGAAAGACTTTCTCTTCTTAAAAGTCGTCTTTAGGAAATTAAGTTTAGGAAAGCAAGAAGCTACCTTGTATTTCTGTAGATACTCACCACAGAAGAAAAGTGTTGTCTCCTGTGTTTTGCTATGGGATGGTCATAGTCTTCTTGAGTGGACTACTTGCATTTCTTGTACTTCAGTCCATGGTAACAGAAAACACTTTTTACAAGAGCATGCAATTTTTTAATACTATCATCAGCTGAGTCCTATTTATGTAAGTAGATGGAATACTAGTATACAAACAGATGAGGTCTCCCACCATATGTGATTTTATAAGTCTCACTCTGATTTAGAAAGTAAGGCTTCAATCACTGGGGGCATTCCAGAAGGCTGGTGGGCAAGTACTTGGGATGCCCCAGGTAACTGCAAAGCTTTCAGTCTAACATCACTCCTGTGCACACGAAAAAGGAAAAATTAAGGAAAGAAAGATCTAATTAGTATTGAAATCAATTAATTGTTTTTCACCCTGCTTTCAGGTTTTGTGTTATTGTCAAGTAACAAGGGGGTTTTTGGGGGGGAAACCCTTAAACTAATTCTGACATCCATTTTCCTTACTTTCAATGAGATTATGTTATCAACCACTTCTCTTGTTACCATAACATTTCTTGATGAAATGTGGTAATGCTAATGTAATACGCATAGGGTATTCTTAATTTAGAGCTGTTTTTTAAATTCTTTTTATTTAAAAATGTGTGTGCATGTCAGGAGTACAGATATGACTATTGGAGTCCAAGTCTGAAAATGTAGATAGCCTGCCTGCACTGAACAGCTCTGAATTTTTGGTGTAGATGAAGGGAAGAGAAAGAGAGATCTCCTCCATAGAGTTGTACTCAGCTATATATGTAACTTCACCCTGAGAGGTTAGATAAATGATGTTTTGTTTGGTCTTTTTTGTTCTTTTATGTTTTATGTTAAAAATTCTCTTCTATAGACTTCAATGATTTGGGCCTTTGTACTTGCCAGACTAAAACCTTACTTGATTTCATTCAGTTTTCTTGCAGAATTTCTGAAGTAATTCAGTGTCTTTCTATAGTCTAGTAAACGGATGATATTTGATGTACCATTGCTCACCATATTTCTTCAGATTTTCACATTATTTTCATATTTTTATGTCAGCTTATCATTTAGAAGTTAGCTAGCATAGAAGAGCAAAGCTACAGCATTTTAAGGTAGAGTATTACATTTAGACATCTTGTTCATTTTCTTTGGCATTTAAAATAAAATCTCACGACCTCAAATACTTTGACAGAGAGTCCTAACTTAGTATTGCACAACATTAAAAACAGTTTAAGCACAGTGTGCTTTGTGAATTGGATGTGGGCAGCTTGCCAAGGTAGCTATTCTGTAACTACTTGGGTTTAAATTCTGTTATGTTGATTTTAGCAAAGATCATTAAGTAATTGCAGGAATATATGCTTAATATTTTTATAAAACAGATTCTTTTAAAGGATGTGCTGAACTCCTGTTGTTGCTGCATGTTTGTCATGCCCTGGAGTGTTTCCAAGTAATGGATTATGGACTTTCTTTATTAATTTTAATTAGATGCATACTCACTTTGTACTTAAACCGTCACGAGTTCACTGGTAGCACATGGAGTTAAGAGGGACTTGCTCTACAGTTACACTTGACGGATTGTCACTGAGCATCTTCATCACCAAAACTGGCCATGGATTCAAAAAACTCAGCACCGACTAGTCTTAGATACCTGAATTAATTTGTCTAGAGGATTCAGGTCTCTCTGAAGCCTGTTTTCCCTTTTTCTTCCCCACAGTAATAGTTTGTTTAAGGGGAAGATGAGTTGGGCAGGAAAGGAATGACAGTTTTAGAATATGTTTAGGAATTTGGATCCCCAGGAGTTGTGTTGAGTTGAATGTCCACACTAATACCCTTGCTGACACAACACTAGAATATTCGGTGCTTCATTTTCAGAGTAAACATTTGGAAACATAACATAATTAGCTGTTTGATGTAACAGCTCACAAGCTAAGAAAACACTACCACCATGTTATGTTTCAAAATATTTACATGATCCATATAACATTTTGCATAGACAGTTATCGCTATTGTCGGTAAAGCTTTGAACAATGACTTCAGAAGTAGTGCTAGTAAATAAGCTTTTATCTCTGTGTTCAGACAAGGAGATTCTTAGCAAGTATTAAGAAATCAAGATAATGATTTCTACTGAAATTTTCAACTATAAAATTGTTAGAGCCGTTTAGAAACTAGCATTATTTTACAGTGCTCAGTAGGTATTTTCATAATTTTAAATCAAAGTATGCTTTGCCCAGCAGGGGAGAGAAATTCAGTACAAAATCAGGACATAATACAGTATCTTTTTTTTTTTTATTGAATTTGCAAGCAGAAAGATATCAAAAGCAATACCACAATACTTTGGTTTAGAGAAATTTCCACTTCATCAATGGATGGTTCTTTAAAAATGGACTGAAAAGTAAGCCAATTAAAAATAAAACTAGAAAGGAATATTCTTGAGAAAGATACATCTTATAGCAAAATAATGAAAATTTTTGTGTAATACGCTTTTTTTCCTAGAAGCACTTTCAAGTAAGTGTGGAAGAGCTGTGTTCAGATCATGAAAAGGTTTGGGGTTTTTTGTTTGTTCTCATTTTGAAAGTCATTGTATGTTAAAATTCTGGAAATAGAATAAAGTTCATGCTTTCGAGCCCAGTGTATTTGTATGTTCTTAAGTCTGCTCTAGGCGGAAGTGGTCAGCTGAAGCAAACATGGATGTGAAATACTGTTGTTAAGACTTGCGGAGTGCTGTTAAACCTGATGTTCTTGTGTCCTGACTTGGCCCAGATGGTTAAGGACAACAGCTGATCTCTGTGACTGTGGATTTGCTAGTAGCCAAGTCAATTGTAATAGGTTGTTTGCAGGGAAACAGAGGTTGTCTCCTTGCTGTTTGTTCTTGGTGCTATATTTTCCCTTTCCCTGCTTAGTTTTCTGCTGGGGTGGTGAGTTGAATCAGCTGGTGGGAGGAGGGTGCCAGAGCAATACAAGGTTAGCAGCAGGGACAAGCACACAGGAAAAAGAGCAGTAGGGGAAACAACTGCAACAATGAAGTGGGATGTCCCATTTTCTGTAGCAGCAAGTCATTGCAGTGGGCTGAAGCTGTCTTGAGTCTAAGTGCTTTCCCCCGTCCTTCCCCAAAGGACTCTCAGGAGTAACCATGTCTGACGTCCCAGAATGTGCTATTAGGGAGAAGGAAGCAAAAGCAGGGAAAGCTGGAGTCTATAGTAGAAAATAACAAAACACATTGAAATTTGTGATAGCATGGTAGCTTTGGAGAATCTAGCATCTTGTTTAAGCATGTGTAGTTTAAGACAACCACTGTTTTGTTACCATGGGGCAGTATTAGGATTCAGTATGTTGACAAAATTGGTTTGTCCTTTGGCAGTAAAATGCCAGATGAGCATTAGACATGCTTAAAATCATCTGTGCTTATGTCTCACCTACCAAATCTGTGCCAAATACAGAATTTCAGGAGGCCATGTCCTGTGCATTTAGTATTTCTCAGTTAATTTGCTTGCGCCTTTTTTTTTTTTTTTTTGGACTCAGTTGGACAAACATAAACAGCAAAGTTAAATGCTGTTTTATCGCTTATGAGCCGCATTAAAACCATCACTGCTTCTAGAGCAGGAGCTGTAAAAAGGACTCTTGTTGAGCAGCCTTTTTGTCATTAATATCCTTTAGGATTTCTGTTCCATTTTCTAGATGTGCTCAGTAGAGCATATGCAGTGTGCACACATGCACGCTCTCTCTCTCAGCTGAGAATTGAGATTAAAAATAAACCTTTTGTGATTTTGAGTGAGGATGCTGAAGTTCCTTGGCATGATGTTCCTTTTGTGAATGTAGTCTAGTTTACTTTCAAACACTGTAATTATTATTGTTATTTCTCCTTCCTCTAGGACTTGCTATATTAAAGCACGTGCTAACGCCACGTGTGAAGGCAACTCATGTAGCCATTGACACAATGAAAGACTATCTGGATGCAGTATATGATGTGACTGTAGCTTATGAAGGTACTGTGGACCACAAAGGGCAAAGAAAGCTGGCACCATCTATGACAGGTGAGTTGATGTATATTAGACATGCTACAGCCATATACTTGTTAACATACAGAATCAACTTCAAGTGCTTTGTAATGCTCTGAAGGTAATCTCTACAGTGCTTCAACCAGCTTACCACCCCTTGGTAGGGCATCGTTCATCAGTGCCTAGGCTTTACAATAGGTACCATTGACATTCCTGCCTTCCCTTTTCCATACAGAGGATATTTCTGTAGTCAAATTCTGCATACAAGGGCTCTTTGGAGTTAAAATGAACTTGGGGCCATAGGCAGCAGGTGCCATTTACCTTCATGTTTCTTCTAGCACTGGGATTTGGCTTCATTGTAAATTCTCTGTGTACATGTGACATAATTCCAGATGTGTATTTTAAAGGAAAAATGTGTAGTAATAACATTTTACTGGCAATTTTAAAAATTGCTACACATAGTCAGTAACGTTACAAAGACATAACAGCATTTTATGCAAGTGTGGTTTACTTGCTGTAGTATAAACCACCTACAACACTTGAAGAGAATGGGGTAAATTTGTTGTATGTTCCTTCAGTAATCTAGCCAAAAAATAAATTCTGAGGTTCCTGCTGGGGAAAACTCTGGGACAGAGAGCTTCAGGGTTTGTAGGTTTTTGATTGTGCTTTGATGTGAATTTATTTTGTTATTATTATTAAAAGTAATTCCTTTACCTATACCATCAATGGAGGGCCAGACATCATCTTTCTTTCCAGTTGTAGTTGATGTGTTACTCAGCCATATCTGTGCCCAACTGTCTGTTGCTAGTTGGCTTAAAGAGGTACTTTTGAGTCTTTTGCACTGCTGATACCAAGGGGAGAAAAAAGCCACAGCAGTTCCACAGAGCTGTTCAAACTTTTGGGCGAGGGATCAGTATTGACTGAGGGACCTGCAGAGAACTTCTTATCTAACTCTTTGCTCCTTGGCTGGACCAAGTCACTGTGGCACTGGGATTTGTTCCTTCTGCTGCCAAAAATAGTTCATAGTGTGGCTGTCTCCATGTCACTTCATTATTGGGTGTAAGTCCTTGAGTTGATGTCAGCTTCTCATCAACTCCTTGCAGGTGCTAGTTGCTTAAAAGTTCTGGAATTGTCTGATTTTTACCCTGTTTAAAATTCTTCTGGATAGGTGAACAACAAAATCGTTAACACTCTGTATTAACACTTGTGTTGTACTGTAAGGTCTTAGGATGGTTTTATTTTATGTACCTTTTGTTCCCAACAGGCATTTTTGTGGCTAAATATCCAAAATGCTTTTTATGGTTTAACTGTTTTTATTTATAATTTTATAAGAAAAAATAATTTATTTTGAACTTGATTTTATGAGTTAAAGTTCTGATTTTTTTTAAATACCTTATGACCCTCAGTCCATTGAGGACTGCCAGCCTCCCTCTTGTTCTGTCACCCAATCCTTTTCAAGACCCCCTTCGAAACAAATAGGGTTGTTTCCCCTTCCCTGCAGCATATCTTGTTTCATGACTTAATTATTAGCCAGTTTCAACCATTCGCATGCTGGACTTCTCACTGCCTGATGGTTAATTAAACTATTAAAATGTCATTACCTAATGATAAGATGGCAAATGTTCAAATTCCTTACAAGACCTCTTCACCTATTGAACCTTCCAGTTTGCATGAAGCATGATATAATTATGGAAAGGGATCCAACAAACTGAATTTCCCTTTTGGCTGTTTCTTTTGTCCCGTGTCAAGTGGTAATCAGCTGGTTTGGGGTGGCTACTCCACATCCAGCCTTTTGGAGACCCCACAGCAGGCGATTGAAGCGTATCTTTCAGCCCCCGTTACTGTTAGGGCTGGGGTAATTACTGGCTCAGCCTTGGGTAAAAATACAGACAGTAACACAGAACCAAGTGCAGCCAACCAGTTGTTACCCGTTACAGAGTAGATAAATATCCATCCAGGGCCTTCCACACTATTGTGGCAGTCACATGTATTCCATATAATATAAATTATGTAGACTGAAAACACTTTATATAAATTACAGTGTGGAACATAGTTATCATTCTTTCAGGTCCTCCAGACACAAAGTGGAAGAAAAACAATTTCTGTTCTAAGAGGTCAGGATAATTGCACCATTTGTTATGCAGAAGTCCAACAACTGGTCTGTGCAGGGATATAATATAACAAGAATTGAATTACACATTGTTATGCATTTGAGATAATTTTTTTTTAGCATTATTGCTCTTTTACAGTACTAAAATGAGTTATAAAATGTCACTTCTATGTGTGCATTTCATATGAACATTTCATATTTATGTCAGTGCTGAATGAGAATTTTGTTTTTCATTCTCATCGGAATAAAATGGCAGTGCAATCCTGGTAATTTTTAAAAGATAAGGTTGACATGTCTTTTTCAATCTAGCAACTCTGATTGAAATTTATTGCATGGAAAACAAACTTCTGATAAACACAACTTTACTTGAGGACTGTATTTCCCATAGTATGACATTTCCCATGTGAATGAAATCTGAATTCCACACAGATATAATGTGTTTCTTGAAATGCATTTTACTTTCAGTTTTATAAATCGCAATTCCTCAGAAGAGCCTGTGCCACTTCTGGAAAACCCCATACTTACTCAGGGATATGGTCAGCTCTTGACTGCTGTCTCCAGTAGTAAACAGAGCAGGTTAAAAGGAACATTTTAGTGACTGTGAGCAGCACTACCACGCTTTACCTGAGAAATTGTGGTAGTAAACTGCAAATGGGAAGAAAAAATTTTGAAGAAAGAATGAATTGCATTTTATATTTTATAAATATGGAACTCTTACTGTAAATGGCTTTTCTTAGCAAAATTGGATTTATTTTTTTTTTTCAGTCAAGCAAGCTTAAATACCATAATGTTGACTTGCTCAACAGGATTAAAACAAAACATCGTATAGTGGCGACTGGAAAATAGACATTCCTCATCCTTTCTGCATTAGTGCTGTAAGAAGACCAGTGAATTGCAGGCACATCTGATAACATACTACCTTTTTAGAGCAGGCAAATTATTATAGTACATCCTTTCAAATGTGTTGAACTTTTTGTCACTATTTATGCATTTTAATGTTTTGTTGGCACTTTCCAGCTGTGAGTTGTTTGGTTTAGAAGACATCAAATTTGATTAGTCTTCGACAAGGACTAAGATTAGATTAGCTTTAGACAGGGATGTTGCTTTCCGCTGTTGCTTCACATCTATTTGTGACCAATGGATGCAATTTTTTTCCTACCATTTATTCGTTATTCATTCCTTTTCATTCCAACAAATTTGGATCTTGGTACGTTTCCAGTGGAAGTTTCTCCTGCACTTGGCAGCCCTTCCAAAGAATAGCGATTTCCCACAGATTTCTCCCTTCTCACTACTGAAGATGTTTGTCCAGATCATTAATGACAGAACGTGATGATCCTGCTTACGGAGGACCATGCTGCTAGACAGTATTTATTTGTGGTCATTAGAACAAGATGCAAATAATCATATGGGCACTACGGCACAGCTGAAGTGCATCTCAGGTACTGAATTCTGGAAGAACTATTTAGAAGGGCAAAGGAGGAGGAGAAACTCTTGTCCTGGATTTGTTGATACTGTTTTACTACACCGTCATTAAGTAAAAAGTAGAAATAAGCTTGGGAAGAAAGAATGAGAACCTGGTTTTACCCCTTCTGAATGAATGTCCTAAGTGTTCACATCCAGCTTTGCCTGGTGTTAAGGGGCAGGTCTCATGGGACGTGGGAACTGTTGTCATTCTTGCACCTGAAAGAGCATTATGTAGGCATCTACATCGTTATTATTCTGCCTGAAGGCTTTAACATAACCAGATGGTATTTATCTGGCCATTGTAGATGAAAGAGTGTGTGAAATAGCAGCATGTGACAATGATAAACACTGAATAAAAATAGCAAGTACATGTAGACTCTATCTTGAAGTCAGAGGAATTCCTGAGAATTATTGACTCTGCTGTATATCAGTTCCAGAACAAACACTTTGAAAACATGTGTATGTGCGCATTTCTGAAAATCAGCACATCACTTTTGATCGGTATAATTTGAGGGGGTCAGACTGGCCTAACTTCCCTAGGGGAAATTACACTTCTCCAAATGTTTGTACTTTTGTTAGGACCCAGTTAGACAGTGAAGTACAGAACAATAGAAAAGAAACTGAATCAATAGAAGCCAGTCTTTGTCTGGACTGTGGTCCAAATTTGATCATATCCACTGTCTTTCAAGGTCCAAAAATGATACCAAGTGCATGGTTATAGATATGTTGAAAGAATTAAAAAAAACTAAATTAATGAACTGATAAACAGTAACTGGAATGTAAAATAGTCCAAAGTGAAATTTCTAGTGATGAAATGACTCATAATCTGTTCAGATCTGTGATAGCTGTCATGTTCTTAGTGCATGAAAGAATATTGAAAAATAAGTGGCAATTATTTTTAGAGCAACCAAAGAAGGGATGTAGATTAGAACTGCTGCTGGACATCAGCATTGGTGAAATTTGCATCAAGTGTGGGATGGCTTTATAACATGCACAGTCAATCTCACATCAAGAACTTACATTCTGCATCTGTTCAAGCAAAATTTGAGTAACTACCTTTCATATTTCAAAGTGTAAATTTTCTATTGAAATATTCAGGAGAATTTTGATAACACTAGTTGGCAACATAGTTCTGTGATATTCTATCATACATTTTTTCCTTTAAAGGAAAAATTGGTTTTATTTTGTGTAAAATACTAAACTACAACTTTTTTCAATAACATGATTTTGCCAGGTACCACAAAGTAAACTGTCAATCAGTTTTAAACTGAATGAATTTTCACTTGCCCTCTGTAGGACTAGATCAGTCATTTTAGAACCCCTGTAATTTCCAATTAAAAGTAGTTTGAGTAATATGAAAGCTTATCTCTTAGTTTGTGGATGACTTATTTGAAATGGCACTGTGAACACAGATGTGGACATATGCATTAGTATTCTGCAGATAAGGATGGTCTGCGCAAATGCAAAGTATTTTCATACTGTAACAATTAAACATTTTACTTCTGCTCAAAAATAGTGACATTTCACTGAAGAGCAGCATTAGTTCATGGGAATGTATGCAGGCCTTGCTGTAGTTCTTCAGAGGTCTCCAAAAAGCGGAGAAAATGAAGGTCAGTCTGAGCATGAGTAGCTCCTCCGATTCTTTACCTGTCTCAAAACAAGGACATAAAGATGTCCCTGTAGCCCTGCTTCTTGTCTCCACCAACAACCAAACTTGGATGCCTAAGGAGTGTAAGAATAAGGCCAGTGTAAATGATTCTGTCTTCTCCCAAATCAAAAGCACCTCTGGGTGCTGCAGCGTTAGTAACGCCCCCCTCAGTGGGGGTAATAACCCCCTTCAGCATCCCTTCGAGACCGAAGCGTGCGTTCCACTGATTGTAAACTAGGACCTTGCGTATCTCAGTTACTCTCAAGCAGCTCATACTGAAGGAAGGTATCTGTAGCTTCCCTTTGGGAATTTGAGATGAGAAAGCACGCAGTCATCAGAAAACCTATAGACAAAGAGGATTTTGAAAGTATGTACACTAGAGATGAATAAAATTACCCTGTACCCTGGGCCTCATGCACATGTGAGAGGAAGCATTCAGCTCCCCAGGCAGCATTTATGTACAAGAGCTCGAGGAACTCCTGATTTTTATGCAAAAGTGTATCTAAACCCTGAGGATAACAAAAACAACTTTAATTTCTTCACACTGTCAGGTTTGGCCAGAAATATGTTGCTGCTTTGAGAGCCTGTGTTTATTTTTACTATTTTTTTCGTGCTTCAGAGTCTTTTTCTTCTACTCTGTTTGTGGTACTGTTCTCTGTTTATCAAAACAGACTGTCTGAAGGAAAGGCAAAAACATCAATACTAGCACTACTGGCATAGTTCCTAACAGATCCTGTTTATTTGCTAGAGAGAGCATTGTTTTCAACTGGTGCTATCCATGTATCTTTTCTTGCCTTTTTTTAATAGCATAATTCAACCTTTTTTTTTTTTTTTTCCTCCCCACTTCTGAAACTTTAAAAATATTCCAAGGAAGACACAGATACCTCCTAAATTTGCTCCTTTGCAGTTACCAGCAGTAGGAGACCCTTTAGGTGTAGTCCACAGACCTAACCTGATCCAGGTTCTGTTGCTGCCAGGCTATTGATCAAAACTGTTTATGCTTTTGGAGGAAACTTCCTGCTAACTTGGCCACCATAAAATATTCACAAATTGTTACAGAGCAGTAGAAAGGCCAGAATGCATCTGTTAGATTAAAGCCACTTGAAGATTGTTGCAGTGAACTACAATGTGCAAGTACTATGGGTCTTCATCAAATACCAGCTTGTTTCAGCAAGACAGCTTACAATGACACTCTGCTGCTCTCCACTGCTTACCAGTATAGAAAAATAGATGTACTATTTTCTAATAATCATTTTTAAAGATTATTTAGATCTGGGCATCTTTAGGAAGGTCCAGATATGTGATTATTTACCCTTGAATTTTCAGGATTTGTTGAGCTGTAGTTCTTACCTGCAATCTTCAGGATTTATTTTTTTTAAGCTGTCATATCCTTCCTTCCACTTCTCTTCTCCAAACTGAAAATTTGGCCTTTTTAATCTCTCCTTGTTTGTAACACACATGCTTTTTCTCCTTAAGTATTTTAGCTAGCCTTTTCTGTGGCCTTCTCTGAGTCCAGTATCTTGAGATACAGAGACCAGAACTGCACACGGTATTTAAGATGTGGATTCACAATCTTTTACATATCTGCAAAGTGATTCACTTCGCCCTGCTCTCAGTGTCCTTGCTGATGCTGCCCAGTATGTGGGGGATTTGGGGCTGCTGCTGCACAATTGAGAGGATGGTTTCAGAGAAGGATCAGCAGCTCCCAAATTGCAGCCACCAATTCCAAGTATCACGTAATCAGGGTTTCCATTGGTTTTCCCCATGTTTGTTTGTAGTGAAGCTCAGCTGCCACGTTTTCACCATTTGCTCAGCTTTGGGGTCCTTTCGGAGTTCAGTCAGCGTTTGACTACCCAAAGATCTTCTGAAAAAGATGTGAAAAAGTGGAGGGTTCACTGTTTGCTCCCTTCTTCAGCTCATTGGTCATGACTCAGAATAAAACCAGTCCGAGCATCGAACCCTGGAGGACCCTGACTGCTGGGTCTTTTCCATCCTGAAAAGTGACCATTAAGTCCTTCCATTTGCTTCCTTTCCTTTAAGCAGCTTTCGGTCTATAAAACATCATTTCCTCTAATCCCATGGCAGCTTAATTTCTTTAATAGCCTTCAGCGTGGAACCCTGTCAGAGGCTTTATGAAAATTCAAATCTATCATGTCCTGTGAATCCCCTTTATCCGCCTGCTCCTTGACACTGTTGTAGAAATGCAGCAAATTGGTGAGACAGGATTTCCCTTTACAGAATCCACGCCAACTCTTTTCCAACAGAATGTGATTATCTCTGTGCTTAGTGATCTTATTATAGACCCTGTTATCTTACCCAGGGATGTAAGACTCTCTGTTTTGTATTTCCCAGCATCATCTCTAAAGCCCTTGATTGTACAAGGGAAACTCCCCATTTTTCTGGCACAATGGCTGTTTGTGATGATAGGTTACACATCTTTGTTTTTAAATTCCACATTTGAGAGCTTTTGGATGAATGCTGTCTGGTTTTGGTGACTTCCTGACATCTAACTTGTTTATTTAGTCTAATACTTTCTGTCTGTTTACTTATTGATCTAGTTCCTTTGAGCAATCTGGTACAAAGAATGCAAAGGGTGTAGGAATCAAACATTTTCAGCAAGAAAGAATAATGCAAACAAATATTTGAGCTTCTCTTGCATGGGCATATACTTTACAATGAGTGCTGTCCTTCGCACCTTTCTCATCCAGCAATCCCACCAGTGCCTTAGCTGGTTTACTGCTTTTAATATATTAAAAAAAAAATTAAAAATGTTAGAGCGTTCTTTGCATTTTTCAAATTCCTTTTTAGTCCTCTTAATTTTGTGTTTACATTTGGCATGAGCGGTTTTGTGACTTTTCCTTATTTGGACAAGCTTTCCGTTTCTCAAAGCAGAGAAGGTAGGAATGTAGTGGTAGCCTCCTTAATTTTCCCATTAAGCCACACAGGTGGGTTGCAGACTCACCCAGACTTTTTCTTTTGCAGCGTTGCACATCTTTTATGTGGGTTTCAAATACAAGTTTTTTCTGGGGTTTGGTATTTAGGGGTTTTTTAACAGCATCCAGGCTGCCTCCTTCTGGACTGTTTCTTTTAGGTTGTTTTGACATTTTGCCTTCCCCCCCCCCC
>VXBL01001206.1:212266-406814 GCA_013400195.1 Aramus guarauna
TTTTTCCCTCCCCCCCCCCCCCCATTACATAGTTCCTTTAATTGTGCATTTATGTGCTGTAGACTCTTTCTCTACAATGCTGACGTTAATTGTATTGTGGTTGCAGAGTACTTCTCACTAACACTGTGCACCACTCAAGACTGTACCAGGAATGCCATCTTTTCTTGTGGCTTTTGCAACTAGTTGTTCCGGGAAACAATCTTTATTTTTCCTCTTGTTCTTTTGTTATTTGTTTGTTTGTTGTTGTTTTTTTTCCTCCCTCTATAGGTCATCCTGCTGGAAACACTGATGCAGTTCAATAAAGGTAGCTGGAATTTCACGCTCCTGCTACCAGTCCTGAACTTGCAGCTCTCAGTCCGGCTTCACAGTTTCTGATCACTATTCTCAAACTTGATCAGGAAGTCATTTAATGATCTATGTAATATATATTTTATTAGAGTCTAGCATTTCCATCCACAAGGAGTTCATTGTGCTTCTGTCTCCTTGTGCTATTTTTATGCTGTTATACTTGATATAATCCTCCACACACACTGCCATTCCCTCACCTGTGCACCCTATTCTGTCATTCCTATAAATCTGGTAGTCTGGTAACGTACGCGCTTTTGAGGTCGCAGGGATACCTGCCTTACTGGGGTAATCTCTTGGTACCAAGAATTCTTGTTCTCCTGTTTAGGCTTCTTGTGTTAGTATAGAGGTGCTTCTGAATTTTGCCCTCACATTGAATCTTAGCCACATCCACCTCATATGCTACATCCATCTGAACAGGTTGCTTTTCCTGACCTTTCACTTTCCCCAACTCCTAGTTGAAATGCTAAGACACTTTCAGTTTTCACTGCCAGCACCTTAATAATGATTCAGGTGCATCCCATTTCTCTTGTCTCGGAAGGTCCCCCAGCTCCTCAGGTCCTGACTCCCTATGCTGTGTCCCTCCTGGATGCGTGCAGGCTTGGGTGTCCCCTTGCATCTCGGACCTTGCGCAGGGGACTGGCCTTATTTCTGGGAGTGCTATTCCTCACGTCCCAGGCTTGTCTCCTGGCTGCAAGCTTCAGGCTGGCCTGCGGAATGTCCCCTCCACACTTCCCTACATCAGCGGTACCAGCAGGTACTGGTGCTGCCTGCTCCTCCACTGCTCCCCAGGCTAACCCATCTGAACAACCTTCCCTGTACCCCGGATGTTTGCTTTCCCGGCCAGCGCTGCATTGCTGTACCGCTGCTTTATTTTGTTAGAGCAAGCCGTGAAATAGTTTCCTGTCAGCTCAACTGGAGGTGATGGAAAGCGTGAAGCTGGGAAACAACGCAGTACTTAAATTGATGTTTGTTTTGCCAATTGATTGTTAATTTGGTGTACAAAGCAAATGAAAGTGGAGAGATGGGATTTCTTTCGTTGAAGAGATAATTTACGAACTACTTTAGTAGCTGAACACTTAAGTCTAAGCTAATGAAATTTTTAAAAGTGAGGAAAGCATCAGCAGCTCAAAGAAGAATGCCTTTGCTGTCGTGGTTTTGCCTGTAAAACTATGCACCACAACACACCATGTTCTGTTACTGAAGAGACGTATTCTTACATGTTTGAAATAACTAGTTACTTAGAGTAAACACAGGTTATTCAGATTTCAGTTTCCTATGATACCACTTTCAACTTAAACTTTACTGAAATCTGTTAAAAGAGGAGAGAATTGGGGGCTCTTTAAGTGGACACAACTATGTCAGGCTTCAGTTTGTCCTTTTGTAATTTGAAGGACTTTGGCAATAATTGCATTGCAGTAAAAGAGCCAATGTAGGAGGTTGAAATCTGAGCTACTTTATTTTTGTCGTATTTATAGTGCATATAAAAATAGACTTCATTAGTAACTGAAAACCAGAATATCTGTTTAAGTGTAACACCACTGTCACAACTTTCTTAAGGGGCAAGGCAAATAATTTGAAGTGGTGGAATGAACTTCTGTGGTAGCATTAAGGGGAAGGTGGTCTTGAAACCATTTGTATGTCCCTCCTCAGTTACAGGTATGGTTATGCTTTGGAGCTTCTCTCCTTCCCTCACTTTTCCTGGTAATACTGATAATTCAAACCAGAACTGATTGGCTTTTGAAGGTGAGGAGTTGAAAACTGGTTGAATTTTGTGGAAGTCCCAGCAAGCAAACCACCACGCACAAAACTGCAGTTAAAATGTCTGTGTATCTGATTCTTTCATGGAGGCTGTTGCATCCCACTCATGCATCCTAATTCTGCGCTGAATCCTTCAGTCCTGTGTTGGCATGAATCCTGTCCCACAGAAGGAGGGCCACAATGTCACTGTTTAAGAACAAAAATGCTCGATCCACCTTATTATTTTCAATTGCTTCTTCCTGCGGTGGTTGGTCACTAGAAGCATTATAAACATTCTGCACTTGTATCTGTTATTTAGCTAGATGGAAAGTTTTATTAGGTAATTATCTCCCACATGAAAGTCCACTTGGCTTCCTCACAAGTTGTTAGTTTTCATTTAACCCAAATGATGTTCAGTTCTTGACTGACTAATGCTGCCCCCCCATATTGTGTTTGATTATAATGCAGGATTTGCATTTAGATTCTGTCTTTCGAAAGAAAGTTCAGGCTTGCTTGTTCCTGCTGTTAGTTATAACAAATTCTGGCAAGTTTAGGGATCTGAAAAGCCTGTCAGATGTTGGCCTTAAGGGCTAGTGTCCCTGAAGTTGGATGTAATTTGCAGATAATAAATTGCTTCAGTAAGATTTTATTTCTTAGCTTAATTACGTAAGTCTTTTGGGAGTTCAGCTAATGTGAAATTAAGGGTCATGGGACCACCACAAATCTTTAGGGGTTGTGGTGATAAAATACAGCTGTTTGTTCTCAAAAACAATCTCTCAATATGTTGTTCTTATCCACTGATCATCTTAGTGATTGCAGTGACATTGTGTATCTAAAAAAAAAACAACATTGAATTAGTTGCATTAAACCCTGACATGAATTGGATAATTAAAGACCAGTCCGATTCCCTGACTAGCTGGATTGCATACATTACAATGTCATCTGCAGGCATCCTGGATGCCCAGGCTTTGTCTAAAATGGCCTTGAATTGCTGGGTGGGAATCATGATCCTCTCTAGGGGAGCGCCTGCATTTGGAGATCAGACAGCCTTCAACTAAGACTGTACTAAGTCTCAAACTGCAAGGGAGGGTAAGGCTGTGGAGAAGAGCATTGGGATTTACAAAGGTGGGAAACTAAGATGAAGTTTCAGGATCACATACGGGGGTGACTCAGTGTAGACTGGTTGAAGACAACCTGTGTGGGAAGTGGTAAGAATCAACTTGCATTGGAATTTGCGCTAAGGTAGAAAACCAGCAGCAATGCTTAGATATTAGTGGAAGTTTTTTTGCTTTCTAAGCAGATTTGTAGAGTTTCTGCATTTGGGCTTTGGTGGGGGAAGGTGTTTCTTTTGAAATACTTATGTCTTATTCCTGTTTTGTTAACTAGAGCTTATTATCGATAGTGTACTCTGTTGCTGTCTTTAAATGACCAAATATAATTTTTTTTAAGCATTAGTTTTAAAAATAACGTATATCTATTAATAATGCTATCTCATCTAATCATAGAATCACAGAATGGTTTGGGTTGGAAAGGACCTCAAAGACCATCTAGTTCCAACCCCCTGACATGGGCAGGGACACCCTCCACTAGACCAGGTTGCCCAAAGCCCCATCCAACCTGGCCTTGAACACTTCCAGGGAGGGGGCAGCCACAGCTTCTCTGGGCAACCTGTTCCAGGGCCTCACCACCCTCACAGTAAACAATTTCTTCCTAATATCTAGTCTAAATCTACCCTCTTATAGTTTAAAGCCATTACCCCTTGTCCTATCACTACCTGCCCTCATAAAAACAGTCCCTCTCCAGCTTTCTTGTAGCCCCCCTTCAGGTACTGGAAGGCTGCTATAAGGTCTCCCCGGAACCTTCTCTTTCCCAGGCTGAACAACCCCAACTCTCTCAGCCTGTGCTCATAGGAGAGGTGCTCCAGCCCTCTGATGATCTTCATGGCCCTCTTCTGGACTCGCTCCAACAGCTCCATGTCCTCCTTCTGTTGGGGCCCTCAGAGCTGGATGCAGTACTCCAGGTGGGGTCTCACCAGAGCGGAGTAGAGGGGCAGAATCACCTCCCTCGAACTTAGAATTTTGCTTTGGTTTATAATTTTCCTTAATAATTTATAACTGAAATTATAAATAACGTAAGGAAGGAGTTGTTTGTTCCTACACAGAACAACCCATGTGCTATGAAGCAAAAGAAACACACACAATGGACAGAATGTTTCAACTGTCTTTTAAAGATCTTCAGCCTTGGCTGAATATGCATAGCGTAGATGCTTTTCATAGAAGTCTAGTACAAAAAAGGACTGTATCATCTGGCTTCCAGGCATTTGTTTTCTAGATACAGTTTTGCATATTTTTAGAATGCTCCACTTAATAGGTAATGCCACTCAAAAAGAGGATTTGTACATCAGCGAACATTATAAGCATTTAAGACATGGATTATACATCTGTCATTTTAAAATAGTATGCTTTTAGATGCTCATACAGTGTATGATCTTTGTATAGTGGCCTGGATAGTACCCTCAGAGAAACAGATCTGCAAAATCCTTCTTTACCATTAAAAGCAAGAGGAAAGACCTGCTTTCAGATACACAAGCACCGATTTCTTCATGGCTAGTAAAAATGCTGCACGTAAACCTGAAGACAGTATCGATACCTACCATCACTCTGGACCTCCAAATACTTAACTTACTTGCCATCTCATAGCTGTAGCTGGGAGATGGTTTTACCAGAAACTTTTTAGTGACAATTGTGTTTGCTACTCTGTGGCCAAGCGGTGGACTTGATTCTGGGTAGAGCCCTCCCCCAGTTCTTCAGTTGGTGGTGCATCAACTGTGTTGCTCTCATTACACGACAGTGCAGTTCAAAACTGCATGCAACACCTTACAAATTTCTGCATTAAAGTGCCGTAAGACTTTACTGATCTCTTTATCGCTTCTCCTTCCCTCCTCCTCTACAAGTACGAAAACACATTTGCATGAACAGGCTTTTAAATTTCTTTAAGGCAATTGCTAGTATATGATAAGGATTGCTTTCACAACAAAGTCCTTAAAAATAAATAATCCTGTAAAGAAGAAAAATAAATAGGGGGATAACTGCTTTGGCAGACAGTAATAAAGATGTACATGCAGTGACAATTATTTTGCACAGTCATTCCTCAAGATACCCCTAACAGTTATGGGTCAAAGTCTTCTATACATCTGCACTGCTGTCCAAAAAACGTCAACAACCTAAAGGGACCACCCAGTCTGTGTTACATTTGTTGCCTGTCTGTGCTGTAGGAAGGCACTTCTGGTCCCTTTTCAAAATACGAAGATTTTCCAAATTTCACAGGACTTCCCTCCTCACATCATGCATCTCTTTGTACAGGGGTGCTGTGATTACTACAGTACCCCTTGCTACTGATAAATGCAAATGATTATTAATGCACAAATACTGGTGCGTTTTTCATCCCACGTGCAGTATTTTTACCACTTGTTAGTTGTAAGAAATCCCACAAAGCTATTTGAGTAATGGAGTTTTGTTTGTAATTGGCGTAATGCTTGCTTGCTAGATTTTTCTAGGGACAACTTGAGGAAATGGGGGAGGGGGGTTGCAATAGGGCTGTCTTTAGCTTCATAAGACAAGAAAAATGAAGGGATGCAAAATGGAAAGCAGCATTTTGTTCTGAGTCTTTTGCCCTATTGTACTTTTTAATTATAGGTTATTACTTAAAGCGAAGCCCACTTCCTTCTGGAGACGCTTTGGGAAATCACTATAATTCTGATTTTGTCATCCAGGAGCAAACAAAATTTAGATTTCAAAAAGGACAAGCAAAGAGGATTGCTAACTTTAATCAAAATTGCAGAGTATATAACGTTACAACATCCAAGTTATTGCATCCCACATTACAGAATGAGTAGATAGCTCCTGAGGTAGAAGTGTAACATTTTCAGGCACAACATTTTACAGTGAGCAGGATGCGTTTTAGGACAATTTTGCCATGCTGCACGTGATAGTGAGCTACCCTTTCAAAAGTGTGTAGGCCAGAGGCCTTCAAAGCTCAGTGAAATGCTCTGGATCCAAACATAAAGAGGGGAGGCTTTTGAAAACTGATGTTAGACTTCCAAGACACTTAAGCTACAAGGTCAGATATTCAGTGTATTTTAGACAAAAAAATGCCCTACAATGTTTTTGTAACTCAGTCCTGTTGGTTTGCTCTCTTTTTAGAGTTTCTTTGCAAGGAGTGCCCAAGAGTTCATATCTTCATTGATCGAATTGAACTGAAGGACATTCCAGAAGAACAGATGTATATGCGAAGGTGGCTTCATGAACGCTTTGAAATAAAGGATAAGTGAGTAACAACGTGTTACTTTCTGTTTAAAGAAGCTGTCATTTTTTGCATGAACAGATATACCCATGATTTCTGTGTTACCAGCAGTGCAAGCTGTAGGGCTCTCTGAAGAGAGGTGGTGTTAGTACTCCTGTGCATATTTTGTGTAATACCCTTGTGGTTAAAGCTTTTGCTCAGGAGGTTGGGATTCCTGGGTTTTAGACCTTTCTTAGACTGAAGAGCTGTGAATCCATGTTTCAGGCAAGACTCATATTCATCTGAATACTCTCCGTTTATTTTCTTGATGCAGAGTCACGGTGCAGCCAGGAATATAAGATGCCCGAGGCAGGCAAGCAAGCAAAAGGAGCTTGATTCTAGCCTCGTAGTTCGGGTTGGAAAGGGGCAGGTCTTGATCTAATCTCTTCTGCCAAAATTGTTTATGTATCTTCCATCAGACAGCGACTGGATAAAAACACAAGTAACCCTGAGATCCCTACCTTCGCTGGGGAAATTAGGTGCAGAAGAAGTTTTAGCTGTCTATCTTTGAATCATGGCAGAACTAGAGTGCCTTGCTCCCTCCAACATTTCCAGCATAAGGTCACTTGTGAGCATGTGCAACAGTGCATAAGGTCCTGGGGGGGACCTTGTGCCTAAATGTGAGATTTCAGTATTGATTGAGAGATGATGGTTTAATTTGCCGTGTCTGAAGTCCAGCTGAAGGGAGCTAAATCTGCTTACTTTCTAAATCCCAGAATACATTTGTGAGAGGTAGAAATTTCCCTGGTTCTTCAGGTATGTTCTGCTTTAAAATTGTTCTGCCAGTCTCACACTCCATGGAAGTAAAAAACAGATTAATTTGTCCTGTGACTTTTGAATCCATGTAAAAGTTAACGTGCTTGTCTGTAAACATGGCACTATTACCAAAGTGCCTTAGACGTTTATGATCGCCGAGTTATTTTTCTTTTCTTCACTTTTTAGAGGCAAGAAAGTCTAAATTTCATTTTATAGACAAGTAACTGATAGATAAAATAAAAGGGTGTCCAGTGGCTCACAAGTAGTCTTCTGGTAAAGACCAGCAAAAGTGAACATCTATATGATGATCTGTGTCTCGATGTAGACTGCTGTTGACTGGAACATATTTCCTGGGACCAAATCAGTCTGTCAGGCGAATTTAGGGATACTTAAAACCCCAGAATTTTCAAATCAATTTATTACTGGTTTTCAAAAACAGAAGAAAAAAAATTACTACTAAACCTACGGTGTAGCATTTTATTCTTGCATATTTGTTATTATTTTCATGAAGGTAATTCCCCCCGCCTTCAGTGTTCAGTGATTAACTGTGTGCTATTTTGTCCGACGATATTGCCCAGCACTCTGAGCTTTTTTGCTAAATGCTGAATGAAAAGGATTCTTTTCAACTTTTATATTCTGTGTTAAAATTGATCCCTCCGGAAAATCTGCTTTTATTGCTCACAAGGGTTCAGGTTGAGTACTCTGCCGTGCAACTTTACTTTGACTGTATCGTATTCTTAAGGCATACTGGTTGCTTAAACTTATTACAATTGAGCTGCTACATATTGTTAAATCATTTGTAAAATAACGTGTGATTAGAAGCAGTTATTGGATGAAAGCAAGTTGCTTTAAACTTCTTATGCTAATACGTAACTTTGACCATCTCCTTTTGTCTGCTTCTAGGTTACTAATAGAATTTTATGATGCAAAGGATTCTAAAAGAAGAAATAAATTCCCTGGAAAAAGTGTTCATTCCAAACTGAGCCTCAAGAAAACTTTGCCATCTTTGCTGTTTTTAGGTGGCCTGACTGCTAGTATGCTTCTGACAGAATCTGGAAGGAAACTTTATGTAAAAACATGGATATACGGGACTTTAATTGGCTGCCTGTGGGTTAGCATTAAACCATAAGCAGGTGTTAGTCTCCAATCAGTGAAATGTGCAGTCTTTTCTTGCACATTGCACCAAACTTTTTCCTGACTTTATAGTAAAAAAAAAAAAAAAAAAAGTGTAAATAAAGCCTTATTGATCAAACATTGGAAATAGTAGAATTTGTGACTTCAGCCTCTGTGCGGTTGGTCTGGGGAAAATAAATGTAGATTTTCAAATTTGCTACTGATTTTTGCTGGAATAATGACAGATAAAGTGACTTATGATAAATTGCTTTCCCCATGAACTAACATCCATCTCTATCTGCAGATTTGATGAAGTATGAGTTATGGATAAGGGGTGTCTTAAATGGACCTGTGAATGTATTTACAGAGATTAATTTAGGGTATATATTTATTCTTCTGATATTCATGTGGAATTTTCGTTACTCTTTGGTGCATTGCAGCAGCTCAGCTGCATCTTTCCCAGCTGTATCGCAACTAAAATCAAAACTTTTTTCCTTTTTTTTTTTTTTTTTTAATTTTGCTTTTCAGTTTTACTTAAATACCATGTTCTTTAAAAGGGACAATGTAAGCTGGCAAATCATGAGATGTTACCTGAAGCAGAATAAAATGTTCCTGAGAACTACTGTTCGTGGGGAAGAAGCTCTGTTTATCTAGTGCATGATTTTTGATTATATTGCAGTATTAGCTGATTATTTTACATATGCAAAACATTCAGTTTTACTGAGGAAGCAGCTTATTTTGCGCACCCTGTATTTGTGCATAAAAGGAATGTGTGCAGTATAATGAAACATTAAGTTTTTGTTTCTGGCCTAACCAGACTGTAGCCTACCTTGTGTCTGTGTTACCCCTAGCACCTCGAGAGTTTCAGCTGAGCTCACAGACCTTTCGTGTATACGTGCCATAAGCAGAAGTTTCCTGTTACCTCACAACTTTCTGGAAGCAAACTCTGTTGTTTGGGTAATGCAGAGAATTACTGTAACTTCAGGAGAGTTAAGGGTATGGTAACGAGGAACCTTCAGGTGTTCCTGCTAAATCTGAAGCATGTGCCTTTTCCTACTAATCTGATTTAGCCTGATGTTTTGTAATCTGGCAGTCATCTCCATGCTGTAATATCACACTAGAGTCTCAAATCATTCTAGGCAATGCAGGCTGCAGTTGGATTGAAGTTACGGGGTTGATGTATACGTCTTGCACACTAGACTGGCAGTGAAAGAAATGCATATCCTATTGGTATTTCACCTAATTGAAAATATGCTCTAAAAAGCAAAAGCAACAAACCCTTGCTACCAGAAAGTCTGCGATTCCCTTCACTGGTATTTTTGTTGGGAAAATGCCATTTCCTGATACCATACGTCTGTATGTACAGTGATGGGGTAGACAAGAGGATGTATATTACCTTCTTCCATTAGGGAATCAGACTCCCTGTATCAAAATGAAAGAACTAGATAATACTGTTATATCACACTTGCAAGCTTTAAATGCGCACCTCTTCAGCTTCAGTACAATTTGTCTTGCATTAGAGTCCATCTTTGAGTTAAATGCCTCTTGAAATTGTAACTCAGTTTTTCAGATTCCACCATTGCCATTTAATTGAAGATACTGCTTTTACTGTGTGGGTTTTGTTGGGTTTTTTACAGTATTTTATAGAGTAATTGCAGTTCCACCTTAAAATCATTCGGTACAACTTTCAGTTTGCAGTTCTGTGTCCTTCCATAATGGATTTTGTCACTGGAGTTATTTATATCAGTGATTGATTCAGGATATGTTGATGAACCATTTTAAAAACAATGACTGGGAACAATGTTGAAAAACAGTATTGTTAGGAGGCTGTGAAACCAGGAAAAAAAAAAAAGGCTATTTTATGTAACAGCCAAATGTGCTCACATGTAGTTCTTCCTATTCTCAGCTGTTTCCAGTGGGTATAACCAGAAGGCAGCGTTCCTATGTTAGTGTGATTTTTCAATCTTGGAATGAAATTTTACTCTGACATGACTAAATTTCTTTAACAGCTAAGAATAACATTTAATTATACATCAAAAATAAATGCAAACTGCTTAATTCATTTGTAGAAAGATAACTGCTATTTTGGAGAGCCTAAATACAGCCATGAAATACTGGATCTCTCTTGCTGTTTAAGTACCAGGAATATAATTGATGCAGTGTAACAAACCAACAGGTTGTTTATTTTGAACCTTATTCTCTATGTTAATCTTAATTTTTTTTTTTTGCCATTAATTTATAAAGTTTTGAAACTGTAATTTGCTGATGTATTTGGTGTTGGAAGTATCACATGCTATTTCTAAATATGCACTGATATTAACTTGAAATATTTCTTCATTAAAATAAGAAGAGCCAATGCTCATTCAACTTTTCTGCCCTGTCTACTTGGTCAGTTTTTTCTGCACTTTCATGTTCGTAACTTGGTTAACAAGAACTGCTTGCAAAAAGGCTTACAGAAAGTGTGGGTTTAAGTCCTTGACAGAAGGATTTGTGTGAGAAGCAGTCAGTGAAAAGAAAACAACTTTGTCTTTTTTTTTTTTTCTCTCGTGCAGCTAAAAAAAAGTGTTAGAATCAGTTTGTGCTTGTTCCAGTATGACACACTGCCAGATCAGTCGGATTGCAGTAGCTTTTCACCTGCAAACTCTTGCACCGCTGGTTGCTTGCTAATAATTTTAATTAATGTGCAGTACCGCGGCTTTGGCCGGGAGTTGGGCTCCGTGGCAAGAGGCCTTGCACAGACATCACTGGCAGAGGGTGTGGGCAGACCCAGAGGTATTGCGACCACATGAAATATATCTCGGTAGCAAATGCCACCTAGGTTTCAGTGACGTGTTATATCTGAGGGGAACCTGTATGCTCAGAAACTTATTTTTCCAGCTCTGTCTGTGCATCTGATAAAAACAATTTACCTCTTCACAAGTACGGCTCTGTTCATGTACATAAACTATATGTAAACCTTTTATAGTAGGCAACACCACCGCTACGTGCTAGTTTCACAATATTATCAGTTTTACTTCTGTGGAAGGAATTGGGCTAGTGAGGAAGTATTGTCTTAAATCATGGAGAACACAAAAGTCAAGTGAGACAGAAAATTGAAGCACCGAGTGATGCTACAGTGAAGAAATGACCGAGTAGGACACGTGAGGGGCTCCAGCTTGCTCTGCTCTTTTGCTAACTCCTCTGAAGCATTTTCTTAGTGTAATACTTGGGTTTTCTCCCTTCAGTAGAACATAGCATACCTGTAAAATTGGGGTTTAGTACTCAAAAATTGGCCCCTGATTACTTTGGCATTTTAGAGTGCATAGAATATATATATATTCACTTTGCGGGGGGAGAGAGGTAGCTCTGTTAGGTTTGGATAATGAAGAGGACCAGGTTTGGGATTTTTGGCTCAGTGTTGTTAAAAATGAAGAAAGACTTCTCTCACCACCACCGCCTCCAAATATCAAACACACTTGATGGTAGAAATTTCACCCAAACCCAGAAGGGCAATGGAAAACCAGCTAATAGGTTCAAGATCTCTGCACCTGCTTTATAAAGGCTTTTCCTTTATAAATATGGAAACCACAGCTTGGTCCTAACCTGCAGTTCTAGGTAACTTTTTAGCAGACAGAGCTTGAGGTGAACACGATGGGGTGTCTCTTGTCCTCATTTTCATGTTCTTGCCTGTCTCATCTGTTTGGAGCTCTGTGGTCCCAGTGAAGCGTGTTGCACAATTTACTAAGCGTAAGACCAAAAAAAAAAAAATGTTATTTTAAGTTTGTATAATGACAGAAGTCACACAACTGAAAACCCAGAGCAAGTCCAGAGAAGAAAAACCAGCAATAATCTAATACAAAAAAAAGATGAGAAACAAGAGCTGCAGTCAGGCATGACCAATTGATGCCAGGGAAGATTTGTTCTGTGTGTGGGGACCGATTTCCCTGCCAGTGTGGTGAACATTTCTCCTGTCTGTCCTCTTCAGCCCCAGATCTGCAGCCCTACCCTGGACTGACTGGTCTGTCTTTCTTCATGAGTCGTCCCTCATTGCTTTCCAGACACTGATGTGAATCTCAGGTTTCCTCCATTCTCCTCCTGGACCCAAAGTATTTCCCGATTTGTATTCAGCCAGATAAACTTCTGACAGACAGACCTTTGACTGTCACCTCCTTCCAGCTGCCTTCTGCTTTTGAGGTGGGCAGATGCCAGTGGCGAGGCTGGGGTCTTGCTGGTGGACTGGAAGTAGACGTCGCTGTTGAGAGAAGGTTATGGGTAAGTCTGTATTGAACATCCGATGTGGATCTCCCTTCGCTTCTGCCGGAGCATGCTCTTGCGCTGACAGACAGTTTGCCTGGCTGTAAGTAAATGTGAAGCCTAGAAGCTGCCCTGAAAAATAATTTGTTCCTGGGTCGTATATTTGTAATGTGAAAACTTCATTAGTTATGCTTGTACAAACTATTTCACAGCCGTTCTGTCTCCCTTTCATCTTGTGTGGGAACTGAGTTTTCCAATGACATTTTGATGCCTCTGTTTGTGTTCCCTGCGTGACTAATTCGAACCAGAACTATTTCAACCTGTTTGCCCGACTGGCTCAGAGATATTACGGAGGACACAGATGTTTAAGGGCAAAAGTTGCTGCTGGTCATCTGGCCGTGCAGTGGCAGCTGGAGCTGCTGGTCCGAGCCACCAGGCTCCCCACAAAGCCTCTGCGGTAAATGGGCCACTCAGTCCTCAGTCCCACCACCGTAGACTGGGACAGGAATCTCCCAGGGCTGCCAGTACAAAGGGTTTAGGAGAAAGGTAGGTCCTAAACCCCATGTGGCTTGTTCATAAAGTATCCAGGCCCCCTCTCCAGAGGGTCCCTCCAAAAGATGGGCTGAGGCTTATTTGTGCTTTGTGGCATAGCCGGGCAAGAAGTTGAAGGGTGGTGCCTATTGAAGGACATCAAAGCCCAGTCACTGGAATGGGAAGTAGGAGATATGGCCTCAACGTCTCGTGGTCTGAGGAAGACCAGAGCTACAGTACTTCCGCCACCACCCCATGTCCTCAGAGAGACGTGCAGGTGTCACTTCTGTCACCTCTGGATGCTCTGGCAAAGGTCAGAAAGGGCTTTGAGGTTTGTAAGGCCGGTATGACTGTAACTGGTGCCGAAGGCATTGGCTGGGTACGTGGGCTTCTGCATTCACCTTCAGCCCTGGGGCATTTCTGCATCCAAAAATGAACCTCCCTAGGGACAAGGTGGAACCAGAGGTCACCTGCACGCTCACGCCAGCATGCAGGCAGCTGTAGCCTCCAGGCTGTGGTTATGAAGCGAGGGGAAGGGTGCTGCTCAAAAAGCGCCGTGTATCTGAAGTGTCTGTCTTTGTTAGGAGCGAGCCCGGAGCATCGTGAGCGCCAGCAGACACCGTTGTTGCCGTGACACTTGTTTTCGTCTCGCACTCTCCGTACCAAGCTCCTCCTTCCCCGTCTTCTTCAGAGACGCCCACGCAGGCTGAAATTGCCGAAGCAGTTTAGAATTGCTGGATGCAGCCAGGCTCTGGCTTCGCCCGGCTGTGCAGCTATTTCAGCCGGTTGGGACCACACGGGAAACTGAGCTAGAGAGAATTTAATTTGCAGTTGGCCAAGACGGGAGAGTTAACGCTGTAATGATCCCAAAAAGTATCAAATGCTGCACAACATCGTTAGGCACAAATAAAAGAATGTGCAGCGTTCTCAAGGCTGAAACCTGAACTGGAGGTATTAAGTTAAATTACTTTTCATGCTGTATGCATAACAGTCCCTGGTTAAGGTTTTCATTTATGGTTTAGCAGGCATTTACGTTAGTTTGCACCCGAGTCTTTTACAGTCTTGTGTGATAAACTCTAAAAATTTGCCTGTAATCTATATAATCGATGCGCATTTTTTGGCTTTTGTAAACTAAGAAGTCTTCACTTGTCTCACGAGATATAAAAAAGTTGGTTTGACATCAAGGTGCTCTAATAAACTCCTGTTTACGACAAAGGATTGCATTAGTATGGCCGTGTACTGATGAATATTGAAAATATTTTTGAAAGCGCACACAGGTTTTTATAGCTGGGGAGGATCAATTAAAAAGCAGAATTACTGCTTTCTGGAACCATGCGCTTGTAGACAGGAATCAGTTGCAGTCAGAGGCCTACCTGCTTTTCTAACAAGAGAGAAATAAATGTAACTGAAGAACGTAATCCACACTGCTGTTTAGAAAGACAGAAAAGTAGAAGTTGCTGAAGAAATTGTGGTTTTATTGTCCAGAAAAGGAAAGGTATTCCGAAGAGCTGACAATTAATTCCGCATAGCTAATAGTCCTCCTGCCGGTACAGGATATGGTATTGTTTTCTACGTTTAAACAGCAATAAGAAATGGTGTATACGTATCCTGATACCGTCAGTTGTATTCCTGTCCCCTGACAAGATAACCAGAGGTTCAAGGAGTCGCGGCACTTAAAACACGTCCCCTTAGGCACCGCCGGGCTGGGAATGCCACGTGGCTGCTGGCGCTCGCTCGTCCTCCGCGGCCCTTTGGAAAGCCAGCTGATGCTTTCGGAGCCGGTTTTGAACCAACACTTATTCTTGGCAGCGCAACGCGTATAAAAGCAAAGGTGTGAGCAGGGACACGTCCCGATAGCCAGAATGCGGGTCCCAGCGACAAATACTAGGCGGCCCATCAACAAGCCCTGCAGAAGGAGGGAATGGGAGCTCAAGCCAAGCGCTGGAGCTGCAGCAGTCGCGGTGAGATGGCGAAGTGCCCGTCTGACATGGGGATCTGGGAGGTTTACACAGCGTGCACAGCAGAGGCAGCATCTCCGGGGGCCAGACCAGGCTCAGCTGAAGTAAATAGGAACTTTGCATTCCCCTTTTTTTTTTTTTTTTTCCTTAGGACAAATTGTAAGCTTTAGAAGAAAAACCCTCTCCAAATTTTATGACGTTCTGGAAAGGAAGGAGCGCTCCTGAAGCCTCAAAGTTTGGAGTAACTTTGATATCAAAAGATACTGTAGAATAATTGGATAAGGGTCTGCCAGGCTGCGGGTTCTCACCTCTCACTTCTTCGCCAGCTCAGGCCAAGTTCTTTCACACACAGTGATGACTTTTGTGTCCCTTTTTCCTTAGATGCCTGACAATTTAAGCCTAGTTTGCAGAATTTAGGATTCGCATCTGCTGTTGAAGGCAATAGGAACATACACAGTGCATCCACAAACCGCGCTACAGTGGTCTCCTGCTGGAGCAAATGTACTTCTTGGACTGAATGATCAGGAAATACTTCTGGACTCTGGTTTTCTGTTTCTAATATGATGGTAATGCCTTTCCTCGCATTTTGGGGATGTTCAACAAGTGTTTTGTTTTATTTTGGTTTTGTGAGGTTTTGGACCTTTTTTTATAACATTTACCATGATGGTATCAGGAGGAAAAGTGTAATTCTGTCTTCTTAACCAGTTTTATTTAACATACAGTCGGTAAGGTATGGGAAGGTCTTCTGAGTGAGCTCGTGTTCCTAAGTGAGCTCAGAATAACGTGCAAAGAGAGGCTGAAATGAGATCCCTCACATCCTTTCCTCACACAGCTTTTCCCAGTTGCCTTCCCAGACTCCGCGCTTCACCGTGCCTCAGTCTCCTTTCCATCCTCCAATTTCCTCCCCCAGCGCACTTCGGGTCCCCCGCCTCTCTGCCAGCGTTCATTTTGTCTTCTCCAAATCTACTTTTCTGAACTATCTCCTCCTCTTGCACATCTCACCTCCTCTGAATTCATTTCAGCTGACGTCCTTCGTGTAGCCTGGAAACAAACAGGTGGGAAAAAAAAAAAAAAATCCATGCTTTCCACTCCAAATCTCTGGATTTAGAGCTGCTCCGGCCTGAAGCAGTTAGAAACTGGAATTGGTAGGGAAGTCCTGCTCCAGGCCCTGGAGCATGTCCCATGCTCAGGAACTCACCAGAGAACGAAGCCTGCAAGTTCTAGCACGTGTGAACGGCAGCTGGCTTGGGTTTTTTCCAAAGCCTTATGAATTGGCCAAATTGAGACAGACTTTTCACTGAGATTAGAAAGTCCATCTCAGCAGTAAGGTTACTTTTTTGTCTAGTTCCAAGTCCCTCTTCCAATAAAAAGAGCATCACAGCTTTTTGAAGAAGATTGCCAGAGTATTGGGTGGGGGCTTTTGTTTGTCTTAACCCTGGCCATGCTTAAGTTAAGGAAAAAGGATGCTCTCAGAAATGTGGAACTGCTTTGGCTGAAAACTTTGAAGAAAACCCAGCCTTCAACACAGCCCTGGCAAGGAAAGCTTTGGCGTAAGTATTTGTTGATTGGGCAAAGGCATGTGCAAATAAACCCAGGCTCCAGGTGGCAAGATGCATTGGGCAGCCCTAACCACAGGGTACGCTACCAGCCATGTACGCAACTTGCATCCTTCCCTCCCTCAACCTTGACCTCTGAGCAAATTTGGACTCAAGGATCAATGTGGGATCGATTGTGGTGTGGACCAGATTTGGCTCAGTCTTTGTTTTTAACTGGGTCTCTTCAGTGAATCCATTTGATGGCTGCACGTATCTCAGATTCTGCTCTCTCTGTAATGAAGTTTGGCTACTTGAGCCAAACCCGATCATACGCCAAGCCAGCTTGGCCATACAAATGAGGTTATAAAGGCTGAACTAAACCAAAGGGCTGAAGCAGAGAGCAGCTAAGCTGTGTACAGAGTATCTAAGTGTTTTGCTTCCTTGCGTAAGTAAATGCTGTATTTTATCCACTGAGTATTAATTTCTAACAGCTATTCCTGAGCATACCTTCGTTGTCCAGCACCAAAGTGTCTCTAAAGTGCTCAGAATCAGTCCTGCTACCCAGGTGAGGTCAGTGTTGCTATAACCAATCTGGCTGGCTGATATTACTAACTTCTGCCTGGAAGAAGGTCGATAGTTTGATTATAAAATACATTAGAAACATGAGACTTAAGGCTGGGAGAAGAATGCAGCCCTTAATTAAAAATAAAAAAAAAAAAAGATTCCGTCACTAAGCAGTCCCTGCAGCACACAGTTTCTCAGTCATACAGTACACCAGTAATACGTGTTCAGCAACAGCCATGTAGCTCACATGTTCAGGCTCATGGGGCTCCTTTTTGGGGTTTCAGCATCCTCTGTAGCCCCCACAACAAGCGGCTGGCCTGCCAGGGCAGCTGGAGTTTGCATCTTTATGCCGTGCGAGTCGGTTGTGAGAGGCAGGGCTGTAAGAACCCCAGCTCTCTGCCAAGTGTCACGTCCTTCTCTTTTCTGGATCAAAGAGGTCCTCGTACACCACCTGCCATCTAAGTGACTCTGTTGAGTTTGCACAGGAGCAGAGCCAAGGAGCAGCTTCACGCAAACAGCAGAGGTTTGGTCAGGAGGCAGCAAGTGTGAGCCGAGAGGCTTGTCCAGTGTTTGTTAGGACCTAATTTGTTCACAGCAGCAGCAGCTCGGTCAGCATCTTGGACTGAACCCCAGAATCTGGGCCCAGCTGCCACATGCGGTGTGGATGCTGTCTCGCAGGTTGCCTGACGTGAGCCTCCCCTTGCTCATATCCACTCCCGAGGTGCTCGGCTAGCACAGACCTGTGGGGTTCCCTTCCTCCTTTCCTCTGCCGTGGGAATGTTGCCTTTGTGTCACCTCCCAAGTCATCACTGACCAGGCTGGAGCACTGGAGTAGCAGCTACTTTTCCCTGCGCAAATGAACTCAAACTTGCCTGTCCTCTCAGCGAGCCACCCACAGCCACCAGTGGGTGACACCCCATCCCTGCAAGCTCAGCCTCCTCTGGAGGCAGGAGCCTGGGGCTGGATGCCCCGACTGGCCCCGCTCTCCATCCCCTGGGCCCCTGCAGTGATTTGGGCTGCCTGGATTTTTTGAAACATTTCACACCAAATTCTTACCTGGGTGAAGCTCCTACATCACGCCACACTGAAGGACCGGAAGAGATACTATACTTTATAAGCCAAGAGGTTAGAGTTGTGAGAGTTTTTTTTATTATTCGGCAGCAAGCACGTGCCGACGCTGAGCACGGTCCAGGACTGCGGCAGTGCATCTCGTGGCGTCTGCCCGTGGGACTCCTGCCAGCATGCCTCTGCCTGCGGCAGGACACACCGACACACAGCGGGGCTGCACCTGTGTTTGGGCGTAAGGACTGTTTGGGGGTTTTTCCATTCTTCCATGTTTTTCCATGTTAAACTGCAACTGCAGAAGGGTTTTTCACTGCAGTGAAAAGGCCAACCCTGGATCTGTCAATGCAGTTTATAATGAAGCTTCAAACCCGAGTGGTCTTGCCTGCACATCTTTTGTAACATGGTAGAAAATGCATATTAAGGAGACACTTTCTGTAAGACAGATGTTCCCTAAGGAGTTCTGTGCCAGAGCGCTGGGGAGCCTGGGCTGCGAGACGGGCTCCCTTTGCCTGCCCTTTGCAGATAATCCTGCTTTGCCCCCGGCAAACCCCAGGTGTAACCACCGGCGAGAGGTGCCGTCTTTTCCTCCCTGCCTGGTGTGAGGCAGCGTGGGTGCGAAACAAGGCTGGGAGGGACATCTGCGACCCCCTAACTCTAGTAGCAGGGAGAACAGCGGTATTGGTCACGCGGGGTAAATAGGGAGGGTAAGTCTGAACGTCCAGGGTAGGCACTGGAACATAAGAAGGTAAGGGAGTCAGAAGCAGAGAAAATTGGGCTTTAATGAAGACAGAGTGTGGTGCCAGCATTTGCAGATGCCCAGCATAAGTCTGTCACTCCGTAGTGGTTTCGCTAGGAGAGGGAGAGGGAAGCCGGCACTCGCCAGGCGATGCTCCGGCACTGGCCCAGCGCTAGCATTTACCACCATCTCGTGGTGAACCAGAAGATGCCAGCTCTTTGCTGTTTCCACCTATTCATTAATAGCAAGGGGAAGGGGCAGTGAGTTGATCCTCACGTTTTACTGTCAGTAAAACAGAGAAGATGCCAGGAACCCACTGAACGGGATTGCCCAAGGGCGAGGGAAGTGTCACCAGGTTCATTTGCTGGAGATCATGATACATGCCCAGCCCAGGATGGGCCCAAGAAAGTCTACCTGACAGACGTCGGCTCATCTGCACTCACCAGGCTCACAAAATTTTAATTAAGAGATCTGCCTTCCAAGGAGCCCTCAGTCCTGAGCGGTGGTGCAAGATGCTTCTCCTCCAACACCGGCAATAATGCTCTACATGTGGAGGGAGGAAAAAAAGCAACCTCCCTGCTCCTTTCCTGCAGGGTGGCAAAATACGTGAAACCAGCAGCGGTAGCAAGTCAGGTTCACAGTGCAAGAAATGATGGAAATCAGTTCAGAAAACAGAATTTCATGGGAGGGCAGAGGAGGAAGAGGGCTGCCAAAATGACAGGGAAGATTTATGATTTCCTACTGAAAATATGTGAAGCAGTTTTGAGTTTCGTTTTAAGCTCCTTTCAAAAACCAATGATACAGTAACAAGCCTTAATGCACCATGCTTTCTGTAGGAAACTTGCTTAACGCACAGTGGACTAATTTCTACATCTGATATTCTCCCCAGCCTGATAATAAATCAGAAGAGGTCTCGGGTGTGAGTGGTGGGGGGGTTAGCAAGCTGCGTGCTGAGCATTAAGGCAACACAAACCCAGTGATGCTTACCGACAGCCCTCGGAAAACAAGGTAGTATCTAAAGAAATGCTCATCTCACGAGCTGGGTGTTTCACATCTGGTTTACCTACACAGAGCCTAGCCAGCTGGAACTCAGGTTCAATGTACTGACTAACCCGTGGCCTACAGGAATCAATTATGTTTCCACCACCCCCTTCATCTCCTCCTTTGCAGCAAAACCAGGAAGAGGAACAGAGGTCCCTGTGCTCCTTCACCTCCTCCAGAGGAAACTTTCTCCTCCCATTTTTGAGGGATCCCTAGTGCGGACTGTTTTGCCTGTGGATCCCGTGCCAAGCTCCCTGCGTTCCTTTGCTCACTTCTTGGCTGTCCCGGCCAGAAGGAGGGCATCTGATTTAAATTTGTTGGGTAACGATCAGCAGGCCCGTGAGCTATGGCTGAGCACGTTGCAGAACCCTCATCTCAGGTAAGTTGAGACCTCCACAGCGCCCACAGCTACAGCTGACCCGCACTCCCATACAGGAGACAGAGGAGCCCAGACCTTTCTACTTCTGTACGCCATCGCTCAGGAGATAAACGCACGTCCGGTGTCTCCTTCATCTAAACAATTTGAGACGTTGCTTCTAGGAAGAGATGAAGCGGAGCCTGGCTTGATTCATTATATTGACTATATGTCTGCTGGCTATGAGGCGAGCACAGCCTGAGCAGCTCAGGTGCAGACATCCATGCTGGCGGTTGCCTACCTTGGGCCAGGTGGATGCCGGCCCCCGTCCCTCTGCCTCCATCGGGGCACGGGAGATGTCTCAGCGTCTGCAGTCCCGGGGCAAGGGCTGTAGGCAGTGCAGCCACCCCTGAGCAGAGGGGTCACCTCCCGCCGTCCTCTGCTCCTGGCCGGGGGTGCAGAGGCTGATGTGGGGACACCACCCTACGGGGGCTGCTGAAAACGATAGCTGAGCTGCCAAAGCACCTGCGACGTGCGCGTGGTTTGGTTTCTGCATCCTGACAGCCTCACGCAGGGTCCCCCACCCTCCTTCCTTTTGGGGATGGGCCTGGGGAGACATCTGCCCTCTCGCTGGGTCTGCTTTCCCTGCCTCTTTGTTCTCTTGCTACCCAGCTGATGTGGAGCTACTCGTGTCGTACTGTGGAGAACGACAGAAGCCGAGTTATTTTTAGCAATGTTCCCATACAAAAGATCAGTCTTGTTAGGCAATGTTTGATGTACTGCATCTAGTGAAGTACATCGCTAAATGCCATGCTCTGATCCAGAAATTTCTATTGCCCAAGCAAACAGGAAGCCCAGAAAGTGCAATTATGTGCCTACTTTTAGAAGGAAAAATCTAACCCGTGGTTAGATCTATTTCTATATTACGTTGGAAATTTCTAAAATGCATTTCAGGGCAGTCAGTGGTGCACTTACAGGGTGACCAAGAAAACCCCCAAAGCTTACCACTATTACCCAAGCTGAAGGATCAGCACAGTGAGACGGCTGAGGCCGCGGACTCTGCACGGCGTTCAGCTGCGGCACGTCACTCCCGGTGCGTTCAGAGTAAATCGTTCCTATCCACTTTTCAACAAAACTTGCATTAAACCTTTGAGTCACTGGACTGTGGGAAGTTTTATTTCTCCTCTCAGGGAAGATCACTTGCTCTGCGGTGTTAATGATCTCCTAAGCATTCCTGTTTAACTTTCCATGCAGAATGATGCATGATGAGAGCGGGGCTGTATTATATTACTTTATAATAGCGTTTCTCAAACTGATATAATGAAATACCTGCAGCAGAGCCAGAATGTCCGAGGCATCCTGGTGTGTATTCAACAACATGCCATGTACAGCTGGGCATATTTCTGTCTGTGCAGCCCACGGTCAAAGAAAACCAAAGAGCAGAAAATGGAGGAATTTGTCTAGTCTTGCATCAGAGGACTGGGCGCTAGGCAGAACCGGGTTTATTTGCAGAGCACCTTGGGACCTGTCTTCTCAAGTGAGCTATGGAGAGACAGACAAACTGGAATTGCTTCTCTAGGAACAGGCAATGGTAACTTCTGCCCTCTCTAACACTGCAACCCACAACCTCCCTCACCTCCACACTGCACCCCTTATCTTCAAGATCTAACATGTTTTTACTGCTCACAGAGAACATAACTTGTATTGCCAACAGCTCGGTTTATATTTAGTCATTATTAAAAGCCGGGGGAAGCAAATAAAAGACACTTTTGGCTCTGAGAAGCTCTCTGCTCTGCAGGCAGTCAGACGAGATGACCTTGAAGCTCTGCCATTGCTGGTTGCTGCAGTAATCGCTGCTGCTGAGAAAATGAGCCTGAACAGGATGAATTCAGCACACGATTTCATTACATCTTTCTGTACCTGCTTTTTTTTATGGAAAGGCCTCCCACACCCTCAGCTTTCAACTTTGTTTCTCTGTTGTTCAGTGATCCTAACGGTTTCTATCCTCCTCACTTCATGCTGTCTTCCCTCTTTTTGTTCCCTTCCTTGTGGTTTCTAGATCACTGCTCTCTTAGCCAGACACACTGCGTATTTCTTTGTGTGCTGTTTTCTTGTACCCTTGCTACTTCTGTTACTTTGTCTTGCCCCTTCCCTCTGTCTTTTACCTCTCTTCACTTTGGGGTGCACTTTTCCCATCTGGTTTTGCCTTGTGCTTTTTGTATCCTGGCCTACATACTGTTGCTTGGATTGGTTCTTTATTTTTACATGTAAACCCCATTGCATTTCTTTAATCTTCTCTGGTGCAGTCTCACCATCGCTTACACTACACTGACTTCATTGATTTCAGGGGCACTAGAAAGAATAAGAGGATAATCCAATTTGGAAGAGATCAGGACCCAGATAGTACAAAGTGACAAAATGAGGAAGAGAAAGCTTACGCTAATCCTTAAGCTAGATGCTCCTGTGTTGCAAAGGGAAAACCCTGCCAGGTGTGTGGATTTGCCAGACCCAGGAGCAGCAGGAGACCGGCTGGCACGACTGCGACGCACAGGCTGGGCACGCTGTAAACTCACTGGAACTTTCCAGAGCCAAACAAATAAAGGGTCAGGTCACCTGCATGACTTCCCAGCATCCTTACGGAAGAGCAATGTACTCCTCCACTAGCCACAGTCCCATGTTAGGTACTAGAAGTGAATTTGAGGGTACAGGTGCCTGGGGAAGCTCGTGTCATACAACCTGCATTTGTGTTGCCTTCGCCCATGGCCAGTGACGAAGAGCTCTTCTTTTTTCCCACGTTACCTGTCTCTGGGCTGTGAAACACAATGAACATCTGTCCCTTTGTTCAAAAAATCTGCTGGTACAATTTGTGGAAGACAGAGAAGTATCGGGATTAGGGAGATGATTTCTATTTATGAAAACAGCATTATCAGTCCAGTCCCTAGCATGAGGCAGTTATGCAGCACAGCAGCACCTTACATTCCCTTAGTTTAGTCCCTGCCTCGTACTTGGGTCAGCAGGATGGCAGCTCAGTTGTCAGACAGCATGAAAGAAAATGTGAGAGCAAAATTAAAGGACCAGACCTAACAACAATCAGTATCTGAGCCAGGCTGGCAGTTATTTCCATCACCTTCCTGACGACTGAGCTCGCAGGGCTGGTGATGCTGCTAGCAGTGTGGCTGCAAGTGGAGGGCTTCCAAGCAGCAGTTTATTAGTATGCATTCCTAAAAGCTTGTATCTAATCCATCCTTATGTAGTTGCAATGATTTAATATCTGAAACATGCTCATCCTATGTAATTCCCATTAGATGTGTTCAAAACTCCTTATGTCATTCAAAGCCCTTTCAAAGTCCCCAAATGTATCCCCTCGCTGTTTCTGCAGCGTACGGCTGGTCTTTTTAGGCTCCAGTTGACGAACAATTTTGAAGCATTCAGACGCTCTCTCCAATGTAGTGACTCAAAAACCAAAAGAAAACCAAAGTCCAAAGAGCAATGTAAGCTGGTAGGCAGGCCCTGCAAGGCTGACTTTGCAAAGCCGACCTGCTGAATGGCACTGGGTGCCCCAGCTCAGCCCAAAGGATGTGCTGTGGATCTCCACCAGCCTCTGAACGCTGCGAATGCAGAGCATGGCCCTCCCCAGTGGGGACACACGTTGCACGTCGCATTGCTACTAACACACAGTCAGAATTGCTGTCAACATTGAAATTGCTGTAAAGCTGAAATTGCTCTGCGACTGGCTAAAGGACTTGAGGAAGTGGATACAATGCAGGAGGATATTAAATCATATCTTTTTACATTGCATGGTATTACAAATTTCTCAAAATAGCTGCACTAAAAGTTGTCTTGACAACATTCCCAGTGAAAACGAAGTAATTTTATCTATTTTACCTAGAGCAGATTATAATGAGGATATGAATATACCATCCTTTAAATAGAATTGCCAGCTCCTTTACCGAAATAAATTGCTCCTTCGCACTTTACAATGGATAATTTTTCATAGCAGAAATGTTTAAGGGTTCATTTTCCTAATGAACACAGATGGTAGCATGGCTTTCCCATGCTGCCTGGGAGATACAGTATTGACTTACATTTTGTTGCCCAGAGCTGTCAGGATTGTACGTGCTGGCTGAACTGGAATTTTGCTTCCAGCTTTTCATCTGTCCCCGTGTACATCCTCCATCAGTTCACGCGGCTTCTCGTGGCCCAGCCAGCAGCCCCCTTGCATGTCGCTCCTGCTGCCCAGCAGCCTAGGTCGGTGGGGGCTGTCCTTGGCCAAGTGTCGCAGCAGAGGTAGTATTTTCTCCTGTCTGTCTTTTCTCAGAAGACAAATATTATGACGTTTGCACAGAGACTTCATTTAGGCAGCAAATGTGCTCAAGTGGTTAAAAACCAGGCCTGGCACTCAGTGATGTAGTTCAAACCCCACCTTCATGACTCCAAACAGGGCAGACAGTTTCATTTCCCTCCTCTTGGCTCTCTCATCATGGAGCTCAGTGCTTGCATACTCACAGAAAGGTGGGAAGGGACCTGTGGAGATCATCTAGTCCAACCCCAGGGTCACCTACGGCAGGTTTCCCAGGACCGGCTGGGTTTTTAATATCTCCAAGGCTGGATGATAGGGTGCTAGGGTTTAGTGCACCATTTCTTAGGTGGC
The DNA here is from genome assembly GCA_013400195.1 of Aramus guarauna. Lineage (NCBI taxonomy): Eukaryota > Metazoa > Chordata > Aves > Gruiformes > Aramidae > Aramus > Aramus guarauna. The sequence continues at coordinate 237,231 of VXBL01001206.1, forward strand.
AACTCCTGTGTTGAGCTGCTGAGTTGTGTGGTGAGCCCCTCATGCAGGCCAACAGTTGACAGACCTCAGTTCTCCCCCCTGCTCCTGCGGCGGGAGGCCACCGACGTTGAGGCTGTGCCTTGGGTCTGGCTGCAGGAGGAGGTATGAGGCAGAAAAAGTAGGAAACATGGACTGATGTGGGAAAAATAGGGGTGAGGTGGAGAGAGGCGAGATAGGGGATCCCAGCTGCTGAAGAGAGGGAGGGAGGCTGGGGTATGCGAGGGACCCCAGAGTAGCAGGTAGGAGAGTAGGATCCTGGATTGAGAGTGGGTTGTTCATAGGAGAAGGGTACACGGGGTTGATGTACGTGTGTAGTGGGGTAAGATTATGTTAAAGGAAAGGTGGGTTTGGAAGTGTGTACAGTTGTGTACAGCCCAACCAAGGCACATTTGGAGAAAAGCAATTTTCTCTTCTTCACTTGGCCTTCCTCTGGCCTGAGCAGGCCAGAACAACAGGGTCCCAATTTAGGACTCTTTTTGTGTTGCCTCGCTTTTTGTCCCTGGGATCTGGTTTTTTTCTAAGCTTTGTGCTCTTAGATGTTTCAGCTGCAACAAGTTTTTATCACACTCGTATCAGGCAGGAAGCCTGCCGGTACATCAGCCTTTCAATCGCCGGCTGTTTGATCAGGTGCACGGAGGTAGCAGGGAGAATTCAAATAGCTATCTATACAATAGCTATTGTTTCCTCTATCTCCCAACTCCAGAGCTAGAAAAGAAAGATGTTGTTTCCCATCTTTGCTTCTAAAAGCCAGGGTTTTCAAACACCCTTTTGATCTGACTTTCCCTGACTGTCAAGGCAACCGGTTCCTGGCTTGCATACAAAGGGTGCTCGCTCTCCCTCCCCTACTCAGGTCATTAAACTTTGGGGCCTAATTTGCTGCTGTTTTTCTTTTCAAATTGGGAAACTGCTGCTGCCAGGTAGGTTTATAATGCTACTGTGCCATTTTTGTAAAGCTTCCTTTCTGCTTTCCAAAGCAACGTGTAAATCCTTAGAGAGCTGTGCCTCTAGTATTAATTTCCTAATCAATCAATCGCACCAAGAAAATCATCTCTCAATCATTTCAATGTGACATAAAGTATGTCTCAAGAAAACCAAACCATTGGTCTTGAGAGCAATGGACAAAGAGTGGACACATCAACATCATGGGCTTGATGATTTAAAAGCTGCATGAATGTGAGAAGTCTGCATCTGATTACTTTAAAGAAACCCATTCCTCTCATCTTCTCTCTCCTTTGCTCAGCCTATGGCAAGGGACAAAATTCATCCCTGCTGTAAGCCAACTGCAGTCATTCTGATCTTGCTGGTTTTAATGCTTACTGCTGTGCTTTTTGTATTTATACGAAGACATAGCAGAAAGAAAGAAAGGAGAGAGAAAAATTAGGCAAAGTTACAATAACAAGTGAGATACCAAACAAAGATTAAAGCAAGAAACAAGAAGTTACAGCTCAGCATGGGGTCAAACACACAGAAAAACAGCTTTTTATCTTTAACTCTCCTCTCTCCAATTTGTCCATACATGGTCTTGTTAGACTATTATCAGCTTGCCATCCCACATAGGCCTGATATATTTTAAATCTTAAAAACTGAAAATGGCAGAAGGATGAAACTTTGCTTTTAAATAAGGTGGATATATTTCACATAGAGCACATGAATTCCAACTAACCTTAATGTATTTGTGTAAAATACGGAAGCAGTTTCTCAAGGATAGAGCAGCTGCTTCTTTTTGCTGCAAGAAGCTCACTCCATGCCAGGGAATGCCAAGAGACTCCACACTGGAGCTGATGTGGAAAGGACCTTTCATTTCTGCTCCCATTCTCTGGGAGCCAAATGTGATGCTGCTCAAGTTTGTCAAGTCTTTGCATACATATAACTTTCTATACATATGTACGTGTGTGTTTGTAGGTACATACAGGTATATCTGACTGTACATAGGTAATGCTTTGAAATTAATAAAGCTACAATCCTGTTGAATCTTCCAAATGTAGAGAAAGAGTAATTTTCAAAATTGTAGCTTCATGTAGACACATCTAAATCTTGTCTGCATTGTCTTTTCGTCTAGACCTGAATCCCTACGCCTTAGTATCCAAGGTATTTCTTTTATATGGTAACGCTGCTTTGGGATAAAGCCTGAGATAAAAGTGAATTTTTCTCTCATCCTCCTGGCCCTTTCTGTTTAGGGAAGAATAAAATTAAAAGGTTAACTGGAAATGGAAAATCTTACACAGTGGACAATGGAAAATTGCAATGTTTCAGGGACTCGTACTGTTAATGAATAGCAATAAATAGTATCTTTAGTCTTCCTATCTAGTTATTTTGGATAAGCCAGCATTGTCGTATACTCTTCCAACTGGAAAGTAGTCTCGCCACTGTTGCACAACGCACACCTTGGCCAGCACTAAGGGCATGTGGTATGTACACCTGGTGATACCTGCTGTATGGACTGCAATGTAGTGCAGAGGTATCCATCTAAACCTGGGGTTTAGAAGCAATCAGGTGTAGTAACTCTGTGTACTGAGGTTGCAAAACTCATGTAACAAGATAGATAAATTAGCCACACTGTGCTCATGGCTTGGGTACCATTGCAATGGCTAGGCAAGGTGTTTGCAGCGCAGACCTGCTCTGCACAAGCACAGAGCAGCACTCAGGGACAGGGGTAAACTGAGGAGTCCACGGCTGGAGATCTGTTACCGACACACCAATCAGTTCTGTTTTCTCCCTGGGGTAAAATTCATGTTGTCTGGTTACAGCTGTGTTTGTGAGCTCAGCTAAGGGCATCTGCCCAGATAAATGCATCAAAGCTGAACAAAGACAAAGCTCCAAATACGGAACTTTGTGGCAATACATAGATAGTGAAAGTAGCTGTGTGCCCAGTGTGCTGGAGAGGAAGATATGGTTGAATAAACATGGCACTTGTCTTTGAACATGAGGTGGCCATCTAGTCATCTAATATACTTGCTTAGGATTATTCTGCTCTGCTGAGACATTTTAAAGAAGACATTGGTGGATGGCAGCTATGATTTCACTCACGTGTACTTCAAGAAGCATCCAACTGCAGTGCAAGATGATCCTCACGGAGTAGGTTATGTAGAGCACTGCAATATTGGTCATGTCAAAAAAACATGACTAAAACCTCCCTTCAAACAGAGGGTGGCTCACCTCCTTTCTTAGGCACATTGCTGAACCTCCAGGCAGGTTCAATAGTTTAACATGAATAGTCCTAACATTTTTATTATATTTAATATTTACTAATATTGCTATTTCACAGAATCACAGTATCACAAAGCGTTTGAGGTTTGAAGAGACCTCTGGAGATCATCTGGTCCAACCTGCCTGCTCAAGCAGGGTGACCTAGAGCCGGTTGCGCAGGAGCATGTCCAGCTGGCTTTTGAGTATCTCCAAGGATGAAGACTCCCTATCCTCTCTCGGCAATCTGTGCCAGTGCTCAGTCACCTTCACAGTGAAAAAGTGTTTCCTTATGTTCAGATGTCACCTCCTGTGTTTTGTATTTACTAATATTTTAAGACTAATAACCCCTGTAAAAGATTCAAAAAGACAAATTTTACAGATAGGGATAATGTGGCACAAAAAGAAAAAAAATTGCTAGTCTGGAGCTTTCCAGCAGTCCCAGGTCAATAACAAGTGTGGTCTCCTAATTCCTGAGCCTTTCTCTCCTGTGGCTTCCTTTTCCTTCAGAACTTGTGATGTCTCTTCCTTTACCTGCCCATTTCATCCACCCTCATCAGGGAGCAGGAGCAGGCTATGGTCGCTACTGGTGAGGTAGCAATGAGAAGTGTCAGAATGGCCAATGTCCATCCAGCACAGGACTGTCCTGTGGTGGACAGCAGCAGATGCACAGGGGTACAACCAAGGCCATGCACAGGCTGAACTTTCTTCTGACATGCTCTCTTGACCTCCAGCAAACAGCCACTTAGGAACTTCCTGAGGTGACAGTTTTATCCAAATCCCTGTGTACCAATGGATGTATTTTCCATGAACTCATCTAATCACTTCTTGAATCTACTTGTACTTTTGGCCTCCACAAGATCTTTCACAATGTTATTATATACTCATGACCAAGTCTTGTTTGTTTTTAAACTTGCTGCCTGATCATTTTGTTGACTGCTCTCTACTTCTTGTATTCCAAGAAACAGTGACTAATCATTCCTTTTTTAGAACCGCCTCAGTATTCAGCACTTCCTGGGCCTGCAGTGCATCTCAACTTGTTCAGGTTGGAAGGGACCCCAGGAGGCCTCTAGCCCAACCTTGTCCTCAAAGCAGGGTCAGCTATGGGGTCAGACCAGGTTGCTCAGGCTTTATCCAGTTGGGACTTGGAAACCTCCAGAGATGGAGACTGCACCTCTCTGGCCAATCTGATCCACTGCTGGGCTGTTCTTGTGGGAAAAAGGTTTCTCCTCATACTCAGTGTGAACCTCTCTTGTTTCAACTTACAACATTGTCCTTCATCCTCCCAACATGCACCACTGCGAGGAACCTAGGTCCACCTCCTTGACACTCTCCCTGGGGTAAGCACTGGGGCTCCAGTTAGGTCCCTCTGAAGCCATCTCTTCTGCAGACTGAACAAGCCCAGCTCCCTCAGCGTCTCCTCCCAGGGCATGTACTCCAGCCCTGATCATCTTGGCAGCCTCCACTGAAGTTGCTCCAGTTTATCCAGTTTATGTGTTGCAAGGGGAGGACTGGGAGCTAAGCTGGACATCCTAATCTAGATGAGGTCTAATGAGTGCAAAGTAAAGGCAAATAAGCATCACCCCACATCAACTGACCATACTCCTATTATTACAAGCTCAGATGCTGTTGGCCACCCCTGCTGCCAGGGCTCACTGTTGGCTCAGGCTCATCTCACTGCCCAGCAGGATCCCCAGGGCCTCTTCAGCAGAGCTGCCCCCCAGGCAGTCAGGCCCTGGTCTGAATCACTGACAAGTTTTTTTCATAGAATCACAAAATGGTTGAGCTTCACAAGGACCTCTGGAGGGTCCTTGCTCAAGCAGGGTCACCTAAAGCAGGTTGCCCAGGACCACATCCAGTTTGCTTTTGAATATCTCCAAAGATGGAGACTCCACAACCTCTCTGAATAACATGTGCCCACTGCTTCTGGTCCTGTCACTGGGCACCACTGAAAAGAGCCTGGCTCCATCTTCTTTACACCCTCTTGTAAAGTATTTATACACATTGATGAGATCCCAGAACTGAACAGTCCCAGCTCTTTCAGCTTTTCCTCACAGGAGAGATGCTCCAGTCCCTTAATCATCTTTGTGGCCCTTCATTAGATTTGCTCCAGTATGTCCGTGTCTCTTTTGTGCAGGGGAGCTGAGAACTGGACACAACACTCCAGTGTGGCCTTACCAGTACCGAGTAGAGAGGAAGGATCCCCTCTCTTGACCTGCTGGCAACACTCTTCCGAACGTAGCCCAGGAAAACATTAGCGTTCTTTGCTTCAAGGGCATATCACTTGCTCATGTTTGCCATCCCAGCTGTACAACTTTGCATCTGTTCTTGTTGAATCTCATTTTGTTCCTGTTGGCCCATTTCTCCAGCCTGTCTAGCTCCTTCTGAACAGCAGTCCTGCCTCAAGTGTACCAGCTAGTCACCTCCCTACCCCATTTCGGTGTTGTCTGCAAACCTGATGAGAATGCCCCCCCTTGCCTCCTCCAGGTTGTTGACAAAGATGTTAAACAGAACAGGTCCCAGGACAGGCCCCTGTGGTACCTCACTTGTTATTGACCTCCAGGTAGAGTACAACCCATCAGCCACCACCTGCTGAGCCCAACCATCCAATCCATTTCTTTCTGGACTAAAGAATGCTTAAAAACTTGCATCTGAAGATTCAGAAAACCTTATAAGCAGAGGCTGGCCAATCTGAGACTGATCAAGACTGATTCATGAAGATCTGGGGTTTCACTTATGCTAGTTTTGATCATTACCATCAGTGGAGAAATTGGTTGGAGGAATTTTCACCTTCGGCTCCCCTTACAGTCAGTGGAGAGACAGAAAGAGCAAGAGCCTTGTGCAAAGGATAATCCATTCCATCCGCTCCAGTACAGATTCTTAAAACAGATGGGGTGAATCACTGTGGGCTATATGCCTCCACTAAGGAAGGGGCTTAAGCAACTGGTTCAGTATTAAACAGCTAACCTGTTTGCAACTCAGGTCAGTGAGATGAGCCATACACTTGCTATCTTTGTATTTTAATTCCCCATCTGTAAAATGAGAATGCAAATGCTTCCTTGTTCCTCACATCTATTTGAACTGTAACTACTAAGTTCAGCTGAAAGGTGTCTTGCCTGGTGTCTAGAATAACAACAACTGACTTTTTTTGGTCCTCTCTTATTGGCTTCATGCTACCACTGTTAATGATAAGAGTATGGAAGATGACGCTTCTAGAGCAAATAAATTTTGAGCATCTACACACAGCTAAAAAACTCACATAGAAGAGGCATGAAGGGAAAAATAAGGCAGTGAATTTCCACAATTTCTTATTCTCTGAACCTTCTGAACTGCTGCCAATGTCAAATCTAAACTGGCATATTTCTTATTTTGCCATTTTTAACAAGAGATAATTATAGCTCATTGTTCCACAGCTTACTGTGTAAAATGCTGAGCAGTACTTCTGTCTATTCTTCTTAGCTCTGAGGAACTTTAACTACTTTTGATTCTTGCGTCCCAGATAACCACTATTTAGCAGTTAAAAGTTCATTAAAAATGAGGCCAAACATAGATGAAAATGCCAACAAAAACATGTCTGAAAAGATAGATGAATAACATAGCAGTGCCAATAGAAACAGGTTTTCTCACATTATATTTTATACATATTTAATGAACATTTTGTAAACTTTAGTGTATTTGATGAAACAGACTTTCTACAAAGTAATTTTCCTAAGGATGTGAAATCTAAAAATGTAAATGAAGCAGCACCCAATGAGGACACTTTCTGCAAATATCCATGTGTATTTCTTTCATGACCTAGAGTTCAAATTTCTCTACTGTTTTCACACTATGGAAATACATTTAAACTATAATGCACAATTAAAATGAAGATGGAAAAAGCATGTTTGAGTTGCACTCCTGCACTTTTCCACAATTAGGAAGGCAACAGTTCCCTTGGGTTTTCCTTCTCTGGCTGTGAAGGAAAATGGCTGGTTAGTATTTCCAAAACATTTCTGTGCTATTCCACGACATCAACAAAAGGAAGTTCCTTCTCCCATTCTTTTAATCCAAACTCCAACTGAAAAACATATCATTAGAAAACATTGTTTTAGAGGTTCCTCAATTTTTCATTTGAAGTTTTCCATGTTGAAAGGTTGCTCAGATCATCCCTTCTCTCAGCTTGAACTTTGCTAATGAGAAGGTCCTCAGCCGTTTTTTTCTTCTTTGTGGATGAGCAGGGAGAAACCAGTGCTTTTCTTGCTAGTAGAAAAACACGGTGGATGATGAGGGCACCAGAATCTTAGATTAGGACAGAGATTCACCACTGACAGACAGGACAAAGGTCAAATAATTTTTTACTAGAAAATATCTTAAACAGTGAAGCACACTTGGAAGCATAAGTTGCAACCAGAATTCCTGGCCAGGTCACAGCAATAAAATCTATTTTTCTACATTTATAACTAACTATAAAATACTAAACAACTATTAGTAAGCTTTGTGGTTTGTACCACTGGTTGAAGCAGCCTAAGAAGCTGGTAGAGTCAGGCCTGGCAAACAGGCAACAAGGCAGGATGACAACCTGAACAGGGTAATAAAAGCATTAAAAGCGTGCCTCTGTGTCAGCAGGCACTCTTCACAGGCCAGATGTTTGTGGAAACACACGTTCACTAGAGCCTGAAATAATTGTTCAGAGCATAAAGTAGGGCAGGTCTAGGAGAGATACTGGCTCAGTAGCCACCACCTCTGCCAGGGCACTGGCTGGCAGGAAGACAATACAGATAACCAGCGATATCACTATCTGTTATGAGGGAAACAATTTTTTATTGGCCAGAGGCAGCAGAAATCCCTATGAAAACTGTTGCTCAACCATTCCTAACAGTTTATGGCATTGTTTGCAATGTTTTCCAATGAGAACCTGATGGTCATCCACAGATACAAAATTAGCCTCTTTCTTTGTTCATGTTATGCTATGGGCTGATAAAAAGAGACAAACATAATGTTTTTATTAAAGAATAAAAGAAAACCAGAATGTTTTCATTAACCTGACATTGTACCAAGGACCACTGACTAAATTCATATTTGTTTTATAAGAACATGTTTTGATGAGAAAAATACCTGCACTTATGTTGATCAGTCCTTGTTCATGTTAAGAAAATTTTATGTGATAGGAATGGCCAGGCACTGTACGGAGAACCAAGCAGGGTATGATGCAAATCTTTAAGGCAATGGAAAATCACTCATATGGTAAATATTCATTATGGAGATATTCAAAAGCATACAACTTCCACTAAAAGTGCCAGGAGCTGAGTTCGTAAGTTCCCTGTACCTTCAAAGCTTTTTCTCTACTAGTGTCATGGAAATTGGAAATTGTTGCTACATTTTCTACTTAACTGCTGCAGAACTTGAGGAATAATGATCCAACTCCAAACTGCTGTACTCACATGAACCAAAACAGGAAAAGAAAAAATCCAGTGAATGTGAAATGTCAAACAGAAGAGAATCAAATTCATACAAATATGTAAGATACAAAAAATGGGGCTAGAAATTATATCTGGCTATGTGGTCACCTTGATAACTTCAACAAAGAGCCTTTCCAGTTTGGTTTTGAGCCAACCTAATGCTTTTCTCTCATTAAATAACTTCAATGATTTGTAGTCCTGTTTGTATGCTATTTCCTCCTATTTTAATCTTCACAGGATCAGTGAAATGTTAGCTCAGGGATACTTTCTCTCTGAAACACAAGAGGCTTAGTCAACCTGTTCTGCATAAACATCTGAAAATACATAGATCAATTGATTTACCAAAGGCAGTACAATATCTAACTTGCCCATTCCTTCCTGTCCTGAGATAGTAAAGATTAGAGACATGAGACGCATTTATTATGTTTTCCCTATGCTTGAACAATCGTCATAAAAATGCAGTTCTGCTAAGTCTGTGGAGTAAGAACCAAGGATATTTTGAATCCCTGTACTTTGCCATCACAACCAGGGCTTTAAGGTATGAAAGCTGATCAGGTAAGCAGTCAAATCCCACCAGTTTTCTTCCTCCCATTGCTGAAGGAGTGTCAGGTAGATGTGTAATGTGGGACTGAAATAAAAGGGATGGCTCCAAATGAGTGAGCCAGTCCTGTTCCCTTTTTAGGGCCTGAAAGATACAGCATAGGTTAGGTAGCTCTTCTCGATATTTCAGTATAGTATCTTCCATCCGAAAGAATCTCGGGGATGGGTGAATGCTTTCACATACTGCTGAGAGCCCAAAGCTCTTTAGGTGGAGTTCTGGGACCGTGATCTGATACAGCCATAAGGACTAGCACACATCGCTGGAGCTGCAGGAAGTGGTAGCAGAAGCAGGCTACTCTTAACTAGATCAGAGCTGGCTAAGTATCAAAGATCTACCCTTGATTTAAAACAAGGCCTGTGACATCTTAAAAAACCACAGTTTGTCGGGACGATGGCCAAACCAGTGGTTCCAGTGCCACTTAGAAATCTGAATGTGCTTCATGCACAAATTAAAGAACATTCTTTGGGCTCCAGTGTCCCAAACAGTGCAGCCTTGATAGTGTCCCAGCTCTACCTGGTTGGGCAAACTGCACCAGGAGCAGATCCAATTTGAACCCACCATTCAAAACACGGGTCTTCATCCTCCTTGTGCCTGATCTCCCTGACACATGATCACCACCGCAACCAACAAATTTGATTGCTCACAGGTGAATCAGACTGAGCAAAGGACTGACCTCCATCTGACACTTTTAAAAGCTCTTGTTCAAGGAAGAATACATGTCAACATTGATTTGAGCTCCTCTGGAGTAGCTGAAAGGAGATCTTCTTCCCATGGTGTCTATTCCAAAGCTGAGGAAAAAAACCTGCAGACCATGAATGTAGCTGAAACAGGCACATCAGATTCTCTGCCTGAACACTACACAGAGCCCCTATTTTTGCCCACTGTTATAGCTAAGATGGTTGAATTACAAGGTCATGTATTTTGCTGAAGGCCATATCATGAGTCATTTGATTAAAACTCTGCCCTTCCTGGCTCTCAGTCCTTTGCTCTACTCATTAGTACACACAATGTAATGAAATGTTGGAATATCCCCAGAAGGGAGTCTTGCTTAGACCACTTCCTCTGTAGTTCGCTACCACAGACCTCAATTCTTGGCTTGGGCAGCCTTCCAGCTGAACTACATGATGCAAAATAACATTTTAAGTTAAATTTCAAGTGGGATAATGAGCAGCTACAGAACTTCAACATTGTTCTAAATTTAAACAAAACAGCAAGAGGAATTTTAGAGAGTATTCAAGAGAGTAAACAGAATAGAGCGGACACTATTTGCCCTTCCTATTATCCATCTTGACAAGGTTCTTTGATGCATTTAGTAACTTATGACCTCCCTTGCCTTTTTTTTCAATTTTTAGCAAAAACCCTTTACGCAACTCTCTAACCCAGGATAACTGAAAACTGAAAAGCTGGTAAAATCACCAGCTGCGCTGACTGATGAGAAATAATTGATAACATTAGATACTTTATTAAAGTTGCATTAAAACTCTCCTATTTAATAACACAGTTTAAGGAAGGGTTCATTTTATAAACTCATAGGGTGTTGGAATGAAAGATGTGATAGTTCCCATGTAACCTCATAAATTCTCTTGCTAGTCAGTCTCGAGTCTATGAGCTCTAATAAAATTCTCATGAGAACACAGTATCCGTCCATAAAAACTCCTGAACCCCCCATGGGAATTGGCTGGTTTAGAAGGGTTCAGAGGTTCAAGTCTGTGGTTTATTTATTAAAATTTTCTCAGTAAATATATCATGGTATAATAGATAACAACCACACTGTTCTGTGCTAGTAACATCCGTCTTCTATAAAATACATGAACAGTAAGCCTCAAAAATAGGAAGAAGAACCTTAAGTTACATTTAAATGTGGTTGCACTGAACCTTTCCTCAAAAAAAGGGCTGAAATCATAAACAAGACTGAGAATTTGCTTCCTTATTTTTCCCCTCACAAAACCACTGTCATCAGGAGCAGCTAAAATGTTGTTCTATGCAAAGCTATAAAAAGGGAACTCAGATCACCTGAGCTTTTAATAGACTGGGCTGAGGTTAGACATAGTCCCAAAAGATGATGGCGACTTAAGAGATAACATAACTATAGTATTAGAAGTGTGAATCTGATCAGGAACACCATGTCCATGCTGGAAATCCAAGCACTTGTATAGTCAGTGGTTGAAGGCTCTCAACCAACTTTACCTGCTCCCTCTATAAAGCCTCCAAATGAATCCTGAAAAAGAAAAGTGCAAACTCCTTTCCTCAGAGACAGTGAACAGCAGTGGGAATGCGATAGACAACAGTAGCTTCTGTGAGGCAATATTGTACCCAAGAATTACTCAGATACTCTAGCGATGAGTTTGATAACTAGTTGTTGTCAGCCTAATTATTCTAACATGGGTTCTGTACAATCATTTCCACTGTAAAAGGCTCCTTAAGAAGGAAGAGTACCACTAAAATCCAGACAGGTCCTTTTTTTTGTTTGTTTTTTGGTTTTTTTTCCTGTTGGAAAGCACAACTAGTTGGTCCAAATCCTGGGCCTCTGGTGGTGTCATTTTGAAGACCATGTCCACTCTAAGAAAAAGTAAGTCCTTTACAGATGTTTTATGGCAGGTCATTTCAGGCCTTTAGAGGTAAGCTCTTGGGGTGGTAGGAACAGTGAGGTGATAAAGTCCCTTCCTCCCAGCACTACAGGCAGCTTCCAGCTCTGAAAACAAAGTCGGCCGATCTGGTCCAAACGACACTGCTTCATATCAGTCTGCAAAGCATTGCAGCCCCAGCACACTGCAGGACCCAGGACCACTTGTGCCAAAAGCTCCGTTAGTCTCCACTTTCTCTACTTCTCAGCAACTCCCATATCGTCCACTCTTCTCCTGGGACTTCTATATCAAGAGAAAATGGGAGAGGAAGATGCTACATGGAAAGGGTGGGATAGCCTTGCATTTTCCCTGCCTTGCCTCCCTGGGACACAAATGCACAGCCTTCATACTCAGCTGCTCTGCGCTCTGCATTGCATCCCCATCTCATCTCCCCATTCCCTAACACTGACACATTGTTCGTCTATAAAGAGCACAAGCCTGTGCAGCAAATGAGCCATTAGCCTCATCTCTCTGTGGTCTGCGCACATGCAGATCCTGCTCAGAAAAATGGACTTTGCTCTGATCTCTGCCAACCATCCCCTGAAATGTAAATGCATTTTAGGTTTTATTCTCAGTATATTTCAAACAACTCCAAGTAACTTCACAGGCTTCCTTCACTTACCATAACAACACCTTGTATACGTTCAGAAAATTTGCTTAGCTTGGATAATAAAGTTCTGGCTTTGTATTTCAAAGCAGTGTACTTCAAACCCTGCTGGGACTGCATTTTTATTAAAAATTCTCTGTATCTTTCCTTTCCCTCCATGTGAGCTCAACACATATACAGTATTTGAATGCCTGGATTACAAAGATAATTAACAAAAATATTCAAACAACTTTTTTTCTCTTTCTTTTCTGGAAAAAGCTAAACTTACTCCATGTGTGTGCATGCATGCTCATGCACGTGACAGATTTCCTTCACACTGACACATGTAATGAATGATTAAATAGAAATGTGTGTGGGAAATTCAACTGTTCAACACGTAAAGATACCATTAAAAATATTTCTTAATTTCTTAATGGAATTAAGAGTTTGATCTTACAAGTAGTGTACACTATTATTTACTGTTAACCAGCTATAGGTGTTCACATAGAGGAAGTCTGCAGGCACAGTACCTTTACATATCTATACATCTTTTCTCTGGAATACAACTGGCATTTGCCTTTGCCAAATGATTTACACCATATGGAGAAAAGAAAGCAAGGGAATACAGCATTCATTGACTTTTGCAAAGTAGAAACTAGATCTGAATTCCATTTTAGCCCACTCAAAATCCTAAAGCTCTAGGGAAAGTTTCTGCTTGCATTTTAGCTCCAGCAAGAATAGTGACCTGGAATGTACGTAGCACATCATTTGAAAAATCTCAAACTTACAAAGATTTACAGGGGTCATTTCAGACAACAGTGAACTACAGAGACGGGAAAATAAGTTTGTGGCATAAAGAGATAGGACACAGAAGTGAAAGACAAAAGACCAAGAATACTTTATTCCCTTGAAAAAGGTAGAGGATAATATGTAGACACGCTATAAATTATAACACTGGATTCTCCTTCAGCTTGTAAAAAATGTCAGGAGACCTTAAATACCTACAGATGGTTAGTGCCTCCATTTTCAATTACCCGTCCCTATGGCCCAGTGCCGATATGTCAAGACCAGCGATTAGAGGTTGACTCAGAGGCAAGAGCGGTGCCATACTTTGCAGCTGTATTTGTAGTCAGACCTTGAATTTTCCTTGCATGTCTACCTGCAATTCAAAAACACTGCCTCAAGACATACTGAAACAATAGCAGTCACGTAGCTCTACCCCTCGCCCCAACTTACCACCATAAATTGAGAGAAAAGGCTATTCATCAGTTACATTGAGACCCCAGAACTTATCTGTATCCTTCCTAGAAGCTAACAGCTCTGCATACATCTAATGCATTAAATTATCAGTGCAACACTCTGCCCCTCCCAAAAGTCGAGGATTCTGCTACAGATCAAATCATAAGTTAAACTATTGGCCAGTAATGGCAAAACCCGAGCCAGCTGCTGACAAACCAAATCCATAACTGGCATTTATACTCAATTAATCATGTAACACGTGGCATGTTAGCGCTTTGCCACATTGTACACAATCTGGTTATTTCCTGACTCCAGTTCCAGTTTCAATCACGGCTCTTCACTTTATGTAAAACATCCAAAAAATAAAATTATCCAAATGTCTTCATCACCTCAGAAAATGTAAACTGTGGGAGTGTGAAATGTAAATTCTTCACCATCCAGTAAAGCACCAGGCCCAGATGGCCTCTCTGCACAGCTTTTCCAATGATCAAATTTGCCACTTCCATCTCATTTATGATCCCTTTATTGAGAATCATAATAGGTGTTCAATAGATATTTAGTAAAGCAACCGTTATTTTTCTTTTTAGATTTTGGAGCCTGAAGAGAGTCGGGAAATAGGTTTCCTTGCCCACTTATCATTACCTTCAACCGTGTGGAGTGCATCCAGAACATCGCAATTCCCTCTGGTGTGAGGAGTGGCTGAGCCACGTGGCTGCAGGCAGCCGCCTGGCCGTGCCCTTGCTCTCCCTGCTCCTCCGGCCCATGTGCCTCCCAAGGATGGCTCTCCCTCGCTATGGACCTGGCAGGGATGCACAGCTCCCTCCCCTCCCTCGACAAATGGCACAGATAATGTCACCTGTGAAGATAAAGATGTGTCCAAAGTGTGTATGCATGTGTGTGTCTGTGGATCAAATACACCAAACTGCCTGGTCAGCATTTGCCCAAACCGATCACGTTACAGAAGATGACCATCAGCCAGATTAAACAGTTACCGGGAATTACAAAGAGACTTGACACAAAGCAGGAGTCAGACTAGAAAAGAAGCATGAAAAATCTTAACGGGAGGAAGAGACCTTGGAGGGCAAATGGCTTTACGGGCGTGTGGTTCGGCCAACGACTTGTAGGGAGCTGCAGGGGTCTGCATAAAGGTAGAGGACCCATATCTCCCGCAGGAAGCGTGTGCAATCTTTGGGAAGGGGGGTGTTTTTGTAACCCATACTGCTCACGAGCAAGGGGGTGCATACAACTCGTGTGTGTGTCCATGTTTCTGTGCATGTGTATGTGTACACTAAGGCAGATTTGGGATTAGTTATAGGAGACTGTTTAGAAATTTCTAGTATGGTTTGCCTATTGTATTACTGATCCTGTATGCATAGTTCACTGATTGCTAGCTAATTACATTCTGTCAATAAAGCAATAAACTGCTTTGATCTGTATTTATTTTAAACTATGTGAACTCAGCAGTTTTTTCCCTGCAACCTCTAACAAGTTGCTGAAGCAACCAGAGATCTCTGTAGCACAGGCATTTTATGTTTTCCTACAGAGCACTGACACTGAATAAATCAAAAAATAAGTTAATGTTTGTTGAATCAAATCTAAATAGAGGTGAGATGCCTTAAGTGCATACTGTATTTCTCTCAAAACAATTATTTTGAAAACATTACACAGATGTTTATTTCAGATTTATTTTGCAGGAGTTTATACACAAATGTTACATGGTTAGCATTTGTAATTAAATATTCTGTTATGCTTCAATTTGGAGACCAGCACTCATCATTTGCACCATATTTTCCCTTCGAGTTATCTGTGAAATGAACAAACTGGGCTGGATTTGGATGTCAATTACCACAATCCAACAGAGAAGAGCCTTAGCTAAGACACACTAATGAATCAAAATCATAACTGTACAAGTGTTTTTTGCATGTTGCAGAGTTTAACTAATCTTATAGGTTTGTGGGTTGTTCGGTGGGGGTTTTTTTGCAACATCGACTAAGAATTTCCTTCTTCTGTAAGACAGACAAATCTTTCCAATTTTACCCTGGCCAATTCTCCGTCCTTCCATAGCTGTAATCACATACTCCAGTATTCCCTAAAGCACATTTTGCTTTGCACGCCTGGATATGCTAGTCAGCGCTAATTCGCTACAACCCTGCTGTACTGACTTTCCCAGACCGCACTGATACAAATACAGGCAGTTTGGTGTTTGGTCCAAAGCGTGGACTTTGCAATAGCCTCACAGCCCTAAATATTGCCCAGCATTGATGCACTACCAGTAACAGCAAACTCTCCGCACATCCTCGCAGTACGGACAAGGCATAGGCAGGTAATCGGTCAGGAAGGCTCTAACACCAAACAATGAACTTTGAACAACAAAGGAAACAAACAAACAAAAAAAATCTATTTCTGGGCTGAGACCGTAGCTGGATATCCCAGCCAAAGATAATTGTATTTCACAAAATTGCAAACCTCACATGAGGGTTTATAGTGGAAAAATACTGACAGGCCATTGTCTGCGGCATTGTATTCACAATGCTGTAATTACAGCTTTACCATAACGAGTGTAACTCTGTGGTCAGAAAGATGGCAAGAATATGATATTTTTCCATGGAATATTTCTTCCTTCATAGATGTTTGGCTTGATATCTGGAGTTTAAGTTGCAGTGTTGTTGGCATTATTTTTCTCACATTTTCATTTTCTGGGACTGATTTATGTGCGTGCTTTAACTTGGCTTCCCCTTTTAGGTGTACAAATAAAAATTACTTCATTTTTTCCAAGCTTCATTAACTGCATGTAAAAGTAGGCATGTAAACACTTTCTCTCATTTGATGTTTATGATCCTCCCTTTGCACCCACAGTGGTACTCCTTCGGGTATTACCAGTCACAAAAAATGAAGATAGCTTTTTTTCTCTTTTTTCAGATTAGGTCACTGCTGTTATTAGGCGAGATCCCCGAGATCTCACTGTGCTTCTCCAGGCTGGCTTGGCAGGAGACATATCCTACCCCATGCTGCCTGATGACAACCACCATGAGATACCAGTCTTACACCTCTCTGGGGGCTCCTTTACCACATGGTTGTGGAAGGTTTCTGGCTCATCTGCACGGGAGAAGCAGCAAAAAAACCAAAGATCTGGCTCCATAATCAACCAAGTATGAAATACAGTACTGTCTAATATGCTCTCATGTATCTCAGTGTGGGATGAGCTTTGGAAGGGGAAGGAAAAAAATTTACATCTGATAGGTCTAAAAGATGGGTCGGTAGTCATTACTGGAGGCTGCTGAGTAGCGGGTGGTCCTCCTTACTGGCTGTCCTAACTCTAATGAGCTCTGAAGAGGAAACAAGGTCAGAATCTTACTGGGAAAGTGCTGGAATAAGAACACTGCTTTGAGGGCCCAAGCCTGTTCACCGCTTTTTCTCAGCAGTACTTGTGTAAGCAATAGTCCTGATGTTAATGTGATTATCTAAAGGCTGAAGGAATACTGATACAAATAAGCGTTGGAATTCATGCCTGGTAATGTGTCTAATCTGGCACTCTCTCTCCTTCAGCTGCGCTAGATGTTTTCCAGAAGACTCTCAAATAATATATCCAAAACACACCGATATCCTGGGGGGAAATTCTATCATAGTTTACGAAATCTTTCCTGGGACTTGAGTATTCATCAAGTTCTGTGCAGACAGAGCAGAAGGATCCCAGGGGAAAAGTGCAACAACAAGAGGGCTACAGTTCAGTCTAAGGTTCCCTTTCTAAGTGCAAATGCTATGTGGACTGTCCTAAAACTACATGTTTCCTCAACAGGGTACAACACAGTGTTAGTGATCTAAACATTAGGTTTCAGTGATGTAAGAGAACCTTGATTTATCACCTTCGAAAAATAAAATACAAACTCCTACCAACATCACACTTGTCCTCACATACCTGTGGACACAAAACCAGAGCCCTGAAAAGAACACGAGGGATGTCCTGATGGGTCAGACCAACATCCAGCTATCCCCAACATCCTTTCTCCAATAACAAAAGATACAAAGATAACATGCAAGCCAGGCATTTATATTTCCTTTGTTCTCCTCCAGCATCCACAATCATTGCAGCAGGGATGTTGGGGAGCACATCGCTATTCCTTTTACTATTGCTTTAAGAACCTGTAGTCCATTTAATCATTTAGTCTCCACTCCAGTTAGCTGACCTATCTGCTTCCAAAACCTCTGCTGGCAGCAAATTCCACAAGTGCACTATATCTGCTACATAAAAAAAGTATTCCCTTTTATTTTTTCTAAACCAATCTCCTATCGGTTTCAATGAGTGCCCCTAGTTTTAGTACTGCAGGATTTGGAGAATAATCTGCATTCACCCTACCCATTGCCTTGATTTTTAAAATCCTGATCATATCCACTCTCCCCAAACTGAAGCTCATGCTGTGGATAGTCTCACTGCCTTCTGTTTGCCCCCTGAAAGTATGGCATGTGGGTCTGAGTAGGACTGTTCCTCCGCCTTTCACTCCCCCCTTCAATACATGAGCGAGGATCAGCTCCCTAAGACTGCAGTTCCAGAGCAGAAATGTCAACAGCGAGCTAAATTTTCTTATGATTTATCATTATGGCTCAGCACAGAGTTCACTGAATGCCAGAGGTGGTCAAGAAGGGACTGAGAATGGGGAAGCCAGCAATTGAAATACATTATTGCAAAATCACAGCTTGAGCCACTCTCTGTGCATCCCATAAAATCTAGGATCTCACAGACCTCTTCCTTCTGGGAGAGATGTTGCATTTTACTTTCTCTTTTAGCGTGAGAATGATCCGAAGGATGCTTACGATTTGGATACTTCTGTCCATAAGCTTGCCCATACTGGACCTGAACAAAGGTCCATCCAGCTCATGTTCCTGTGTCAGTCAATGGCCATGGGTAGGAGAGAAACAGCAAGAACAGTGGCCATGAACTGATGTCCAGGAAAGAGTAAAGACAGGGCATGCATATATATATATAAATGAACTTTCATCCTAAAACTTTTCTAGCTCCAAACTATTTTTCAGTCCAGGAAGCTGCCTTGAGGCATATACAGGTTTGAGGTATGCCTGGGTGTACCTGCTAGAATTTGGAGAGGGTAAGGAATCCTGTGCCTCTGTCCTTCAGTGAGCTGTTGTCTGGAAAACTCTTGTCTTTCAGTGTGTGCCGCTGAAAATAGACCCCTCTGTACCAAGGATGTAGAGATCTGATATCTATCATAGGACACAAATATTAGGGAAAGGGTCTGAACACGCGCGCGTGCACACACACACACATCCCTCCTCAGTCCCAAGAAACTTTCATCTTCATGAGTTGTTTTCAAACAGCTGAAAACGTCACACAATGACAAAGAAGCCACTTCAAATGTCTCTGAAATCCCTTGTGGTTTCACTGACTTCCTTAATGGTTTTAAAATCCTCATACTTAAGAAAGATGGGAAATTTGTGATATCTTGGAAGCACAGCACAGCTAGTGGTCCTAATCTGGATTTATTTACACCAAGGATTCCTGAGATACTGAAGAGAAAAACCTCCATTTCTTCAGGAAACGGAGTCTATCAGCTTTTGAGAACTCAGCCAGGAAAACCAAATCGTTACACTGATCAGAACCCAAGGCAGTTTAATCACTCACTCTTAACAACTGCTACAGCCCTTTGATCATGCCTGGCGGGCAGAAACAGTTTTAGCTCTTCCCATCACTGCATACCACAATCACATTCTAGCATTTTGATCCCATTAATCTCTCCAACATTAAATGGGGCCAGAACCTAGTTTCACTGGAGACTTCACAGAAAAACTGTGGATATTTGTCAGCTCATAGTAAAATTGGATATTGTCAGCTCCCAGAGCCCACAGGCAGGTTTCTGTGGGCATGTACCTTATTTCAGTGTTTGCTAGCATCCAGAAACACTAGTTTGTTGGATTCAGCATCTGGGAAGATTCCTGAGATACCAGTGAACAACCATAATTCTGAGCTGCATTTCACTGAATTTACCGAGAATTTCACTCAGTGCCATACCATAATGCTTCCCCACAGGCAACATTCCCTGAAAAGGCACAGGAAATGCGCAGCTTCAGGTTATCTCACTCTTTCTTGCTGACCCCTGCAGAAGTCCTCCCTGGCCTCCCACCTGGTCATGCAGTCCCAGCTCTTCCTTTGTGCCATGGCGCTTGTTGGACCCTCGTGACTGAAATAGTTGAAACAAATGACTGACTGAACTAATTCAGCAAAAGACTAGCTATATTTCTGCCCAGTTATGTTTCAGTCGACTCAAGCCATGGAGGACTGGGAGAGAAGGAGCAAAACCCATCAATTACTGCACAAAATAAGGGACTGGAAAGCAGAATTGGAAATGAAGAGGCCCTTTTGGCAGCTGTGAGCTGTTACATTTGAGCATTGTCTCCTGTGAAATCACTGTGCAAGAACCCATCTCTTTTTCCTTTGCAGGCTTCAGTCCATGTTTATGTATGTTTAGTTCAGAAAAGGCCTTAGTTTGTGTGGCTGTTTAGTAATGTATATGCTCTGCCAGATTGCTTCATGGTTATTATAAAGAGCAGCATCTCTGCTTTTTGCCATTTGATTGAATTGCCAGGGATGATTAGCTTTCATACTAAATTTTCCACGAACTAACACCTCAGGACTGAGGGGTAATGATCCATAAATGCAGCCCAATGACGATCCAGATCAGTCTCCTCAGCCTTTTAAAAAACCTTCTATTATTTTTAACACCACTGCCCTCACTGCTCATATACACATGCGCACGCATGTGTGTGTATATATATGAAAACTTACAAAATTTATTTCTAACAGTCACTTTTTTGTACCAGAACATGACAAGTGACTTCTTCCTTATTTAACTACAGATTATTAAACCTGAAACCTCTGAATCTGCATTTTAAAAACTGTATGTTGCTCCTCTTCCTTTTCCATAGTCTCAGTTGTGGAAGAGAACAATCTTTAGCACAAAAATCTTCCAGAACTACAGCTATCTCTTCATGCCTAGCTGCTCATTTTTCACCACTCAGGACCTCTTCTTCTGTCTCTGGTATTTCAGCGGCACTCTTCCATTTCTACAGATTCCTTCTGGTACATTATGAAGCGGGATAACAATTAGCATTAAATGTCACTTGGAGCTTACAACTATGAGCATTTTTTACTGTTAACGCACAAATACCAACAAAAACTGTAAACAGCTTACAGCAGGAGACAGGTCTTTTATGTGATTCCTTCTGCCATCACTCTCTCTACCAACAGGTCGCCTCGGCAAAAATGGTCAAGGGGAGAGAGACGGGCTGTGTTACATTTCAGCCTAAGCCCCTTAAAGGCTTCTTGCTTTGTACAGAACATTTGCAAAGTAAGGCACAAGCTCAGCCTTTCTCCAGAGAGAGTGCATGCAATCAGATGTGAATGTAGGTGAGCCTAACAAAAGGTCACACATGATCAGCACGGGTGGAACTTTCTGGGAACTGGGCTGTACAATTTTAAGAAGGCTCTGCTCAGCATTTTTAACCCTTTTTCTCTTCAGGTCACATTTTCATGAAGATGGAAAAATATATCCCTGAAACTAAAGCAATTTACTTGCCAAATTTGAAAGCTGTTTTTCCAAACCAGAGAGATGCTAAAGGCTGTTCAGTGAAATGGTTATGTTTACAATGGACAAAAACGTGTATTCTCCCCTAAATTCATCCTTGTAGTTGGCTCGATTTTTGTAAATGGAACTTTACAAAAACAAAACAAACAAATCATAATACGAAATAAAACAACCAAAACAAGCTTAAATAAAAAGGCTGGAAGCAGAAAGCCAACAGGGGAAATTTCAGCTCAGACTGGCAGTTATGAACAATTGAAAACTGGAATAGAAAGCGCTTCACACCATTAACACTACTTTTGCTGCTGGCTCTGTTGCATCTCACTGTTAGGACTGAGGGGTTTGATTTATCATGCTACCAACAAACTAATTTAATGAATTTTCCTCCCATTAAAAATATCCCAGGGGAGACTACCTGTGCTGTAAAATGCAGCAATCATTTCACATCGGACAATAGTTTAAATAACAGCTTAGGAAAAACAATGCCAAATACTTTTCATGATTGAAAATGGAAGGGAATATAA
The DNA here is from genome assembly GCA_013400195.1 of Aramus guarauna. Taxonomy (NCBI): domain Eukaryota; kingdom Metazoa; phylum Chordata; class Aves; order Gruiformes; family Aramidae; genus Aramus; species Aramus guarauna. The sequence goes on from VXBL01001206.1 coordinate 259,054, forward strand.
GAAGCAGCATATAATTACGTGAATTCAAATTTAGCCCAGACTTCAGGGTTATTCAGTCTACTTTAGTGAGGACTATCATTGAATCAGTAACCACAATTGGTCATTATCCCAGAGGTGCCAAAAGACACTGTATATGTTCTCCTTTGGAGCCCTCTCAAACAGAATTGCATGGTTTTGCTCTGTTTAATCCACTGTTTATTTTACTGTGCTTTTCAAGAGCCTCAAGTCTCAGAAAACTTCATAAAGAAAATCCAGATTTCTGGATTTCAGCTTATGAATCTGCTTTTGGTTTGTATTTTGGAGCCGTCCTGCCCTCAAGTGTCCTATGTTTGTTTTCCGAAGTTGCTGTACCTTCAGTCTTCCTTCCCACAGACACTGGTGAGATAAGGAGAGCTGTTCTGTTTTCCACCCAGCAGACAGACTTGGACAGCTCACACGGAGTGGGTTTGTGTCACAGCAGTTAAACACTAACAGAAAAAACAAATGGAACGTTAGGAGTGGAAACTAAATACGTTAACTCTAATGAGAATAGTGATCCGCTTTCCAGCAAGATCTTTGGAGCGGAAAAACTCCCACACCTTTAAGCAAAGAAATCTAAAGGAAACACAAGATTTTGGCAGGAATTTTCAAATGACCCCTGAAGAAGGCAGGTGTCCAAGTCCCATCACACGGCATTGTGCGTCTCTCCCTGTTGTGGCCATGTTTATGCGCAGCCTGTCCGTGGGAACAATGGAAGCGTGGGGAACGTCACAGGCAGGCCCCCCTCAGTCACTGCTGAAGGACACGTCCCGCACTGGTTGAGAACAGCTCACTTGAGAACAAGCTTAAGAAATTCTGCGGAGGGCGACAAAATATGGACGAAAATGGCTTGTAGTGGAATAGGTCCAGCAAACGGGACTAGCAGATGAGAAGTTAAGGTGTTAAAATAAGCACGCAAAACAGTTTCATAAATTAGCTATGCATGCAGTATCTGAGTCTTGAGGTTTGGACCTGCTGGGTTTCCTTTGAGAGTAACATCAGCAGCGTTTGGTCTACGTGTCTGCTTGCCTGATTTCATGCAGGCAACCCTCAAAGTTTCGAAGACGCAGGCGAGGAGGAGAGGAAGCACCCTGTGTGAGGGGCAGTGGGCAGAGTGCCCAGCACGGCAGTGAGCATCTGGGTCACGGGGTGGCTCTGGGAGACCCTCACCCTCGCCTCTACCCCTGCCCAGATCCCTGCGGGATTCTACGGATGGAGCCCTGGCAGAGGAGCCGCCTGAGGGCAGGGCGAGGAGTCTCACAAAGCAGCAGACGCAAACCCCGGAGCTGGGCCCTGCCGCTGAGCGGTCCCGACAAACACGGTGCAAAGCCCCGCTGCCCCGCGCTGACCGAGGCTGATCTCCCCGCCTGCCGCCTCAGCCCACTGCACAGAAACCGCCGCTCCCCCCCCCGGCAAGCAGCTCCGCATAAAGGCACCGCGGCCGGGCCCAGGCGCGGCGGTGCCGCCATCATGGCGGCAGGCTCCCTCTTTCCCCTTCGCCCCGGCCCGACGAGGGGCAAAGGCCGAGGAGGGGTTGCTCGGCGGGACCGAAGCGCAGGCCCCGCGACGCCTCACGGTGCCCGCCGGACGCGGGAGGCGGGGCCGGAGGAGGTCGGAGGGCGGCGGGGCGGGCACGGTACGGCGGGACGAGGTACGGTGGAAAGGCAGAGGGGCGCCGGATCAGCGGGTTTGAGCTGCGGCGGGGGGCGGCTGAGGGCGAGCGGGCNCCGGCCTCGGCTCGCCTGCCTAGGCCACGAAGGCCCCGTGGATCAAAGGCCGGGCTTTGAGCCTGGCTTCCGCAGACCTCGTTTTTGGGGGTGCCCCTAAAACCATCTGTCATCCTGAGGGGCTTACAGCTGTCAGGGGCTTGTTGTGAGTTGCTGACTTCAATATTAAAGGCTTGACATGGAATGATGAGTGCATGGTCTTTCCTGCCACCGCTTTAACACACTTACCAAGGACACCCCCTGCTCAGGTAAAAAGAAGTGTGCACTTAGTTAAGTGATGTGCACTTAATTTGGGAGACGGAGGGGAAGAGTGTATCCCACCGGGTGGTGGGAGAGAGTGCTGCTAGGGCTGTCGGGCTGCAAACCGCCGCCACGTGTGCCTTCACAAAGCAGGGAGCGGTGTTACAACAGTAACTTAAATGCTTTTTGGAGGACAGAAGCCTAACTGGAGAGCACATCAGAATGTAAAGGTGAGACAAAAGGGGCATAGACAGTGATAGGGCAAAGCTGCTGTATGTGTGGCTTCCTGAAGGTGGCCTAGGTTTCTGTTTGGAAACTTTGACTAGACTGAAAATTCCTATTTTTGCCTGGCGTTGCAGGACCTGTGGCATCCCGCTCAAAGTGCACTAACTACAGCCCAGTTGAAAGGGCGCTAAACTGTGCACTCAGAACACCTGTATGTATCCATAGCGTATGTCCACATCAGCCATAGAAATCTGATATTTAGGATGGTGTCAAGCTTTTTGCTTGCATGCTTGTATTTTTTGACTGGGAGAAATCCATGCCAAATACATCCCACAAAATACCCATTTCCCCTAATGGAAATACGGTAGACCTATGTACTGAGGTGTAAGGAAGGGCAGCAGTTAGCGAAAAGGTGATGCAGTAGTCAATAGACACACCTGCAGTTTTGGAATGCCTTGACACAGTAGCCAAATACGACTTAGGAGTTTGTAGTGTTATTTAGAACACTTTAAGTAATGGTGGTTTTTTACCAGGAGGGAGGAACTTGTTTGTCTTCAGCTGCAATGTGTTTTCTTTAGAGTTGGGGCCATGGCTATTGACTGGATTGGTTTTGCATACGCTGCATTGCTGGCTGCCGGAGGTGTTGTAGGATACACTCGTAAAGGTAAAACGCTGGGACAGCAGGGTTTGGAAATGAAGCATTTGAGTTCACTCTCTGCTTTGCTTTGTAAAAAAGAATTGATGCAAGACATGAAAACTTTGCTGTAATGAACATGACTGCATCTTAAGTCCATCCTGTGCTGCTATAAATGAGCCGAGTCTCATGAGATTTACTTGAGTCAGTTTAATGTATTTAAGTGGTATGTTTTTTCTGTTAAGCTAATTGATGACTGTTTTTAGGGCAAAAAGGGGCTGTCATGTTATCTTTGACCTTCAGTGTATTTTGGGCCTTCTCATTTCCTTTAATCATTCCTGCCTTGAGCACAGTAGGTGCTCTTTCATTAGAGCTTATTTTCTACAGAGGCATCCAGGCTCGATTCTGAGATTTCCAGATACACACTGGAAAGAAAACCCTTTATTTGGGTGTTCTGCTGTGGTGGTTAATTATCTCATACTGTTAGAGTTGTGTGTTTTCACTCTGAGATAATCAGCTTTTAGGTTATCATGTGCTATAAAGCGCATTTTCCCTATTTCAGTCATTTTCACAGTCCTTTCCAGCTCACAGCGCCCTGCCTGAGCCAAGCACAGCAGAGGTCGCAGTGGTACAGAGAACAGGCGGGATCTCCAGGCTGGTCCCGGTTAGCTCTCCCACAGACTGCACGTCCCTGCAGCCCATCAGTCGACGTCACCGTGGCCATTATCCATCACGATTATTGTGATTTAGGGTCACTGGCTCCCTGCGCAGCATGCAGATGCTTTGTTCTTAGAGATGTGGCTTTATATCTCACTTTCTGAAAACGCTGTATTTTTTTGTTTGCACACAGCTGCGCTCACTGACTATCCCATTTGCTTGTTCTCTTCACTCTTTAATAGTTGGTCAGTCCTCGTGGCAAACCTAGATTATTTTTTTAATGGGTAATGATTTCTGTGTTCTTGCAAATTCTTGATTAAAAATATTCAGTATAACAGAACTGTGAGCTAAATGACATCTGGAGATCTGGATTCTTCATTTATAAACATTTTGGGATCAGCTTAATCCAGATAATGCCTGCTGTGCTGATTCTACACTTTTATCATATGGTACCAAGTCAAATGCCTATTCAGAAACCCAGGTGTATTACTGAAACTCTGGGCTTTATGAACCAGTTTTGTAATAGCAGTGAAAGAACATGTCAAGGTACTTTTAAAAGCCTTATTTTCATCTTCATTGCCATCTAATTGTTTTAACTTTTTAAATTCTGTATTAATTAAACATGACGTTGGTGATACCAATTTTTTTGTCCAGGTCTGAAGTCAGACTGAAGGGTTTATGACTACATCTGTTGTCCAATTTACCCTTTGTATAGATTGACACATTTCTACCATTTTTGGAGACTCCCAAGTGCTGTAAGATATAGTTAAAATCAACAGTTAGGCCAGAGAAATTACAAAAATGCTTCCAAAGGTACATATGGTGGAGAAAATAGCCAAGTTTAGGTTTGTGCTTCAAAGATTATTTTTCCTAAATTGCAAGTATTCCTAGATCCTCATCATCTCCCTCTAATTCAGTCAACTTTGCCCCTAATGCCATGCAAGAGAATGACCCAGTTACATAAATATTACGTCTCTATTCACACCGGGTGAGCTAGCTGCACTGTGGCAAAATCGGTTGTATTTTTAAAATATTTGGATGATACTGTGTAGAGAGAGAACTACTGTGTAAAGATTGAGCTTAAAGACATTGCATTGGGAAATAACACTTGAATGGTTTTTTGCAGGAAGTAAAATCTCTTTAGCTGCTGGTCTCACCTTTGGTTCTGTGGCTGGTTATGGAGCTTACTGCGTAACACGTGATCCGAGAAACGTGAAGATATCATTGTGTAAGTGCTTTACTATAGTAAACACAAAACCAAAAAAACCCCCACCAACAAAACCAAGCAGTTTCCAGAATTGCATGTAGAAGTCTCTCTCACATTAAATTTTGAGCATTGCTTTCATTTAAATAGTTAGACACTTCAACTTAGCTTGCAAAATTCAAGAGCTTAAACGAGGAACCATTTGCAAGATAAGGCAGATCATTCACACAAAACCAGCAGGTGTGTGTTACCACCTGGCAGTGCCTCCTTTTATTAGATGGTTACCTAACACTGAAAATATTGTGAAATCCACTTGAGAAACATGACAGACTACTGGAATAAAATCATTTGAGCTACAGATTAGAAAGTAATTTCAGCAGTAAAGTAGGTGTGGGATCCAGTCTTGCATAATGGCACATATCCTTAGCTCCCAGTTAAACAAATAGTTTGACTTAGTGTTTTTCATCTGCTGCTAAGACAGACGCGATACAAATTATGCAATAATTGTCACATCAGGAAGTTTGCCTTGAAACCCTCACGGAAGTAAGGAACTACAGTCTCTAAGTGGGACATTTATGTCACACAACTGATTTGCGGTAAGAAAGAGCTGTTGGGAGCTTGTCTCACTGGTCGTTTCAGCAAAGGTGGCTTAGGCTGTGGTTTCACATGCAGAAATGCATTTAAAATACATTTAATCCAGATTGTGTGAGTACACACTCACTTTTTCTGAACTTAATTAGAATTATGGTACAGTGTTCATGCTAGCTTTGTGCTTTACACCAGCTACAGTTGTAAAAACTTCCATTTCAAAAAAAACCCCCAAACCAGTTGAACAGCTTGTTAGCAAAGTATGTTTGCACCAACTGATTTCTTCTGTAAAAGTGGTAATGGCATCCCTGATCTGCTCCTAGAGGGCCTGAAATTGGATATTCCAGTTTCGCCACCATGACATTCCTCAGATTAAGTTACGCCACTGTTGAAAAAACTCCCTTTTTTGGAATGAAGACACAGCCTTTAGTATATGTAAATTTGTAATCATTCACTGTGACGTGCTTTTAAGCAGCGTATGGTATTGTACATTTATGGGTCACTTAAATCACTAATTTGGATACAGAATTTGTGGAAAAGAAGACTAATTAAAACTTAGTAAATGTTGCCTATTTTGTAATTTGTTGATTTTGAAAGGACTAATACAAAATTTCCACTCTTCTGCTTGTTGACATCAGATACACTAAAATATTGTTAGTGTTGTGCGTTTCCTGTAGGTGTAGGCACGTGACAACTTTTTTTCATCTGGAGAAATATGGATTACTAATTGAATAGAAATTATAGCAATACGGATGAGATACAGTTCCCTACACATGCCTTAGAAAGCTCTGATTAGGTAGAGTAAAAAGAACAAAGACTTTTTAAAGCAGGCTTAGTTCAGAATGTTTACAAAGTGATGTTTGGATTGCTTAAAACCTAAACATAGGTTTAACCTTGGCTTGGAATGGGTGGCCTCTTCAAGATCCACCAGTGCTGAATGAAACAAAGAAGGTGGTCTAACCTAACCAGGGTAATTTTTGCCTGAAATGAGTTAGGAAGTATTCATACAAAGGGTTCTGCTGGGGCCAACTGTTCAGGCTGGTTTTAATCTCTTCCAGGCTGATGTATCTCAGTCTGGAAGAGGGTGTCTTCTGGCTTCGAGATACACAGATAGCTCAAAAGAATAAAGAATTCAGTAGGAAGACTTCAAAGGAAGGGAGAGTTAGACACACTTAAACATCTACAGGCCCACACCCTAAAAACCTTTGGTGGCTGCTGTATCTGCTACTTTCATAATAAGGACTGTCCATAATAAATGTGTATTGCTTTTGTAGAAATCAAAATGTTTTCACTTGCGCCTACCCTCCCAAAGTGGCAAAAGTAACTACAGCACAAATGAGAAGGAAGTTAAGTGCATGGAAAAAATTGACTGCTCTGCACTTACAAACCAGTAAATTGCAATGTAAAATGAAGCAAGTACACAAACATTTAAAAGGTTAGGAAATGAAAAAAACAAAACACTCCAAACCCATAATATTCTGTAGTATTTATCACCTACACAAGAGTATCCTACAATAACGTAGGTAATGTGTTAGTACAAGACCTTGTTAGTAGGGTTCTTGTAACTTGTCCTACATACAAAGAATATGTAGCATACAGATACCCCAGGCAAATTTCCTTTCTTGTTTTAGAAATTATTCTTTCAGGCATTTTCCCACTCCCCCTGAAATTAACTCTGTGCTTTCTTGAATACTTTAATGCAATTTTATGCATTTGGAGTAGGTGTAGAAATTCAGACTTCAGTATGCAACAGTCAGTGCTACTCAGAGTGCCAGTTGATGCACCTGATTTATTGAATTTCTATTCTGAATCTGATTTACTGAATTGAATTTGACTTGATTTATTGGATTTATTTAACTGACTTCAGGTGAAACAGTGAATATCTAGCACTTTTGAAAATCAGGTCTAGAAGTTGAACATCTTAAAAACTCACTGGCACCTGTGAAAACCCAGATACTAGTAACTGGAAAAAAGAATGTTACAGAGTGAACATGCTTTGTAGCTTGTGATTAATTGTAAATATACTCAGGGCTCTGGCAAGACGCATACTGTGGAATAGTCCACTCTTCAGACATTCCTGAGAGGATCAAGGCTATGGGACCAGAAAATAAGAGCAATGGATAATGGAGCATAATGGGTTTTTGCAGGGTATCTTTAATGAGTGCACATGCATAACTGGAAGAGTTTCGTAAGATGCTTGTAACTGTCAGAGCTTGTTGTGTAATACTGGCATGAGTTTAATTCTTGACACATGTGAGCACAGGACTGTCCACAGGAGTAGACAGTGGAGTTTGAAGAGGATTAGCCAGATGGTATAACTGCTGCATAAAAAAGGGAAGAGAATTGTGAAACTGCTATTACTTTGGCTGCAAGAGTGCTAAAGCCCAGCTGCCCATGAGAAGTCCTGCCTCTCTTCCCACTTCTAGGAAGCATTTCAGGTCACAGCTCTTTAATGAAGCTAGCTATCTTAGCAGAGTTTTATGTATTTTCATTAACCTTCTCGTTTATATAGCACTCTGCAGCCACTAGTTCAATATGAAATGCCCATGCCTGATCAGTTCATTGCTACCTCCATTTTTAGGTAAAGGAAGATGATGTGATTCCTTCCCATGATGTTTGTTCTCTGCTGCTTACACTGTATTTGTTGCCCTGATGGGCTGCCCACCTCTTGTCACAGACAAGGATAGTTCCCTTGTAGCAAAAGGAAACAAAGGAACTTGTACTCATGGTGAAGGAGATGTTGATAGTCATTATTCTGTAGCAAAAACAAGTTGTAAACCTGCCAATCTAAGTTTTTAGCAAATAAAGAGCTAGCGTTCTAAAAAGGAAATAAAGTTGGATGCTCTAGCTCCTTGAATAGTTAGTAAGAAAACAGCTCCAATGATCTAGGGTGGTGGGATTTATGAGACACTATTCCTCTAATTCAGCATACATGTCACTGTTATGATGACGATTCTTCCAACTTTATTTGTAACCCCAGTGATTATAGATACGGGCCAATACAAATCACTGTCTGACAAACTTACTTGGTATCTGTGGAATAGGATTTAGCATTCTGCTGCAACTGGAAACCTTATTTGCAGCTGAAATAAATCATAGTAGTGTGTTTTGGAAAAGCAAGAATGTGTTTATAGACCCATATCTCTGATCTAATGTTTTATTAAATTACAGTTCATAGCAAAACAAAGCAATGACCTTTGATAACTCTCCGTGTTCCTGAATAGTCCACTGGGAGAAGTGAGAACATAAATACATTGAATTGTCTTTTACAGTTTCAGCTTTTCTTTTGACCATTATAATGGGAATGAGGTTCAAGAGGTCCAAGAAGTTAATGCCAGCCGGAGTAGTAGCATGCCTGAGGTAAACTTATATTGCAGATCTTAATGTAAAGATTTCACTGATTTTCAAATAGTTGCCACTCGACAGCTGATTCAAGCCAATATCAGGGGAAGTTACTTTTGTCCAGCAACTATACAGTTTAAGTGAAATTAGTTTGGAGGTCACAGTGAACAGCGTTTTCATCTTACCGGGCAGATATGTCTGGTACAGAGTGACATTCTCAGCAAAGGAAAGAGATATCTGCAGTTAAATGAATAAATCAATGCATATTGATAAGGCTCTTAGAAGAACCTGAGGTAAGCCTCAGTGTTTTCAAACACATACACATAAAATTATGTCATCTAATTTCATACGACACAGGCATCTTAAAGACCAACGTTTTGGTTTAGAAGTGCTGCATTCAAAACTGCTGGAAGCTCAGCACCTTTGAAAAGTAGGATGTTTTGGACCTGACCTAAGAACTTTGGTCAGTATTGCTGCATATTATGATGTTTCTAACCATTCTGATTTAGTGCTGCTGTTTATTTTGGCATTCTGGAAGACATAATATTCTGCACTTATTATTTTGGAATTAAGTTACAGAGTATCTAAAACCTTTTTTTCCCCAGTGAGTCTGTAACTCAAAACATTTTTCAACTGTAAGTCAGAATCTATGTCTTCTGAAGGAAGAATGACTGTTGCTTCACTGTTGCCAGATTTAATGTAACTCCATTAACTCTTACTCCCAATACATACAAGGAGGAAAAAAATCAGATGCAGATTGTCAAGATGCAAAATTTAAGAATCAGGATTTAAACTGGAAAATGTTATTTTCCAGTTGGGATTGTTCTTCAAGCCTAGACAGAAGGTGTGGTTCAGCAGACACTGAGGCTGTAGATTTACACATTCTGAAAGATTGCTTACTAGAGGGTCTAGTGTCACCTATTTATGATTCTGCTGTTATTTAATGATGAGTTTCACTGTTCATGCACAACCATATTTATGGTTTTGTTCTGTGGTTGGTCTTTTTCAGCCTTTTGATGATTTTGAGGCTTGTTTTTATGCTGCTGTAGGAGAATTGAGCAACTTGGAGCCAAAGTATGACTGCCACGCCCACCGAACAAACAGGCAAACTCTCCATACCTGAAAGACAAGCTTGAACACGTCTTACATTGCATTTGTCTTTTCTGTAAAAGATTTGTAGCTGGTGATTGATTATTGACATTTGCTGATATTTTGCAAGCTTTTTTTTAAAACTAAACCAAGTGTTTTGTTGAGGATATATTTTGATGTGTTTAAGCAGCCTGTTAACTCAAAGGATCTTTCTTTGTAAATTTAATCTCTTTCAGGGGTGCTGAGCACCCCAAGAAATTGAGTTTGTCTTGCACTGTATCTCTGAGAGAATATATATAAATACATGTTTATGCTAAAAAGGTATTTTGTATTGAACCATAATTTTGTAGCTTCTGAGATTAAGTAATCAAATAATATTGTCAATTACTAATCAATAAAGGCACAGGCCTGTACTGTGTTGCACTAGAAAACCTACCTTCCCTTCAAGCACGTGTATCTTGTTCCACTGGTTGTAAATGTAAAAACTACTACCAGTGTTCAAATAAAATGTAAACTTCAAAGCTTCTCAGTTTTTTTATGAGCCATTTTGTCAATGGAAGAGTCTAGTGATCTGCTCTGTACTCACTGCCAATTTACAACACGTACCACATTGTAAATTCCCACAGACACGAACCACAGGTGAGGAAGGTTCACCGCCTTGCACAAACAGGTTCTAAACTCTCAGTCGCAATACTCTAACAGGTTTGCTGTTGTGGTCTTACACAGATGATGTTGCTGAAGTCCTCCTCACACATAAAGGAGACTACTCAGACATAAACTATTCAGGGGTTGAAGTTGCTTTGGTTTGCACAGAAAATAATTAAGTATTCCCTGGGTCTGAAAGCTTGGCTAAGACTATCTTCTTGTGCAGGAACGTGCAGCAAATCATTAGGAAAGTGAATATGGGCGAGTGCACTATTGAAGACAAAGAGAAATTTTTGCTTCTTTTCATGTTTTTCATGCAGAGATTGCTTATAAAGGCTGTCATGTATCAGATGTCAGTGCCACGCAAAGCCATCAGTGGAATACCAAGCTTACTGTGCTTGGCAGGGGCTTAGGGGGTGATAAGGTGTTGTGAACAGCTCAGATGTCTAAGGCATGACTGACCAAAAACAAAAAAAAGGCAAAATCCCCTACAACCTCCAGCTTGGGAATCTTTTGCTAACAAGCGCTGGTAACAGTCACCTCCAGGCGTTGCCAGACTTACAGGTGATGGAGCTGGAATGTTACAGAGTTCAGAATGGGATGACAGCTGAACACATAGGATGTGGTTCATTTCATTCTGAAATAGAACTGCAAGGCATGTCAGAGGAATTGAACTGCCTGTACCAGAACAGGGTTGGGTGACCAGTGCTGATTTGGGTATTTGTACTGTAGACAAGGTGAATCCTGCCAAACAAGTAGTGTTCTCAGAAAGTCCAGTGTATCCCCATGGGACGGAGGGCTCACAAAATGCAAAGCTGATTCCCTGTGCCAGTCTCTGATGGTTCAGTGATCGTAGCACTTGTTCCGAGAAGAGGTATAGCTGAATGAAACTTGAGTAGTACGGTGGGCATTGCAAGCTACTGCTTCCAGCTACCTGCGTAATGCTAATGTAAAACTCTTGGGAGCTAACCTGGAAAGTATCTGAGTGATTGGGGCATTTCTGCTTTGTACCTCTGAGATAGATTATGTGGCTCTTCTTATGCGCAAGTCAGAAAATGAGGTAACTTTGCTGAGCAGCAATTCTGCATCTACACTGGTGGACCATTTTCTCTGCCAAATCAGTTTGAGCCCCTACTGAGAAAAATAACTAACTGCAAGGAAGAACAACAGTTAATGGCAGTGTTCTTAAAGGGGACAGCGATGGTGCCCATGAAATTTGGGCAATGAATTTGAAATAGCAGTGAATGCTTTAAGCACTGCTGAGAGAAAACTAACTCTTTTACTGAAAAGGTAAGCAGCCGGTGCAGTTCTTTTACAACTACTTACAACAAGAAGTTTCTTACTTTTGCCCATAAGCTTATGAGGATTGTGAATATTTATTTAGTTGTTTATATTTATTTTTTAAACTACAGCTCTGAAAGTACAGAGGCAGCAGTGATATACAGCAAGGGAACAATGAACTTTGGCTTAGGAGACCACCTAGAGAGCAAAACCAAAAGTTTCTAGGCCTGAATTTGAATGACTTCCCTATTTTTCTGGAGTGGCTCTTCTCCCCTGCAGTTTATTAAAACGAGGGGAGGAAGGGGAAGGCGGGCTTGCTTTCCACAGTATTCTGGAGGCTACAGCTGAAACATTTTACCGTACCAGGCATGTACTGTCATTAAAAAAAACCCACAAAGTATCAGCATATTTTATTTCACATAACTGCTCCATGAAATACCTCTTGTCTGGACTCACAAGGGCCAAATCACTCTTCTAGTCTAATTTAAGTGTGCACTCTGTTTCAATGATTATCACGTGACTGGGTATATGATGCAAGCTACAGAATACATCTACGCAGTTTACGCTTCTAAGGCACATCTCTGGTAATATACTACACTCATGTTATCTTCAGCAGCCACATGATTAGATATTGAATATTTTCCTCACAAGGGCAACCATCTTCTCATCTGTTGGTGGCTTCCTCTGGCTGCCAGGCTGCAAGAATTTTTTGATTGTTGGAATGTTGCTTGTTCTTCCTTTAAAAGCCTGTAAGAAGCAGCAGTAAAGCCAATGAGAGTCAAGAAATTGTAATTCCATCCTTTATAGCTTATAAATCAGGTGACTTGGATTTTTACTTCTCAGACATACTTATTAAACAGAGAAAGGTAGTAGCTCCTTATAGCCAGCTCGTGACTCAGCATTTTCCTTTTAAAAAAAAAAAAAAGGCAAAACCACAGGTACAGCATACTAGTCTTTCTGGAAAATCCATGTGTGAATATTCTGATCTGCAGTGCTGGGTGCTATGAAGTTTACCTTGGTTTCTCAGATGGGGATGGGAGAAATGAATATTAAGGAGTTCAGATTCACCCAACAAAGGTGGAAGAAAAAAAGAAAAAAAATCACAGCCTGAACCCACATCCTGCAGATATATTCGGACAAAAAAGAGTCAAGGACAGGAATACCTCAATGCAAAGCACCACGGAAGACAAGATATAAGAAACTTAACAGCACTTGTATATGATTTCTTCAAAATACAGTTTTGCTAGCAAACAGAGGAGGACAGGAACTGCAGACAGGCCAGGCCGCAGACTTCCCCTCCTGATGCTCATTGCTGTGTTCGAAGACATGGAAGTAGCAGTTACAGGACCAAACTGATAACATTAGTAAGTGAATTCCTGCCAGCTGAGAACAGCTGGGAAAAGTAGATCTCGAGCAAGGTGAGCCCCCAGCAGCTCTGGGGGCAAGGCAGCGCACGTGCGTTCAGGTTGCTGAGGTCAACAGAAGTAGACCAGAGAACTGCTAATAACATAGTTCAATGGTTCAAAATATTTAAACATCAATTAGCTTTTAAAACTAGGCAGTGACATTTGTATGTTACATTCCATATTGAGCTCAGATGATTACTAACCTGTAGCAGAGGGAATGCAGAGAGTATATCAGGCTTACATTCTTCTGCCATTAAAATGGCTTCCAGCAGATGGATGTCTGCCCAGCTTAATTTGTTGCCAACCAGATAATCATGCCCATGGTCTTTTAAGGCCTACAAAATATGAAGGAATAAAAAAAGTCATATAGGATGTAAGAATTTTATCTAGGTATTTAATTACAGGCAGTTTTCTACAAAAATACACAACAGAGCAAAGCCATGCAGGGATCTATAAAGTTAGAAAGTGATAGATATTCTCATAACAAAAAATGAAATCAGAACTCATGTTTCAGGGTGCGTGGACCTATCACTCACTCTAACCTACTGCACCAGGTAGCTGTAGCAAGTCCAGTCCCACAAGAAAGACTTAAATCATAGAAAAGAAACAGGATCCAAGTAATTGTAAGAAGTAGTCAGGACAGTTTACCTGTACTGCACTTGGATTAGAAAAAAAAGCAAACAAAACCAAAACCAAAACCAAACAAAAAAATCCCCCGTTAACTGAATTCCTAGATGTTTCAGCAAAATTTGAGATTGCTGATTACAGTTTGAAACAGGTCAGGAATGGAGGAACACAGCTTTTCCACTCATCATCCTGTATGGAAGGATACTTTCATGGCAAACTGCTGATGCAAGAATCACAGCCCGCCAAAGCTACTAAGAGCTGTAATAGAGACATTGCGGTGAATGTTGCAGCACAGCTTCAGACCAGTCACCAGCTCTCCAGCCTACCTTTTCTCTGAAGACTTACCACCCTTGTAGCAGAAGCAGAAAGAGGAAATGTGTCTGTGCCCAGTATACTCTAATGGTGCACTGAAACAATCAACAAACATGCACTAAAACTAGGACGTCAGTCTGTGATTTTGGAAGCCAATTCCTTCTCCAGTCCCATCTGCCAATTTTACTTTAAAAGAGGCAGTAACCTGACTGAGGCAAGGCTGATGATACCTTCATGTAGTTATTTCCTATAATGCTCGACAGCTTGTCTATCAAAGCCATATGGCAACCCCCAAACTGAGCATCAGAACCAATAAGGGCAAGTGTAGGGTCCTGCACCTAGGGTAGATCAACTCCAGGTACCAGTACAGGTTAGGGGTTGGCCGGCTGGGAACCAGCTCTGTGGAGAAGGACCTGGTGCTCTTGGTGGACAACAAGCTCCCCGTGAGCCAGCAGTGTGCCCTTGTGGCTAAGAAGGCCAATGGTATCCTGGGGTGCATTAGCAACAGTGAGGTTATCCTCCCCCTCTACTCGCCGTGGTGAGGCCACATCTGGAATATTATGTCCAGTTCTGGGCTCCCCAGTTCACGAAAGACAGGGAACTACTGGAGAGAGTCCAGCGGAGGGCTGCAAAGATTATTAGGGGGCTGGAGCTGGGTCTGCTTAGTCTGGAGAAGAGCAGACTTGAGAGGGGATCTCAATACTTATAAATATCTAAAGGGTGGATGTCTAGAGGAAGGGGCTAGACTCTTCTTAATGGTGCCCAGTGACAGGACAAGGGGCAATAGGCACAAACTGGAACACAGGCAGTTCCATCTCAATGTAAGGAAAAACTTGAGGCTGACAGAGCAATGGAACAGGCTGCCCAGAGAGGCTGTGGACCCTCCTTCTCTGGAGATATTCAAAACCCACCTAAACACAATCCTGTGCAACCTGCTCTAGGTGATCCTGCTTTAGCAGGGGGGTTGGACTAGATGGTCTCCAGAGGTCCCTTCCAACCACTGCCATTCTGTGAACCAGATTGCCTACAGTGCTTTATATAACCTTTTGGTGCTCTATCTGGCTGCTGGGTGTTTGAAGTGAACACTCATAGCTAAGGATATTTTCCGCCAGGATTGTGTAACATATGGACTGCAAACCCTGCTAAGCTAAATCAATGGACAACTTATACAGCTGGTACAGAAGGAAAATTATTAACCATTCTAACAAAATTAACCAGGCTAAGATCATGGAAACATTTAGCTATGTATTTACCGTAAGTGAACATGGATTATTTGAAAGACTTTCCTCTAGCGAGCATACACACTAAAATGTATCATAACAGCAGTGTATGCCACCTAGGCACAGGTTTGGAGAATATTGCTGTCTAAATTTGCTTTTTTATTTTTAATAGTTTAAATACTTAATGTTGACTTCAAATCTTTTAAAGATTAATGTGTGCAATCAATCTCTCAGCACAGCCTTCCATTGGTCTGGCAGTGAATCTATATGAACTCTGATTACAGGAGTGCTGGCTTACGTCATTTATGTACAACTTTTTTTCACAGGGCAGCCTCTGTGGGTTTTGCTTGTGCAATTTAAGGCTCTGATAAAGAGGCACAGGAGATTGCATGAAGTCCTGTATTTTTTGAATGGACTTCAGCTGCCAGTGAACAAGGATTCAAGCTAGGAACACAGCTCAGCTCTGAAACAGCACATGGTTGCACCCTTGGCACAGACTTTGGAGGAGACTGAAAAAGCGCTGTGAAAAAGTTTGTATAAGTACAACCATACAAGGCACAAAAGGTAAAATTACAAACAGACGTAGGATAGCAATATGAGGATCACAACTGGCTCAATTCAAACAGGAAAATGTTAACACCAAAAAAAATTAAAATGTCCCAAAGGAAAAAACAGAAGAAAACAACAAAACAAACAGCAAGTTGGTAGATTATGGCAACTCAGTAACATCCAGGCTATGTTCCAGGGAGAAGCAAAGAACAACCCATCCCCTCCTGACCAGCTCTTGCCTAGCCAAGAACTCTTCATGTGCTCTATGGGGGCGGCAAGCATACCAATGCTTTACCTCGTAGCGCATTAGAGGTAACGGCAGTGCATGCTAGCCAGTAAATAATTGCTCTATGCTTTTAAGCTAGATACATCGTTTGCAGAGCCTCTCTCTGCACATTTAAGGATGCCCAAATAGCGATTCAGAAAAAGACAGTAATAGTCTGTAAGTATAAAATATTTAAGCAATGGGTTTGAGAAAGATCACAGAATTAGGTCCTTAATTATAAAGCACAATTATATTTAACATTGAACCGCAAGAGTATATTACACTTCCAGGCAGTAAGTTCTGAAGGCTAGCTCAGGTATTTACATGGTGCATTTATGCAAAACGCTAGGAGTTATCAGCCACTAAGCTGGGTTTAAAAAGTAGGATCTGCTCTTTGAGGAGTCTTAAAAAAGACAGCAAAGATACTCGGTACTGAAACTAGCCTAATATTATTTCATGGCCTTCTTTTCACATTGCTGAATACTGGCTCCATCATACAGTTCCAGAGCTGAACTGTCACTTGACTTCTGGCAAGCAGGTGTGTAGGGACAGGGGAGTGGGGTGGAGGGGAACCCATACCCCACTTTACTGTCTTCATGGACTACTGGTGATTTACCACTTACCTTTTCATAAACAGGAAAGTACCTGGTTGTAGCTCGTTCAATGATTAAGGCAAGATTCTTTTCTTTCGTGTCAGCTGGTTGAAAAGGGAGATACATGATCATTCCCATCAGGTCTGTTGTTCCCTCCACATACATATCAATCCTGAAACAAGTATTTTTATTTCACATTTATCATTTGAACATTCCCTTTTGGTTATTTTCCTGAAATAAATACTGAAGTGATCAACGAGTAAAATGCTTTTTAGTGAATGTAACTTAAGAGACTAGTTTGTTTTCTTGTTCTTCCACTTTGATTCCAGGTCAATTTTTTTCAAAGCACAGATATTTATATGTAGGCTCACAGTTGCTGCAACAAGCAAGCTATAAATAAGAGTTTGCAACTAACGTATTTGAAGTGGAGTTCACACTGTTCTCCACTGATAACCTATTCATCTATGCTGTGGAAGAAAAGACCACCTATGCAAACCACGCTAGAGGAAAAAAAATAGTTTTGAGGTGTAATCATGAAAGGATTCAGCTACCAATTGCCACTTCAGACATGCTAGACCATAATAAACCCCACAATCTCCGGAGTTGCCCCTCCATTATCACAGAATAAACCCTTTGGTAGTCAGTTAGGTTAAGGACTTAATTGAACTTTTGCATGAACTTTTTTTTTTTTTTTTAAAGGAAGAGCAAATAAAGTTTTTTGCCTTTCCATTATCCCTTTAGTTATAACAATGCAATGTATCCACAGCCTACATAGTAAAGTAGTATTAGGAAAATACTGGTTTAACTTTCAGTAGTGTTAAGCCTCCGAATGTGTCTTTTTTTAAATCAACTGTGAAAGATTCTTTACATTTTGAAAAAAGGAA
Source organism: Aramus guarauna (assembly GCA_013400195.1). Classification (NCBI taxonomy): domain Eukaryota; kingdom Metazoa; phylum Chordata; class Aves; order Gruiformes; family Aramidae; genus Aramus; species Aramus guarauna. Next base: position 276,560 of record VXBL01001206.1, read on the forward strand.
ATTAGAACACTTAAACACACTTTACTTTTTGCAGACAGCTGTAATTTTTCCTACTGTTTTCTCATTTAAAGAGAAAAAAAAGGCATAGTTAGCCTTTCTTATTGTATTAAGAACCTGTAGCTGCCCAGGAACTTAATGCACTTCTGGTCTCTGTGAAATCAAATGAGCCTGAAGGTGGCCATTCTCACTATGTTGACAATTAACAATCATTTATCAATCACAAAGTCCATTCACCCAATCCCTGGATCTGAGGAGACAAAGCACTGGCAGATGTATATGCACCTTTACATGCAGATATTTCACAGCAATATTCTTCTCATAAATATTAAAAATCATGGAAGAGTATTAGTAAGGATAGTATGCACTGTTACTGTACCATGCTCTCTCTTTCAGGTCTTTTCCATAGAGGTTGTACTTTGCTGCTATGTAGCTGAGAATGGCTCTGGTCTGCACCATCTTCATCCCATCTATCTCCACCATGGGCACTTGGTGAAAGAGCAGGGATCCATCTTGGGAAGAAAAAGCAGCAAACTACTCAGACTGCTGCACTGAATCTGAGAAAGAGACCTGGTAACACAACAAGACATTTCCAATTCCGAGGGGTGAAAGCACCTGCAAGCAAGCAGGTCTCTTAAACCTTCTCTTTACAGGTCACATCATATTGGACATCTTACAAAAATCTCATCTGTTGTCCTTTTGTTATATTGGTGTGAATTTATGCTTAGGGTACAGTTTACAGACTCACCATTGCATAATTTCTCTAGGTCTTCCTTCGTTTCTATGAATTCTTCCTCAAACTGAAAAGCAAAGATAGAAAACAACTGTGTCACTCCAAAGGCAATGGGGAAGTGGAAGGGAGTTCCACACTGTTCCCCTTACTTCTCATGACTGCATTGACCCCTACTCCTATTCTTCATCTCTGCTCCAGCAAATAACCAAGGACTATCATGTCCCCAACCCCACAGTAATGTAGAATGCTTTACACTGCAAAAGCAGCTTCCTTCATTATAAAGACCAGTCTACTTGCCTGCACAAACAATTAACAGACATCAAATCATTCACTTAAAAGCAGCTGATGCCACGTGAAATACTGAGAAATTTTTAGTAAGTTATGCCTCTGTTACACAGCATTTATCTCCCTCTTTCCCCCACTGGCTTTTTTTTTTTTTTTTTTTTAAGCAAGAAGGACATTTGAATGAGGGCAAGATCTTTGTTTCCTCAGCACTCGTGCTCTGCAGCTTCTCTGTCCACAACATTCACAAGTGAGCACCATTAAAAAAGCCTTTTATTTCTGATGCAGTAAAAATAGTTTCAAAACAGCATATTTAAGCAAAAACTGCATGTAGAAATTAAGATTCCTTCAGATAGTTTTCACCTGATGTTAATCTAGATAGCTCCCCCACTGCCTTCCGGGCAGCTGTGCTGATTTATCCTACCCAAAGAACAAAAAGTACTTTGTTTGGAGATAATGTTCTAAAGTTTTTTGTGTGGTAGCATGGTCTTTCAGTTGAGAACAACCATGAGACCCAGAGAAGTAATGAGCATTCAGAAAAAGTCAGAGATACACAGTTTTGGCCTGTAGCAACAATTTAAGATATCCTCAGCTTAAAGTACATTTCAAAAATGACACTTAACAATTCTCTTTGTATGTTAAAATCCTTTTACTGGGCATCGCTCATGGAATACATTCAATAAATACAACATGAGAGAGTGTATCACTGAATCTAAGTATTCTGCATGACAACATGTGATGTTGTACATATCTCTAAGTGTAAATGTAATTGGGAAACCTTTCCAAAGAATGCTTACTTTGATCACAGATTAATCTGATCACTTTATGAAAAAAGATACAGACCTCAACCCCAGCTGCTGCTAACAGCCATCGGACTGACTCCATCCTCCCCCTTCCCTTGGTGTAGTGCAGCTTCGGTTTCCCCGCCATGATTTCAGAGTTCTTGCTTCCTGATAAATTCAAGATGAGCATGTTTTAAATTAGCATTTATAATGTTCCACTCCAAACTACTACATACAGCTGGATGAATGCGCAAGTAGAAGGGCAATCAAGACCTAGATACTTGGGCCTGATTCAGCCAAGTTTCCTGTGGATTAGTGGGGAAAAAAAAAAGAAAAAGCACACACTACCAGGAGAATACACAGCAATTCAAAAAAGAATCATGACAGAATGTAATAAGCATCTACTAAATCATATACATATCTTTAAAAATACTAACACAGCTTTAAGAGCTCGTGAGAGTTTTACAACCAAAACTGAACTGTAGGGTATACCTGAATAAATACATTTTTAACCTTGCAGTGATACAATCTATTCAGAAGGTGTTGGGTTTTGTGACAGCATCCAGGTCATACCAAACTTGAAAATGTACTGTCAAATTAATTGCTTCACAAGAACACCAACCCTGAGACACCAGCATTATCTTCACATCTCTCATTATGAAGTTTCAGAGCCCCATGCTTCTGTGCCTTTACAAATATGAGCTTATAACAGCAATATATATTCCAGCATATATTTTACCAAGCCTGCTGTCTTCCATATCTAGCTAGTTCTGTTTTGACCATTAGCCAAATCACACTATATCCATTATAGAGAATGTGGATGACTTCAAGACCGATTTATGAACAACAGCTGAACTGTAACAGAGATTTACATCCTATTTGTTCTGAAAACTTAACTTTAAAATCAAAACCAAATAAATGAGACCATGACCTCTGTTGGGCAGATGAGGCCCAGTCAATCTTCCCAGCAGCAGGGGGCTGAAGTCAGCCCAGCACATGATGGCACTGGGATGAAACACTTCATTTTTTCACATTTCACTAATTCCAAGGGCAGTCACATTCTATATTATGAACCCAGCAAGTAATGTGAGCTTGCCTGGTGCTGGAAACAAAGCTAACGCTGTACTCTTATCACTAATGGGTCCCAGAAGAATGAAGCAGATTTAATAAGAGGACAGAGTCACAGACTACGAGTGCTTCATCATTAGGCCAAGGTTTTACCTGTTTACAGGCAGGCTTATTTATTCTTGCATAGACTTCACAGTACATAATTGAGCCAGAAAGTAGAAACTTCAGCCATAATCCCAAAGGCATCAGTGAAGAGGGACAAACAGTACACCAGTGAGAGGGGAGACTGCATCCATGGCCTTCTCCATTGAAGTCCTTTGTGTTGGGTGGTATCTTCAATAGGCCGTCTAAGGAACAGCCATTGCTGTACTAGGGCCTGGACTCACAGGTGTCCCTGTCCAAAATACAGGTCTTCAAAACCGCTGCTCAGCTTCCACCTAGCCCTGGCAATGCCTATATCCCCAAATGCCTCAGTCTCTTCTAACGAAGCTCTCCTGATACATAAATATGGGCTTGATAACAAAGACTTGATTATGCCTTGACAGTTTAGAGTTGTCATCAAGTCTAGAGCTGCTGGATGCCTAGCTAGCTTCCTAACACCTGAACAGCAATGCAGTGCGTAAGTAAGGCATTTAGAGAAGTGCCTTAACACAGCTACCTTACCAGGCCCAATGCACAGAAGACCATGACCTACGCTTCATTTCTAGTTCCCTCAACTGAGTGAGTTACACTATACCAAGTGAAAGAGCTCTTAACCCTTCATACTTCAAAAATACTTCATTCCCTGATGCTCAGGAAGTAGATGATCTTCTCAACTCCACTCCATCAGAGAGAACTGCATTTGGGCTCCTCACAGCCTGGACAAGCACTCTAACCTCCAGCATGTGGGATCAAGGCTGGGAAACACTACAAAGTCAGGCTAGCATAAGCAGAAAGAGCAAACTTCCCTGATCTCTCCCCAAAGGAGAGGTAGAGCTGCTAAGTACCAGCCCAGTCAGAGCCCTCACTGTTCCACTCCAAACAGCTGGGAAAGCTGAAGAGCAAAGCAAGTGGAAAAGAGCAGAAAGTCAGTGGAAAAAAGTCCAAGTATCAACATAACCTGCCCATGACAGTTCCTTGTGGGGACTGGCCAAGGGTTGAGGCTTTTTGTGCAGGTTAAGAAAAAGATTTCCTGGAACTGCACTGCTTAAGGACTGACTTTGGGGCTTAGGCTGAATGCTTACACAGGGTTGCAAAATACTTTGGTGACTCTGTTAACTGCTCTGCAATAAATATCCCTTTGTAAAGCAGTGAATCATGAAAGAGGAGCAAAGTTGGTAAATTATCTTTCTTGAATAGCAATAATGGACCTGAAAAGAAATCACAAACTTTATGTTCTAGTACATTGGACCTTACTTGGACCTCAGCCAGGCAGTTGTCAGAGTGACAGCTACTGCTGTGAACACTGCATTAAAAAATCATGCTATTTTGTCCAAAACAATTCAGGCATCGGCCTTCCAGTGTGTCATGGTTTAGTCCCAGCCAGCAGCTAAGCATATGGCTGCTGGCTCACTCCTGCCCCGGTGGGATGGGGAGACAAATTAGAAGAAAAAGGTAAAATCTTTGGGTTGGGACAAGGACAGTTTACTGGGACAGCAAAGGAAGAGGAAAGTAACAACAGTACTAATAAAAGAATATACAAAGCATGTGATAACATCATGCAGTTTGCTTACCCTATGCTCAGCCTGTCCCCAAGCATCAAGTCCTCCTCCCCGGCCAGTTCCCTTTCTATACTGGGCATGATATCATGGTATCATCATGGTATCAACACCCCTTTAGTTAGTTTGGGTCAGCCGTCCTGGCTGTCCCCTCCCAGCTTCTTGTGAAAATTAACTCTATCCCAGCCAAAAAACAGGTCACAAGAAACAAGTGAAAGTAAGAACAAACTCATAATCTGCTTTAAGATCTTAACTGTTCTTCCTGATGGCATGTGGACCCCAAGCAGTTCTTTGTTCTGGGAACACGGGGCTGCTCAGGCAGAAGGACCCTGCAGCACAGGCCTCCTGCTGCATGGAGCCCGGCTCTGTCTCCAGACCATCTTAAGACTGTAACTGCTCCCCTGGGGTTTCCCCTGGGACTCAGGCCTAGCCTGGATTCAAAAAAGCGTTCCTTCCACCACCTGCGCTAGGAGAAGCGTTGGAATCGGGTAAAAGGCAAACTACCCCGACGGACGGATTTTAACAGCTAAACACCAAACGGCAATTCCTTTTCAGGTTCCTACCCAGAGGCAGACACAAACCCCCTCCACACACACCCACCCCGCCCGGCGTGGGTCCCTGCCGCGGGGGACTGACTGGGGGGGTAACCCCTGGACCACCACCCTCCAGCAGCGCCGCAGGACACTCAAGCGCGCTCCCGGAGCAATGGCCGGTCTGGCACACACCTCGCCTTTCGCCCTCCTGGCAGGGGCCCCCGCTGGCCGCCCCCAGCCCCCTCAGGCGGGCTCCTTTCCCGCTACGCGGGTGGCCTGAAGAGGAGGGCATGCAGGCACCCCTGCCCTGCCTCCACACGCTCCTGCGGCTCCGCCGAACAACGCGCGACCCTCCGGGCGGGGGTGCGGCACACGGACTGCCGGAACGGAGTCCTGCTGGGGAGCAGCTGCCAGCCCCCGCACCCCGCCGCCACACGCCATGCTTCGCAGCAAAACTCACGCCCTCCGCCAGACCGGGACCAGCCCCGCACCCCTGCGGTGCCGCCGACCCCCGTCAACGGCCCCCCCCAGCCCCCCGCCGCGCGTACCCTCCGCACGGGCCGCACCGCCGACAGACGCCCCAGCTCAGCCCGCTCTGCGCCGCGCCCACAGCCCTCACCGCCCCTCGGCCCGCTGAGAGACGCCGCTCCTCCCCTCAGCGGCCGTGCCGGGCGGCCTGCCCGCTCCCGCCCTCCCTCAGGCCTGGCCACGGCGGTTTCAGCGCACTGAGGCACCGGGGCCCGGCTTACCCGCAGCTAAACCGCATCCCTAACTCCTGCAAGCGAAGCCGACGGAAAAGCCACCTTAGCCTTGTCCCTGAAGTCTTGTGAAGCGACTTTTTCCACTGGGCTGGCTTCAAGGTCGGCAGGGTGCCGTGGCTGCACCTCAGAGGGACGTGGCAGCCAGGGCAGCAGAAAGGCTTTGAGACCCCCAAGATGGCGGTGGGGTCATGGCGATGGCGTGACCAGGGAGAGAGGCCTGGGCTGCAGCCCCTGTGCAAGCGGCACCGAGCTGTCGGTGTGCCAGGGACTCTGGCTATGCTGGGGAGCTGCACGGCAGTCGGCAGCCATGGCCAAGGTTACCCGCTCAAGTTTCTGACAGCGGCCAGCAGCTGTGAGTGCTGCCCGAATGCTTCAGGGAGGCGGGAGGGAAACGGCTCTTGCCTGTGATCAGCAACTGTAATGAATACATGCACTGCTGCCGAAAAATGTTGGGTTTTTTTCCTTTCATGTTTCTAAAGCCCAGCATTTCTTACAAAGAAATAATTGGTTTTAGCATTACTTGTAGTGCCCTGAGTTTGCCCATTTTAAAACTGCCAGTACTAGAGCATTAATTGCTTCTAGGCCACTGGCTGTTGCATTTACATCTGTGGTTGATCTGGTGTATAAATAATATATGTCTATGTGTTCAACTTTCTTGCTAGCCTCTCAGTAGCACAGCTTGATTTAAGTGATTACAAGATGCAACTTATGTACAACTTGTATTTAACTGAGCTTAATATAAAGTGACGTAAGTCAACATGAAGTCCTACATTTCAGGGTCTCACTAGCACCTGACACCAGCCTGACTTCTCCTTCCACAAACAATAAGTTTTCAACTTTACAGTTGGTGACAAGCATTTGTCTCTCAATTGAGTCTGCAAAGTGCTTTTAGCTGCTACAGCAGACATTTTGTTAAAGAAAATATGGGTGAAGCTACAATACAAGAGTTTAAATGCCTAGTGACAAAACAGAGGTGCAGTAGGACCTCTGGTCCCAGCACAGTCCAAGTTAAGTTCAGAGGAACACTGAATCCAAACCTGTCATCCCCATCTAACCAGAACCTGCAGGCTTTTCCTGGCGTTTCCCAGAACAGACATGTCACCCACTGTTCAGGCTAAGCTCTCTTCATTTTCCAGCAACTCTTGGGAATGCCAGAAGGACAGAACCAGAGAGCCCTTAGGTATGTAAGTAGCAGCAAGAAGTCATTGAACGAACTGGTTTTGAGTGTCAATAGTAAGACTTTATTTCAGGTAATCTGTTAAGTAATTTAAGACATCCTGTGTTGTGCAGCATACCCCCTAATTCAGTGAGCTATGTTGGTACACTCATGTAGGCTTGCTTTGGATGTGTTTGCAGTAGGCTAAAACCAGTCCTGCAGCTTAGGAAAGAGAGATGAAAAACCTTTTCACCATTTCACTTTGCTACTATCAGCAAACACAAAGACAATGAAATAGAGTTTCTGTGGGTTTAGGTTGCTGCTCAATAGAAAATTTTCATCACTTTTGGAACATCTTTTTCTTGTAGTGGTGGTTTCCTCTGGCTGCCAGGCTGCAGAAATTTCTTTATTGTGGGGATATTGCTTATTCTTGCTTTAAAACTCTACAAAACAAAACCAAAACAGTACTGTTCGTAAGAACCATGGTAACTGTCAGACATTTAGATGTTATCTGTGCTCTAAAAGTAACATTATGGGTTGATCTTGCAGAAGAATCTATATGCATCATCCTGTTACGCTTTTATGGCTGTAGTGACAGAACGTGACAATAAGCATCAGTATTTGACAGCAGCTAAAAATACTTAAGATATTTGAGTTTGATTTTGTCTTTCACTTCTTTCCTCACTCTCCCACTCCCCCTATATTTCTCAGCCAGTTTAAATCAGTGGTCCTGCTTTGATTCATTGTCCTTTAAAACTGTCCATTCAATTACCTGCAAGAGAGGAAATTTGGCAAGTATATCAGGCTTGCACTCTTCTGCCATTAAAAGGGTTTCAAGTAGTTGCACATCTGCCCTGCTAAACTGGTTGCCAACGAGAAAGTCTTGTCCATGGTCTTTCAAAACCTAAAAACAGAGAACCAGAAGTGATTTTTTTTTCTCTGTGTGACTTAATACGATAGCTTCAAAGCAAGGTCACACACTGCATGGAGATATCCTTGACAGTAAGAACATCTGTAGTACAAACAAATGACTTGACCACACTGTCACCCTAGGCATAGTTTTTCAGTCCTTTCTCTTCTGCACTTCTCCCTGGCTGCTCAGTTGTACCCCTCTTGCCTTCACCTCTGTAGCTCATGCAATGAGCACTGCTGTGGTGGAGGTGAAGCTTTATGGGATACAACCATCACTGCAAATGCCGATACAAAATTTACAAGAGGCTTAAGTTCAGTCCAGGGCATAGTAAGAGCATCTTGGAGTCTTTCAAATTATGGGCAGCTCCCTTACTTCTCACCTGTTTCTCTTCAAGTTTGGGAATACTGCATTGGGAGCTCTCCACATATAACCTGTGCCTCGTGGTCTTGACACCCTAATCCAGCCTTCCTTTTGCTACAGAAGGAGCGTAATGCTTTCACATAGCGTGTGTGGTAGAGGGGGTCCTGTACTTCAGGAGGAAACTTTATGTAAAAGCTGATGCTAATAGTGGCTTTTGTCTGAAACAATATACAAACTGAAACATGGACATTTGGGGAGATTAGTGTGTCCTGGGTTTTTGCAGTCTGCATCCTGCCCAGATTTGTCGCACCTTCTATCCCCTCTGTAGTGTTCTGTCTCCATCCTTGTCCCAGCCCCACCAAAACCATAGTATTTATATTTAAGTGGTAATTTTTTTCTCTGTGTTCCTCAGTACAAATTGTTTGTGTGGATCCAGGGTGGAGTTTCAGGAAAACAATGTTAATTAAGCTACTACTTCTTTGCCACCTACCTTCTCATAGACTGGGAAGTATCTGTTTGTGGCCTTGTCCACAATAGTAGCAAAATGTTGCTCCTTTTTATCCGCTGGTTGGAAAGCGTGGCTAATGAGTAACTCATTCAGATCTATTACTGCTTCCACATACATATCAATTCTGAAAGGAATAGATCCAGTTGGTCAAGTCAAACACGGTAGATCTGAATAGCATGATAGCTACTGGCATAACCCCACTGAGGTGCTGGGAACTCTCTGCCTCTTCTATCCAGCATGCATAGCTTGGAGCAGTTCCCCCCAGCATGCAGTAGCTTCAGGCAGAGGCGAGCATGGGTGAAAGACAAGTGCAAAGTGCCTAACTAAAAACTAAAAGACTGTACCCCTACCATTTTTCACTAGGGGTGATAGTTCTATGTACTGGTTTTTTGAACCTGAGTACAAAATTGGCATGTGTGTCATCCAACCTTCTGTGAAAAATACAATCAGATGTGGTAAGTTAAACAGTGGGTCTATACGATTTCTAACAAATATATTGAAATGAGTTTACCTGTGCTAATTAACTTGAAGCATTTAAAAATACTTCAGGTCAAACCAGGTGCCATAAGAGCCCTGTCCTTTAATAACCAGTTAGTAAGTCTAATTCTAATTCCTAGTTATTAGAGAAGATGTTTGTTTCCATCAAAGGCATTTCCCTGAATTTGATGTGGTGAAAATGCCTGCTGCTGCCAACTGCAGGAGAAAATGAAAAGCAGCGTCAGTAAGACAACCTGCCCTCTGCGTTCCTGACTGCTTTCTTCTGGTAACTGTACTGACCTTCGGTCTTCATGAAATCCCTTGCACCATGCTGCCTATCTGATCTAGCTGGTTATTATTATGATTGTAGACATCACCTGCAGTCACAGTCAACACGTGCTACATGAAAAGCTGCTGTGTCACCGTGAATCTAACTGTGAGTTGGGAAACTCTTGAGTTACACAGAGCGATAGTATGAACTGTAGTGTAACAAAGAAAGGTGGTACTGTTACAGTACAGGGCTCTCTCCTTCAGGTCCTTCCCGTAGAGGTTGTACTTTGCTGCTATGTAGTTGCCAATGGCTCTGCTCTGCACCATCTTCATCCCGTCGATCTCCACCATGGGCACTTGCTGAAACAGCAGGGATCCATCTAGGGAAAAGGGGACAAGACAAGGAGGTGTTCAGTGTCTGAGTGAGAACCATTAGTGGATGTTTGGCAAAGTAACCACACATATTTTTTATTTAGAATCATAGAATCATTTAGGTTGGAAAAGACCTTTAAGATCATCGAGTCCAACAGTAAACCTGACACTGCCAAGTCCACCACTAAACCATGTCCCTAAGTCCCACATATACACGTCTTAAATACTGCCAGGGATGGTGACTCAACCACTTCCCTGGGCAGCCTCTTCCAATGATTGACAACACTTTGGTGTCAGTATTCCTCCTTCTCATTATAGGGTATGGAAAATGCTTACCATGAAACCAAGAACCATTTCTTAGTGACATATTAATAACTTCATATTATAGCAATCATCTTCTTAAGTTTCTTCAAATCTGAGGAAGCACCTAAATGTGGAACTTTTAGCAGTCATACACAAAAAGACAAGTCCTGTGCTGCGTGGCCCTAACTCAGGTGATTTTCATGGAGGTTAATACAGATGAGAAGGACTGAAAGATCTGACCCATAATGAGCCAGTTTCCGTCATGCTTTGGTAAGTATTATGGAAATCTGGACTAAGGGCTTGTCAACATATAATGTGAACATAAATGCATATAATACTATCTTTGTGACTACTATATTGACTTTATACAATGACATACATCTGTACAGGCATGAAGCAGGGAATAATGGGTGGGTTTCATGAGGTTCCTGCAAGAGCCAAATATCACTTGGTGTGAGACTGTAGCCATGTAAATCCCTTACTGGTCTGCAAAAGCCTTATTCTAGCAAGGAAGAAGTCAAAATACATCCAGGAACTGATCAGAGAAGTGAGTCAGAGTATTTACTTTATAGAATCATATTTCTTGACTCAAATAACTGATCAGCTGCATCCATCTTTGTATCCGCTGTAAGGCAGGCATGCAGAGGAACTGCCTGCTATTAAGGACACATTTTCGTTTATGCTTCTGTCTCAAAATACTTTTTGAAAGCCAGCAGGTGGCAGGGAGATCAAGTCATCGTTCCTGAAGGAAAGCAGGACTACAAGTGTCTACTCCAGCTTGGACTTCTTTGAAAAGCCAAGTGAACTGGAAGAGCACAGACATGTAATGTGGTTTGGAGATGTGAATATCATGTCCACAAAGATGGAGGCTAAAGATAGCAAGGTGAGTAGTTGCCTTGGGAAACAGGAATGCATCAGAGGTACAGGTTAAACTCAGAAATCTGGAATTCTAGTTTCATATGGATTATAAAACAACAACTTTGTAGGCAACCTAAAATACTAATGAATTTCAAGATGATCTGATGACAAAAACCTGAATTGTCATAGGGCAGGGGACAATGGGCACAAACTGAAATACAGGAGAGTCAATCACCTGAACTTAAGGAAAGGCTTTTTTACTGTGAGAGTGACTGAACACTGGCACAGGCTGCCCAGAGAGGCTGTGGAGTCTCCATCCTTGGACATGCTCAAAACCCAGCTGGACACTGGCCTGGGCAACTGGCTGTAGGTGGCTTTGCTTGAAGAGGGGGGTTGGAGCAGATGATCTCAAGAGGTCCCTTCTGACCTCATCCCTTCTGTGATTCACTGAAGACTGAAGCAACTGGGTGGATGATCTTATGTAACGCACAGCAGTGTGCATCTTTGATACCTCACGTACAATCCAGTTGAGATTTTTGTTTTAAGAGACACAAGACTTCTTAGGTGTTCTAAGACACACAATTGTTGTTGTTGTATTGTTATCATCATTATTATTATCATCATCTAGTTATTAAAAAGTGAAGGAAACTTACCCTTCTGTAACTTTGTCAGATCATCCTTTGTTTCCAGAAAACATTCTTCAAACTGCAGGAAATACAGAAGAAAAGTTGTGTTGTCACTGTATGTTTTAGCTTCTGTTTTGCATGAAACAGCAAGGGCGCAAAGAGCTGTGTTTTGGGGGATTTTATTAAAAAAAAAAAAAAAAAAAAGCCAATTGGGAAGTGATATCTTTAAAAACTTACTTTGCCTCTGTCACATCCTCTCCTCTTCCCTCTCACATACAATTCATATTTTTGTGCAAGTAAGATTTTGGCTAAAGCTGAGGTGACTGAAGGGCACAAAACCCTGTCTGCCAAGCAAACAAGGACCATGCTGCTTCTGTTGTCAGTGCTGGCAAGAGACGATGCAGGCAGAGTAGGAGAAGACAGGTAAATTCACACTGCAGCAGCACAAGCTGGCACAAGGAGGGACGAAGAGATCAAGGGCTCCATGCAGCTTTCTGGCACGTTGCCCATCACCATGACAAAGACTCACAGCTCTTAAAAAACACAGATCCCCACACTCCCTCTCCAGTTCAATATCAGCAGCTGCTAGAGGTAAAAACAATTGCTCTATGTTTTATAATATACAGTACCTTCAGGAGTTAGCTACACTGTAGTAGGCACAATATTTTTTTGCTGTTTTGGGTTTTAACTGAAGGTCTTCAGAATTGAAAGCATTCAACCCTTGTGATCAGAAGATAAGACACCAGGTTCTGCTGCTGTGGTTTTAATTTTTTTCTTTCACTAGCTACAGGGGAAAGAGGCATTGATGGTGCTACCAGCAGGCCTGGCACATGATGCTTGGAAGTGAAATGGGAACTTGGCCCCCTGCTTAGGGTAAGCTCATGGTCATTGTTGGCTTGGTCAGCAATGCACTAAATGCAGAGCTTGAAACTGCTGGTCAGTCACAGTTTTCTTAAGGAACAGTAAAAATACGTATTTGTCACATGCTCTTAGTATAAAAAACAGAGGCAAACCTCAACCCCAGCTGCTGCTAGGAGCCACCGTATTGATTCCATTCGGCCTCGTCCATTGAAGTAGTGCAGCTTGGGTTTCCCAGACATGTTTCTACGTGCCTGATTTCCTACTATCTGGAATAAAGAAGTAAGTTTTGCAAAACATAGATTCAGAATGCTGGTTTTGAGTCTCTAACTGGTTCTCAAGCGTTGTTCAAAATTGCCTGGTTTGAAACCACTGATTTATGGTCCAATACTCTCATCAAATTAGCAGAGGATGTAAAAGATTATATTGAGAGACTGCATTGTATCATTTTACCTTAAGATATCTTTTATATGTGCAGTTTAGTTAAACAGAACTCTGTACCGAGAGCAGTTGGCCCATGTCAGAGAACGAGCAAATCAAAACCCATTTCCATCCCAAAGCATTCTGCTCTGACCAAAAAGCAGGGTGTGTGAGACACTGCTCTGTTTATTTTGGCATTATCTCAGGATACAGTTTACTGTTTAAAACTCAGCAATTGCTGTGCTTTCTCCAGTAAGCCGTTATGCTACATTATAAAGTGACAGGAAGGATTTTTTTTCCCTCATTGCAAGCATTCAATCTCATTTACAATGCTCCTCTCATTCCTTTAGGGAAGCACCTGAAGACATGGAATTTCATTTTGTCTCTGGTAACACTGGATTTGCCTTTACCACAGACAAAGCCAAAGTGCAATACCTGCTCAGTTCAATTCCAGTGCTTTGCTGGAATTTAAAGCAACAACAGTTTCTAAATGGATTCTTATCCTCCCCCACCCCCATTCAGAACCAGTGCGTGCACATCAGCAGCAAACATGTAGATGATGCCTCATTTATACTAGCTTCACAGTTATTAACACTGTGTCAACAATAAAGCTGAAGCATTAAGAGCAGCAAAAGCAAATGGCTAACACCCCCCGCCCCCCCATATTTCCCTTGTAAATAACATCATCTTCTCTACAATAGCAATAAGGGGGTAAGAGGAAGCACTCCACACTTCTGAGATCTAAATTTCTTAAATCTGTACACCTAGAAAGCAGCTGATGAATGATTTAACATTTTATGCACATACCCGTGTTAGTAAAGAAAGTATATGCAAGTATTTAATCCATAAACCCCATTCACTGACTTAGTTTCAAGTACGCTAATTCCCAATGCATGTCCAAATTGCAAAATGCTTACCTTGTGCTTGGTATAACTCACGCTAAGCTCTCAGTAGCTTTGCCTTGAGATTATATAGGTCAGTAGCCCCTCCTACAAAAAGAATTGCAAACAGTTTTCTGCCAGTGGAAGACTCCTATTTCTTGAACAAATAAAACCAATTAGGTCTGTTTAGTCACTTCTCACCTACAGAAAATAAATTCCTGAATAATGCTGACTATGTATTAATGTAAGATTCACAAGAGATCATGATCATTGGGAACATCCGTGACAGCGGAAAATTGTATGCTTCCTAGTTTCATTGTTTGCTAGTTAAAAATAATTGGAGTGGCTGAAAAGCTCCCAAGATTTTTAAAAAATACTGTGATAGCAATCAAAATGTTAATATTTTATTATTTTGGACTTTTAACAGATTGCCACTTTACATAAATCACATCAACTAATTCAACCTGAATCCTTCATAAGCTTCATTCCCTTCCTTAGGGATTGGGGATATTCCTTTTCCATGGAATTTCATTCCTCAACATACAAGGTTTTTTAATTTTTTTGTCAAAAATGTTTCCCTGAATTTGACCTGATGAAAATGCACACCAAAGGCAACTGTAGGAGACAATGATTGAAGAGCGGCATCAGAAGACAAATTGCCCTCTGCACTCACGACTGCTTTCTTCTGATAATTCTGTTGACTTAAGAGTCAATGGAGCATAAACTCCCGTGCACCATCCTGCCTGTCTAATCTAGCTAGTTAATACTGTTGTAGACGTTACCAGCAGTCAAGGTCAACATGCTATAAAAAAATCTGCTGAATCACTCTGAACATAATTGTGAACTGGGATATTCTTCTTGTATTACACAGGGAGGTTGTACAAAATGAAGTCTATCAAGTAACAAAAATGACTTGTTGCAGTATAGGGGCCTTTCTCCTTCAGGTCTGTTCAGGTTCATAGATGTTGCACGTTGCTGCTATGTAGCTAAAAATGATCCTTATCCTATCGGTCTCCACCACTGGTGCCTGTTAGACTGATTTGTTTCATGCTTGACATTAAAATAAGCAGAATTATTTATTTAGAGGTAAAACCACAGAAGGACACGGCATCAAGACAATCATCACTGCAACATCACGTCTTTTAGGAGGTGCATAGTCCCCAGTGGAGCACTCTGTACCATGTATGGCACACAAGGAGAGCCGGGCTTCACAGAAGGGGACTCCTCACTGACAGCACATCCTATAGCCTCTGCCTTTTGGTTCAGGCTCTTTTCTTCCTTATTTCCCTCTGCCCCCTTCTTACCTTTTGGGAAGTTCATTTCTGCAGCCCCTGAAAGCCTGCTGTGGGGCTTGGTCACCTACGCATCCACCAGCGAGGTGTCCACGCTGCTGTGCATGCTCTGGGGTGTCCACTGGCCTCCAGCTGCTGCTGCAGAGCCTGGCTCTGCGGTGTGTGCCGTGGCACAATGGCCAGCCCTGCGGGGGTGTCACGGGGAGCCCCAGGCGTCCGTGTTAAGTGCAGCGGCAGCTCACTCTTAGTACAAACTGCCCACGTTTTGTTTTCTGTTAACATCCAGCCTGAAGCAATTTCTTCATAGTTTATAATGAAACAGAACTCTGCGTGACAATGTTTTATTCTTGAGAAGTGACTGCTTTCCCCTCTAGGCTTCTGAGAGCGTTGATGTTTGCTGTTAGCACAGGGGTTTATGATTAAAAGATGAAACTACACTGCTGGAAACAGTTTCCCGCATTGTTGAGCCCACAGACATAACCCGGAATCTAGGATGATGTGCGAGATTGAAGCTTTCCCTGCATAGACTTGTGCACTGAGGTGCATCTGGTAGTGTTTCACAAACGCAAACTCACTTTTATGTAGCTTGGCTGGATTAATCATTTGTAGGCCTGGCCATGATAAACTCTAGGAGATATCCCAGATCCAGCGATTGCTACTGCAAGGACTGGATATCCACTGTGTCAGAGGTCTGCAGGGTGAGAAAACACCTGTTCAAGCATGAAAGTTAATCACAGTGTAGACAATGTGGGAAAACTCATGTCGCCTAACTTTGTAGACACCTACATCTAGTCTAGCTGTCTAGTCTCCTTCAAATAGGTCTAAATTCAAGTAGGAGGAATCCCTCACCATGCAGTTGAGCTACAGCTGATACCCAAACCAAAGCCAGCAGTGTGCACTCAAAAGGTAGATGGATGCTGTCTCAATTGAAGGAGTTAAAAGTTTAAATTAACCCAGTCCCTTCAACTTTCCCTCATGGGTAGGGGAGAGGAGTAGAAGTCTTCAGGGGGTGATTTATCCCAATAGTGACATTTCTTACCCTGTCAGAAGTATCCATCAATACTTCAGGCAAGTCCTCTTCAGCACAGTTACTAGACAAATTAAAATTGAAACATACAATACAGTCCTTGTCTCCTAACTCAACAGGGCTTTTGGAAAAGTCACTTCACTGAGCTTGTAAAGTATTTTGGAAAATGCTATAGAAGTGTCATTTGTATCTTGCATGCCTGAAGGTGTCTGATCCCTTAAGTACTTCTAGGTTCAGACTGACCATCCAACAGTTAAAACTAGGGGCAATGTCAAAGATATCCTAATAACTTAGGAATGGATATTCATTCACTCCAGCTGCTGCTTCTGGCCACCATCTTGTTTCCATTTGACCTCTTCCTTTAAAATAATAACGCATAAATATATATTACTATTTTGTAATTTTTTTTTTCAACCATGATAGTGATTTCTTGACAAAGCATAGGAAAATGTTTTGTGTCATCAGGATTTGTGAATTTTCGTCTCTGTATAAAACATACCAGAATTTTGTTAATTTGGGTTGGACCTGTGTTCAAAATTAAGAGCCAATATTCAAAATGTACTCGCAAGGGAAAGAGGTACATGCACAAAATGTTGCGTCTTATTGTATTAGCATGGGGAACAGGGACTGTAGGGAAGGGAGCCTCATCTGTGGCTAATGAGACCCGCTGGGATATGATATGCCCAACCCTGCCTTGCCGCAGAAACGAAGCGCAGCTCCGGTGTTCTGTAGTATTTAAAACAAAGGGCCCATTTGTTGTTGTTTTTCCAAACTGGCACTGCCTGTGTTCAACACACTTGAAAAGTGCAGCTCATACGTGACGTCCCATGAAACCTTTCTCCACCCCGAATTACACCCTCCGAACCCGGCAGGGTAAGTGTGCAATGTAACTGTCTTATAAACCCAGGACTATGTTTACCAAAGCTAGGCTTGCAGAGGGGAGGGAGACATTAAAAGAAAAAAAATGTCCTTTTCTCCAGTGATCCTCATGCTGACTTAACACTTGGCTTCAGGTATGTGAAGGGCATTAGGTGTTTTCCCAAACATTTTGAAGAGAGCAAGCAGGTTACCCAGAAGCCAGCAGGTATCCTCAGTGCTACCAAGCTTGATTTTTTTTTACCATGGTGTATTTTTGCCAGCAGTTCCTTACATGACGGTTTGAATAATAAATATAACCTTGCCTAAGCAAGATGACATCAGCACTGTGATATTCAGTGAAAATTAGTGACCACTTTCCTTTGGCTAACATCAGCAGCTCCCGCCATCTCCATGTGAGGCAGACAAGAGAAGATTGTGGATGGGATGTTGGCTGCTCACCACTACTTTTAGAGCTCTCTCTCCACATAACAGCATGTTAACCTTTCAGATTTTCTTCTAGTTCCCTCTAGATTGTGCCTTTCTCTCTCTCCTGCTTAGTTTGTAGCCCTAGTTTGTGTCTTTTTGGCAAATTCCAAACTGTCTCGCTTACCTGTGATTATTCCCAATTTTCCTCTCCACACTTCCAGCCCCTGGACCTTTCTACTTTCTAAATGTGAATCTCTCCCCATGGAGACAGTCAATATTTCAGAATAGAAAGTAGGATGCCATTGACAGCAGGCAGTATCAGGACTTCCAGAGCATTCCACACCTGGAAACCTTCTCTTGAGCATTGTTCCTCTTCTTTTCTCAGCTTTCCATCAGATAGCACAGAAAGGTCCCTAATATTTACAGAAATTCCAGGGTTTCTTAGGTCACTACTAGTAATGATTTCAGACAACTCCTCTCTGAAACCAGGGTAAAAGGATTCAATTCCTTTGCAAGTATTCCTCAAAGCCCACTCAAGCAATAGCATGATACAAACCACCACAACTCCCCTCTGAGGTCACTTATGGCCTAATGTGAAGGTGCACTGACCATTTTAACAGCTAACCTGCAGGTCATCACTATCCGAGAGGGAGAGATGCCAGCCACTTAACTCTGCTAGCTGTTCCCTCAGGAGTTATTGGGAGTTAAAAAGTGGAAAACTGATGGGAAATACAACTTCTGTTTGGAAACTCAAGGTGGGCATGGAAAGGAAAACTTTACAGAGAGATCTTAAAAAATTCAATTCACTCACAGGCCTTAAAGATGGTCAAATTGCCTGCATTTTGACCTGTTAAAGGTATGAAAGCAAGTGATGTACCAAGCAGCTCACACGTTCAAAGCCCATCCTGTTGCTCAATGGGGAGAGGCAGCAGCCACACAGATCGCATGGAGACGTGCATCGCTGCGGGAGCAGCTGCTGGGGAGGTGGCGTCCCTGCACAGGTAGGCACATGCTGGCTTTCTCCTTGGGACACCACAGAGGTGCCCAGTGACACAAGGGGGCAGGACGCACCACAGCACTGCAGGACACGGGCAGTTTGCCTGTGGCATTGCCAACTGTTAACAAAACAGCCCAGGTACTTTTTCTGTAAAATCTAGCTTTCTGGATTTTACAGGAAAAGCAACTTCTTCCAGAACTGCTTGAGACCTGATGGTTTCTTTTACTAGGGAATGCAGAGGAGACAAAGCACTGACCACAAGGGTGACAAAAAGCTGGTATCACAAAGCTGAGCACTTGGGTGGCCTGAGGAATCATGGCTCAGGGCATCCAGTGAGGGTGAAGCTGGTCAGCACAGATCCCACATGCTGGCATAGTGAGGAGCCCTCTCCAGAGGAGACTTTGCTGAGACCTCCTGTGGCTCCCAGAGGGTTAGGTAGTTACCACCAAACAGCATCGCCAGTCTTGTGGAGCAAGGTGCAGATGCCACAACGATGCCACTGCTGTGCCCAGTGGCTCAGTACTTGGAGCAGAGATGCAGAGTGAAACCTGACATCAGACCTGGGAGTCTTTTGGGTGGTGCATTCTCCATTGCTCACATTGGACCAAAGTCACTTTCCAAGAATCCTTAAACAGTTTTTTTAGGATAGAGATAACGAGCAAGACTCACTAAATGATTAGTGACCTTACCTGCATGAGGAGAGATTGACAAGAGAAATTTAGGCAACTTTATTTCACCTTTAATGCACCTGAGTTCTCCTAGCCATGAAACCTGCACTGCTGTGACCCCCACTCCTCCCTTCCCCATTGCCACTCTGTGAATTGCCTCTGCCATTGCAGGCAGCCCTCGATGGAAGATGCCGTCTGTGCTCCTGAACCGACAGCGCCTTGCTCAGGGGTTGCTGGCCCGTGCCCGCTGCTCTCACCCCGACGGCTCCCAGCCATGCCAGGGCCCAGCCGCCACAGGCCCTTTGGATGTGGCTACACAGCTCTGGGTAATAAGAGAGCTTGACACTAGGTATATGGCCTCAGCGCCAGGGAATGGACCCTGGTGCTTCTAGTTCTGTGCTTCCATACTCCTTTGTTTTCATGTTTTGCCAAGCATCTGATATCAAGACAGACAAATCTGCTGTCACATTGGTAGAGTAATCAGAATGCTTTATTCTGATTTTTGGGTTTGTTTTGTTTTACCATTGGCTTTAACTACAACAATACTAATTTACTGAGCTTCCTACTTCCTTTAAGAGTTTGGGTTTTCAGTGCTTTGGGTTTTTGGGTTGGGGTTTTTTTCAGTATTTTGGGTCTCACTGAAGGTAGCAAGACATTCATTTCTTAAAAATCTTCAACACGGTTTCTACATAACGTTCATCTGGTGGAGGTTTCCTTGGGCTGCCAGGCTGCAGGAACTTCTTAATTGTAGGCATATTGCTCATTCTTGTTTTAAAAGCCTAAAAACCAAAAACAGAGTAAGAGAGAAATTCCAGCTACTCCAGTAGCAAAGTGTTCCTTGCACAGAACAACTGCTTCCCCCTGCTGATAGAAGAAATCCTAACATTCACTCAGATCTCCATCTACAGTTTCCTTCTGTCCAACAGGAGAAGGACCCAGCTGCTGCAAAAAAAATCCTATTCTTACTAAGCAAGGCAGAGAAGTCATCCTCAATTGTGTCGAGCTGATTATTGAAACAAAGCTGTGGCTTAATGCTAAGGCTTGAGTTTCTAGTCATACTGTAGAAGGCAGAAGTGAAGTGACGTTACTGGGATCCCAAAATTGTAATATCCGCCAGCACAGAAAATGGCACGCTGTGCCTTATTCTGATGTGTCAACCTGTACCACAGACTTAATTGCTTATCTGGTATTAGATAGCATCTACTGGTAGGAAGCAGAAAAATGAAAACAGGGCAGCTTAGATCAGTGATTCCCTTGGGGTAACATCAATTTATTTCTATAGAAGAGGCATGTACCACTCAAAGAGGGACAGGTATATCTGCACAGGGTTAGTCAGGAGCACGCAAACCAACTAAATCCATTCCCTCTTCTGCTTGATGTTAAATAAACATACGGACAGTGACAGTTCCTCGAAGAACCCACACTCCTGATTTACATAGCACACAGAGGTGGTCACTTCGGGATTGCCCTCTAGTTCCTGAATACAGGCATGCTCAATAACAAAATTACCTGCAACTGAGGAAACTCCAACAGCACGACAGGTATGTTCTCCTCCACTGCTAAAATGGCTTCAATTAGCTGAACATCTGCCCAGCTGAATTTGTTGCCCACGAGAAAGTCTTGGCCATGTTGTTTCAGAACCTGTAGAATACAAGAGGGCTGCAGATGAGAACAGGATGTATGATGCCCGGCAGGTAAACCACACAGCACAGCTGTAGAGCTGAACAGCAATTATATCTGAAATTTCAGGGTGGAGTTTTCAGCTAGAAGCCTGTGAGCCTAAATCACTTCATTATTGTTGGGAAAAAATCTGAACTGTACACGGACTACAAATTTTGGTGACTCAGTAATGATGAATGATGATAGGCACTGGGAAGAGGGACAAAACCACACACTTAAGTAGTAACGGTCATAGAATTAGAAACAGGGATAATGGAGGAACTAAAGAGTAACTCAGAGAATTTATAAAATTACCATTTAGATATTTCATTTAAAGTCACGTCCAATGTTTGTATCAGGAATTAAATTTAGAAATGCAGAATTACAATAGCTAACCAAAGAGAATCCCTGCCTTTGGGAATAAGTTTTATACTCATTAGAACTTTCTAGGATGCTCAGTCTTTATTATTGTTTTCCATCAAAACTAGATGAATGTTACAAAAGAGAGAAATGTTGCCAGAGGCCTGAGTCATATGGGTTTTGTTTGCTATTTTTGTAAGTGGAATGTGCAGAAATCTATGACTGTTGTTTTACTAAAGTACTCATGATCTCCCTACCTGATTTCTTGGCGAAGCATTTTTGCATTCTTCTAATGAAAGTGTTCCAACTGAAATTAAGTATAGCAGAGAGATGTGCTCTAAACAAATATAAGTGTGGAACTATCCCCTCAAGGAAAAAAGAAATCATACATGCTTGCTTTTACTTTAGTGAAAAGTTTTGCTGTATAGTTAAGAATATACTGCTTTGTTTGCCATGTAGATGATTTCAAGTACCACAGCCCTAACAACAAACAGAGAAAATGTACTGAGAGAGATAAGAAAACTGAAGATTTGGAACTGACCTACACTGCAAACACATTGTTGTTTTGTAAGTACAACTTTCACAGGCACATCATCACTGTCACTTACCTTTTCAAAGACTGGGAAGTACCTTTTAGTTGCCCTCTCCTTAATTGAGTCAAGATTTTTCTCCTTTGCCTCAGGTGGAGAGAAAGGAAACATCAAAATCATTTGCATCAGGTCTGTTATTCCTTCCACATACATGTCAATCCTATTGGTGGGAGGAAGACAGTAGGAAAGAGCACAGGAGTTACTTCATCTGCTTTCCAATTAGCTATGGCAACTTATAGGGATTTTATATCACCACTATAGTGCCAATTTTCACAGCCAAAACTAAACATGAACTAAAGTTAAATATTCTTTAAAAGGACTAAAAGCCTTTTTCTGCTCAACAGCAATTCAGAAGCAATGGTTAAAACCTAAGCAAAGGCTAGAGTCCTTGCTCTTTATTGTGTTAGCCTTTCTCACGCCTTTCTACTGGATTTACAGGATTGAATTTGTTTTAAGTAACGCAGCTATCAAATAACAGATTGCTCATTAAGTGAAAGGAGGTGTTACAGTACAGGGCTCTCTCCTTCAAGTCTTTCCCATAGAGGTTGTATTTCCCTGCTATGTAGCTGAGGATGGCTCTGGTCTGCACCATCTTCATCCCATCGATCTCAACCAGGGGCACTTGCTGAAACATCAGGACTCCATCTAGGGTGGAAAGTTGAGGAAAAGCTCGTTAGTTCCTTCTAGACTTTTAGCTTTACAGGAGAGCGAGAGACTGAGCATGTTTCTTTTGCTGCTTAGGAGGTCATTGATGTCTTACCCCACCTGTAAAACTCCATGCAGTAAACCAACATTGTGGGAAAGATCAAATAATTGACGAGTCTGCATCACACTGTTGTAGCTAGGTCATCACAGTGCAGCTGGGCCCCTTGTTTTATAGCATTGCCAGAGCTCTGCTGGCGATGGGAGCTGCCACCAGCTGCTGCTTTGCACTTCTGGACCGGACCTTGTCTCATACTGGCAGGAAAAGCTTGAACACGAATAGAAATTATGATAGGGGTAGTACCACAGCAAGGCTGAGATACTGAGATAAAGGAAGAGGTCAGGCCACTTTAAACATCATGAAACTACAGAGTTAGAGATTGTTAGGGACTGTGACAGCCCTTGCAGTTTAAGTAAGTTTTACACAGTCACTCCAGGGATGAGAGTTTGAGTGTCCCCATAGATTTTCATTACAGGGCTATCCTCAGGCTTAAATTGTTGTGGAATGACACGATTTAGACAAGCCACTACAATCCTTTCCTGCCTTTGCAGTCCCATTTTCTCCTGGTGCTGGTAGGATCATTTGTCTGAGCCTTCAGTGAGGCAGCTCTTGGAGCCAGGCTGACGTTGAGATTCAGCATAGCAAAGCCAGTCTTTTCTAGACGAGTTTTCTACTGGAATAATTCACCATCTTTGGAGAGACTCCCTCCTCCATTCACACCTTAAGGGCATACAGAGAATAATCCTATCCTATTAAAATCACAGCAAAAGTCCAAATCCAACTAGGCAGCTGCCACTTTGCATTGCTCAAAGTTAATAATTTAATTGCTCAGTTTTAACCTGTTCGTTGCATCCTTCTTTCAGGTATAAGGGTTCATTGTAACAGGCACAGCTGTCTGCTTTCTTCTCCACAGAACTATTAAAATATTTGCCAGCCTAGATTTAATAGATGTTCTTCACTTATTGTGTATTATTAATTCACAGTTTAAATTCAAAGAGTAGTTCTCTGCCTGTGTTTGTTTCTTGTAAACATTCACAAAACTCAGGTGTCTTCACATCTTTCCAGAACACACCTCTGCAGCTTAAGGAAAAAATATTACTTGGTATCAATCTAGCAGAAACACAGTAGAATGGGACAACTACCAGCTCTGCAAGGATATTTTTCAGCAAAAAGATGCATAAAGTGAAAGATAAAATCTGACTTTCTGGCCCTTGACAAAAAGTGGTGCAGCAAATGTGAGTGACCTGACTGCACAGTTTGTTTCTTACCTACATAAAAGAGGGATTTCTCTCCTATGACCAGTAGCAGACTGCTTCTCCTTGCTTTGCAGGGAGAACCACTTCACGTAGCCACCGCATAGAATAGGTATGCAGGATTAAAAGCAGTCTGCCTATCGTTTTGCAGATTGCATTGTGCTGTCTGGAGGTGGTGTGTGGAGCATACATTAAACACCGTGCATCCAGACCTACTGTTTGTCACAGACCGGCAGAGCTTCTCGGTATCCAGGTAGCAACTTGGAGAACCTGTGGCTGCACAGATTGAGCCAAGGTAGTTGTCTCTCAGGCCAATGGGTAAAGGCCTGGCCACACTGATGCTCTTTAATTCAACTCTCTCAGCCTCCAAAACAGCTGTCTGTCTGTCTGTCTGTCTGTAAGCTGGCTGTTGGGAACAGCCCCTTGCTCAGGCTTTACCCTGGACACTGCTGCGGCATTGCTTAGAAGATCATCAGCTGGCATGGGCCAAAGTCATGCCTGAACCATTCTAACAATAGGATGATGTCTAAACACAGGAAACCCTGGCAAAAAGCACGTTGGTAGGGAGAGAAAAAATATTACAGGGAGAGGTAATGTGCGGTTATTCATGTTCAGTCCTGCCCTTCACAATCAGCAGCGTTCTAGAGGTCTCTATCAGGATGACTAATTAATTTGTCTTTCTTTAACCCATTGTGTTAAACCCCACCTTTTCTTTCTGTTCTCACCCTCTTAAGCTCAATATATATACATAAAAGCCTTTGATCTTCTTTATAAAACTTCCCTATCCTTTTCATCACCACTTAATTCTTCTCTCTAGATATGGATAATCTTCGACACTGTATCCAGGATTGTATCACTCTGGATTAATTAGTCCTGTGAAGCAAATTCAGATTTGGGCTTTCAGTACCTGAGCTATGACATTCAGAGCTACAGCTGGTGTCTTTACACTGCACTGCCCTCCCACATCGTCAGATTCCCAGCCAGCTAGACTTGCAACTTTAATTCTCATCTTCCTGATACCACTTCTTTTTTATTTTTGTTCATTTTAGTTTTCCTGCCAGAATTTCTTTAAACACAGCTTTCCCTTTCTAAGCAGGCAGCCAGAATGCAGTCAAGTCCTCTTCAAGTCTCCTAGTTTGACCTGGCCAGCTCAGCCTGCTGTGAGGTTTCTTACATGTCTCGGGCAGCAGGTAAACTGTGGGGCCGGTGCACTCTAGTTCGGGAACTGGTCTCACTCCCAAGGTTGACGTGAAGCCTTCGTGGCTTGCTGCTTTGACCATGTCAGACTTCCTGCAGGTCTCCCTCTTTTTAATTGGGGGATGTTTCATGGCTCAGGCTTATCCTGCTCAACTGGCCCCATACCTTACTGCCCCATCAACCCCTGGCCTTAAACTTCATCATTCCTGGCCTCTAGCACTCCCCAGTCAATACCTGCAGATGTGTCTCAGCTGATATTTGACATAGTAAAAGTTTCCTTATAACATCTGAGCAAATGTTACCTTATCTTCCTTCAAATCTACCACTGTCATGACTTGGGATGTGACAAGTGACTATTCCTCCCACCCTTCTTTCCTTTACTTGCTGTCTTTTTGTCTCTTCTGACAATTAAAAATTCACACTCTATTTAACAACTAAAGCTGTGACAATTCTCTGTTACATGTTACTTTTCTTTTGTCACCTGCTTATACAGCTCTAGCCTACTGTTTCCTTCACAGGAGGGTTTGCAATGTAAGGAGAAGAAGTGTCACTGGTGTGTTGGCAGACTCTAGAACAAAGGAAAACTGGCTTTCCTGGGGATTTGGGTGCCATGCTGGCCTTTCATTTAGAGGCTTATCTCACTGAGGTTCAGAACCGATGTACAGGTTCATCTATACTAATCAACTCAAGAATAGGTCAGGCCAGCTGACCCAGACTGGCCACATTTACTCTATTCATCTCTCTCTGCCTACAGAGCATGGTGGTCACATCTAAATGTCATCTTGGAAATGGCCCCTGGCCTGGGCCAACTCCTAAATGATGCCTATGAATTGCTTCGAGGAGTACTAGTTGCCCTGAACCAAAAGCGTGCTGGGAACCATGCTAACAGTTCAACAGCGTAGAATTAAGATACACTAAATAGGAATATTTGCTACTCCTGTTTAATGTACTACACAAACACAGTCACAGAAGCTATAGCTTTTAGCCTATAGGAGTTGTTTGGCACTGCAAAGAACAGTGCCAAACTAGTATTTCAGTACTCTAGGTGTGCAACTAGAAGTTTGCACTGGTGTAAATAAACCGATTTTAAACCACAAATTTAGCTAAATTGGAGCAATTTTTTGAGGGACTAAGCCTCAGATTCTCACCTTTGATTAACTTTTCATATTGCTCTCTTGTTTCCAAAAAATTTTCTTCAAACTGGAAAAGGAGAGAGAAGAGCATTACATTGCTGTATTTGACCATTTTTTTTCTTCCGTAGGCAACTGCACATAACCACGTGCAGAACGACCCAACCAAGCAAAAAATAATGAGTCGGATCTTCAACTACGCTGTTTGGGCACAGGTGTCCTGAGGATCCCCCACCCATCCTTACAGCTGGAGAGGAGCAGAGGGGCCTGGCCACCTCTGCCTCAGGGCACGGATTCAGAAATAACCTGAGTGCGGGTAGAAAGAGAGTCCAGACATCTGCAGGAGGAAGACAGATTGCAGCCAATGCCAAGGGAAGCACAAGGTAGATCAACTACTTCTAACCCCACCCCACCACATGTCAGTCAACGACACTCTCTTGTTTATACACATTGTAACTGCAAACTAAGTGAGACTGAGTTAAGGAGGTTTTGCACAGCTGGAAAACTCACGTATTAATTAAGTGCCTTTAAATAAATCCCCATTTTGACCGATTCTGATTAATTAGTTCAGAGGACTGATACTAGCTCTAATAAACTTCAAGCTCCACCGAGTTTGTACCCCAAACATTAACCACTGAATAGGGTAGTTACAAATGTGCAGTGCCACTGGCCAAACGACTGTAGCCACCACTTTGAAGCTGTTTATCCTCCCACTGAGGGTTTTCAGCCCTCCTTACTGCGGCCCATTGAAAACACCAGTCCGGAACACGGTACCAAGTGTCATAGAATCATAGAATCATCTAGGTTGGAAAAGACCTTTAAGATCATCAAGTCCAACCGCTAACCTAACCTTGCTATCCCACCACTAAACCATGTCCTTAAGTACCTCATCTATCCTTCTTTTAAATACCTCCAGGGACGGGGACTCAACCACCTCCCTGGGCAGCCCATTCCAGAGCCTGACAACCCTTTCTGTGAAGAAGCTTTTCCTAATGTCTAACCTAAACCTGCCCTGGCGCAACTTTAGACCATTCCCCCTGGTCCTATCGCTTGTTACCAGGGAGAAGAGGCCGACCCCCACCTCACTACAACCTCCTTTCAGGTAGTTGTAGAGGGCGATAAGGTCTCCCCTCAGCCTCCTCTTCTCCAGGCTAAACAACCCCAGTTCCCTCAGACCAACCTCCACACCGGCTGCAGCCAACAGCCATCGGACAGGCTCCATTCGCCCCCTCCCATTACAGTAGGTAAGCCTGGGCTTCCCCGACATGCTTCTGAGCTCCTGGTTCACTGAAAAACATTAAGCAGAAAACAGTGTCTCATAAAACAGGTGTAAGTGCCATTATTTTGGGGAGAGAAGGAGCCTTTTGTACACTATGCCTGTTGGAATTGCACTGCATCTGGTTTAAAATGTAAAATGAGAGATGGACCAGTGACACCACACAGCCTGCGCTAGGAAAGATGTGCAGATCTATAAAGCCTTCCCCAGTGCTAGTAGGGAGGGGTTTTATGATTATAAGCACACACAGCCATGTTTAAACATGTGGTTTGATTCCCTAGCTGCAGGGGAAACCTTGCTGCATTTTAAGGCAGTTATACAAAGCCACTGAAAATCTCATCACATCCTCAGGGAAGTTATTCACTTACAGTTATTGCCATCATCCTCATTAAAAAGAAGAAAAGGAAAACATGTTTTACTGCTAGGCTGAAATCGGTCTAGCTTTGCCAGATGTCAGAGTGTATTTTGCAGCTTCAACTGCCATCTGCTTCTTTCCTCAAGTAGGGGCAAACGAATTGTTAATCTTCCCTTTATTCCACCAAACAAGCTGAGCCTCCTTGTCTGTCCTATTGAAGGGCTACAGCCTATTTCCTTGCCGCTATGTCAGCCTTGAGGTGTCCCTCAGACGGAGGGAATGCACTGGCTTCAAGGTGCCCCCAGAAGCATCGCCCAGGGGACTGGCACGTGGGAGGCTGCCCGAACCTTCCCGCAGTGACCCTTCTCTCTGCACCGTGAGCGACAGAGCGCGCGGCAGAGACCGCAGGTCTGTATTGAGCTGTTCCACACATAGGGACAACCAGCCGGACGATTTGTGCTGACACTTGAGTGTAAGTGTTTGCAAATCCAAGCCTTCATTTCTGTGTGCTTCGTTGCCCTAATTACTAAGAAATGGGACTAGCATTCCACCTTCAAAGATGTTCATATTGTACATTAATGATTAGGAGAAAAAAAAGAGCAAAGATAGGTATCTTAATCGTGCCCTAATGGTTCAGATACCTAAGAGTGCCTGATTTTAAAAAATAATTTTAGATGACCCCAGTTTTCTTGGAGCTAAAAGCCAAAGCGGCTCTATTAAGTCTGTCACACTTTGCATCAACATTACATTTCCCTTTTGAATCAGGTTCAGCATGCTCTAGTGATGTGTTTTCTTCAAGTCACAGTGCTTTGTAAGTGTACTTCAAGTCCTTTTGGAACATACTTTGCCAAAACCTGATTTTAAAGAACAATCAGATTGAGAATTCTACCTTGAGCAATTCTGGTTAAGAACTACGTCACGTTACTACAAATATTTAATGGATAATTGGGGTAATTTAGACAATATAATCCAAGCACACATAAAGGAAAAAATGATCACCACCAGTTTTAAAGTGCAAAGAGCTGTTGCAAATTACAATGTTTTCCCTCTAAGACAGTGGTTTTGTTAGTTTCTGCACATTGTGTGACTAGCTTTTAGTATATGACAGTCAGCTTATCTATGTAGTTCACAACAGCTAATTAGTGCCTCTTTCATTATCATACTTCTCAGATACATTGCATCTGTATCATTTCAATACATATTGCCCCAACTTGTAACGTGTAGACACTTACAGAAAATAAGATTTTAACTAAAAAAAGCCAAAGACTGCAATACCAAGAATATAAAACTTAATCCTCTTGGAAAATGTATGTATTGTTTGCAGAACAAAAGCAGAGGGAGTGAAAAGCCTTAGGTATCATTTTATCATTTTACATTAAGAAGAAGTTCTATATGGCATTAAATTATGTGAGAAGAACAATGACAAATGGAGAATAAAAACCTGTCATCAGCTTCATTTTTATTTTTCTAATTAAGAACTGTCAGCCGTAAGTGGATTTTAACTGTCTTAAAATTCTGACATTAAAAAATAAAAAAAAATTGTTTTTTTCATAGAGTCTCCTCAATCTTTAGATCCATTGATACACAGCGACCTGACACACGTAATTCACCCGTGGGCACCAACATGTCAGTGCCTGGGCCTGAAGCTGAGTCCTGCTCTGAGGGCTCAGTTTAATTGCCCATTCCTACGTGTCTACTGACACTTGAGGTTCCCTAAGGTGGGCAGATACAACCCTCGACTTTTTGGAGACAGGGACAACTTTTTCTAACTTAAATCAGTATACCTGTTCATCCGGTCTCTCAATGCCTTTTTTTGCATTTATTTGGAGAAAGATACAACTAACATAGACAAGGATCCCTCAGGGCTTCCCTAGGTCCTCCACTATTTTTCTAAAATTTTAGTAAAACGTTTGCAGGATGTTGTGTTTAAAAAAATTCATCCATTTTTGATACAATATGTTGGTGACTTATTAGTATTCAAGGAAATCTGGTATAGCTGACACTTGTACCTTACTGTTTGCCCCAGCTGAAAAGGGCTAGCGGGCTTCTCACACAAGCTACAATTTTTATAACAGAAATGTAGAACATCTGGGTTACATTCTCCAACAAGAATGTATCCAACAAGCATTTATCTAAAAAACATTTTTAAAACATTCAAAATCTTCCCTGACCAGTTACTAAAATCAAATGCGAGCCTTTTTAGGAGCTGTAGGATTCTGCCACCCTGGGATATCTCCTTTCAAGGAAATGGCAAAACACAAAGAAAAAAAAAAAAAAAACCAAAACAAAAAACCAAACCAACAAAAAAAACCCCCACCAAAACCCCACCCAGATTATTGCTCAAGATGCTGAAGAACCCATTCGCTGTGCAACAGACAAGGTAAAGACATTTGAGCTTTTGAAGCAAGTTGCACCTGCCCTGGGATTGCCAGACTGCAGCAAGGCATTCACCTTGCTGGTACCAGCAGGGAAAGAACAGCCTCTGGGATGGTAACTAACACGCCGAACCCTGCTGCTCTACTCCCTTTACCTGGGGAAGGAGCTCCACCTCACGACTGTGTAGTAACCACCCGGGAAGCCAAAAAGACTCAAGAAGATTTAAGAGATGTGCCCGTTTCTGAATCCCAATCTGGAACTACCTGTTGGTGGGTCCTCATATTATCTGAGCAGCAAACAGGTTACAGGTTATTCAATAACTACTGTGAATGAAGAAGTGGAGGCTTCACCCCTCAGTCCGAAGCTGAGTGCACAAGCTGGCCAAAGAAAAGACTAAAAATTTATGCTGATTCTCAGCATGCGTTTGGAGTCCACCACACTACTGGGCAGTTAGAAAAGCTGTGTGGGTTTATAACTTCTAGCGGAAGTAAAATATCAAATGCTCTGCAAATTACTGAACTGTTAAAAGCTATACAATTGCTGGAGAAACCTGCTAGCATTCATCAGCCAACCCATACCAGCAGAAGGACAGAAGAAGAGATAAGAAATAGTCTAACAGATACTGCCGCCGAAGCTGCAGCACAACAGCCGTACGCACCACCGGGCTTACGAGCAGTCCAGCGGTCCAACCTGGCGTGGGTCACTCTTGAAAAGACACGGTCAATGGTTCCTGCTGAAGAAATTGAGTCTTGGCAAATGTATGGAGTGATCAGAGGCTCCCAGGGAATAAGGAGAGCAGATAGGAAAAACTTTCCCATTTTACCTAAGCAATATCTGTTTCTCATAACAAAAATGCATCACTGTCCAGGCATTTTAGGACTGCTGCGCTAGCCCAGACACTGCTGAAGAATTGCTTTACGCCAGGAATTTATGCTGCAGCCAAATAAGTAACCGTGTCTTGCATGCACTGCTTAATAGCCATTAAGGCTAAAGGTAAAGACCTGAACACAAAATTTGTCTCTATAGAATGTTTTTACTGCTTTTGTCTAAATTCCATATTCCCATCCTATTTCCTAGTAAGCCTGAACAGCGTGCCTGTCTTGAATTTCTCTGAGGATGCTTCTCAGCGATGTAAACATTGTTTAAGAGAGGATGGTCTTTCAGAAACAGCATTATCAGCACTCAGCGAGAAGAGCCCTTTAGCCCCAGTGCTGGGAGCAGAGTCCAGTATACCAAACGGGCCAGCTTTCCTGCTCAAACCCAGCAGAAACCACCACGCTGCTGGAGGCTCGCGCTGCATTCTCCCACCCACCTTTGCCTTCCCCCTCAGCAATTTCATGGCTGCCTTGCTTAGCTGTGAACTGCACCGCAGGATTCGTTTCCTGGTTAAAAAAGCGTCTTTCTCTTCCTTTCTCTCTCCTGCAACTTGCGAGCAACTATCAAGCCGTGCTTAGTCTACCTGACACGTGAACTAAAGACAGCAGAGAATTTCCATTACCCCAACAGGTGCTCTAATACAGTTGGAAGTAGTTTCACTGTACACAGTCACTCAAACGCCTTAAGAAAAAGGAATTTGTAAGTTAGCACTTACCTCCTAACCTTAACTCAGCCCCCACCCAGCGCAGGCACGTTCCCTAGGGTGTTTAAACTTTGGAGCGTGGGGGAGTTCCCAGCCATACCCAATTAGAGAGAAATTCTCCTGTTGCTATTAGGCTGGCACTGCCCAGCTTAAAGACATAGGTGTTTGAAAATTGCCATCCAAGGCAGAGACTGTCTTTCAGTTTGCTGATTTGACTATACCATGTCATAGCCTCATAGTTTTTGTTGTAGCCATTTATTCAAGCTGGTTTCTTGGAATTATTGGGTCATTTTACCCAAATACAAGGGCGAGACATCTTAACACATTGACAAAATGATAGATTTTTTCTGGGTCATACTTAGAGTAATTTCAACCATTGAAAGACTAACCACTGAAGTTTCTTTGCTTATTTCACTGCTCAGCAGTAACCCAGGTTTTCCTCGTCAGTGCTGTATGGCGCAGAAAAGACACCCAAAGTATGGGATAACAATGCCCAATTATTTTGAAATGCAGTTTGACAGTATCAAACTTACTTAATGATGACTTGGTATAAAAAATAGATGAGCAGTTTATGTCACAACTGAACCCATGTTTTAAGGCAATAACATTAATTTTGTGTACAAAATTAACTGAGTGTACTTGGCTAATTCTCAGAGATGAAGTAAACTATATTCCTACCCTTTTTCCATGAAATGAAACTGCTACCTACATTTCATGTAAAATTATCAAACTTGAAAGTGGATGTGAACAGACTCAAAGGTGGTACAGTGGATGGGAATTATTTTTTTTTTAATTATTATTTTGCTTCCAGTACAGTCTTTCAGAATGCAATTACAAAGCTCCTTTGGCATCTAAATGTTCTCTATCGATGAGGTTACTTTTATCTGTAATTTGACTAACTGTTCTGTAAACCTCTAGAGTAGAAAAGAAAAAGTTTCTTTTGTTAACCATTTGTTAAGCCATGCCCATGAGCATTCAGGCAGTTGGCCTGGAGCCCAGGTACCACTTCAGTGATCTTGGGGTGGGCATAGGCAGATTTTTAAACAGTGCATATACGATGCCCTGGCATGTCGCATTCC
Source organism: Aramus guarauna (assembly GCA_013400195.1). Taxonomy (NCBI): domain Eukaryota; kingdom Metazoa; phylum Chordata; class Aves; order Gruiformes; family Aramidae; genus Aramus; species Aramus guarauna. The sequence goes on from VXBL01001206.1 coordinate 309,240, forward strand.
CACCGTGCTCTGTGGACATGCTTCTTTGTGCTATACGTTAGACAAGTCCAAAGTCTTCTTGAAATGTACCTGCCTGCAATACTCACAAACCACTAAGCAGTTGGCTTGGGGAACCATGCCTAGTTCCAGCTTCCAGCAGCATCTTCTCAGAGGTGGGAGGAGGGTGTGTAACTGTCACTGGACAATTAAACAAGGGGGGTTAGGAAGATTCTCCCCATGCTGCTTACTGAGCTTTTAAACTGCAGCACAGCACTACAGCAATAAAAACTGAGACGGTCCACATGAATAGTTAGAACAAGCCATGTGTCACTCAAGCCCAGACTTGCTGCGAACTTCCAGCAACTGCTCTAGTTCTGTCCTGTGAGCTTTACTAATCCCCCAAGTACAAGGGTAACCAAGCCCATATGCACATTTCTGCATGTCTCTGCAAGCTGTTTGGCACTTATCCGGACCACCGGCACAGAAAAGTCTGAAAACAGCAATCCTCATTCTGATTTACACTCGTTCTGCTGGAGAGCTTAAATGGAGAGCCAGAGACAAGATTTACGGCGGTCAACTGAGAGGCTGGTGCACAAACCTCAGCATTTGCCATGCAGCCAGAGTTTCCTAACACAGCTTTCACCTGTGCCAACTAGCTGTCCCCAGTGGTGCCCAGAGGCTATGGGTAGGCAAGCACGGGCCAGATCATTCCCACCAAGGAGCTGCGATGTAGCCAACATGTCTGGGGGAATGAGTTTGGCTGTACATGAGCTGCGCTGTGCAGGTGGCTGCAGGGTCACAGAACACTCCTGGACCCACTTGGCCAGCACAGACCTTGCCAAACCATGCCAACTGGTATCCAAGGAGTTTGAGACAGAACCTAGGATGCCATTTAGTGACACATTCAAAAATGGATGGGCTGTGAGGACAGCTTGAGTGTGGGCTACAAGCTAGCAAGCAGGGAAGGATGTCTTATATGGCTTGTGCTAATTCAGGGTGATGTCAGGGTCAAACCTAAATATCAGTATGCAAAAGGAGCATGGTCTACACAGAGATCTAGCCCTCAGTCTGTAATACTTTAGAATAAGTATAACACCTGTCAGTTTATAGAATGTTATTATTTGGATCCTTTAGTCTTTATTGATCTCAACATGGTCAAAAGGTTGATTTACATATGCATAAGATATGTAAGATCAAGGTTCAAAGCCAACTGAAAAATAAACAATAGTGCAAATTTAATTGTGAAATATTTATCTTAACTCATGTATTATAATGACTTCATATTTTCATAGTAACTTATAGCTGTATGTTTCCTCTATTTGGTCTCTGGTGTGTGCTAAGATGCAGTTTATGTGCATTGTTACAACCAAAACTGAGAATAATCTAACCTTAGGTTTAAATAATCTTTTTATTTTCAAAAAGTAAAGCAGAAATTTCAATCCTATTTTTATCTGATGACCAATTATAAAACTGGACATCAATTTGGTATTTTTCCAATAAAAGAAGTTTCTTTTTCAATAAAAGAAAGATTAAAATTGATCACTTGAAAATATATTAAATCAACTCCATCCTCTGAGACTTTTGCTCATTTTGGTCATTGTCTTTATAACACCAGATCTATTTATACTTCTCAAACAAGGAAAAATAGGTTTTATTGACCACAGGTCCATTTCTTCTCTTATAACACAGCTTTGTTTTCACTGAAGTTCACATTTCCCTGGAGTTCCTCAGAATTTTCATAAGACCCTGTAAACCTAATACAGATTTCAACATTAATTTATCTTCCAATGCAAATATTCTCTCCTTCCCTTAAACCTTCTTACACAGATCTGTCAGCATAAAAGATTCAATGAAACAAGATTAGTGACACATTATTTATACAATCAAGAACTATCCCGCTTTTAGATACTTTACTCACTGTTTTGTAGCATGTTAAAAATTATAAACTGTATGGGTTTTAATGACATTTATGAGTAATGTTCTAACTCTGCATTTACCTTTCTTGCAGATAACATATAACAGTTTGTGAAATATAACTTGGCTTGCTCTCTAATGATGTTTTCAGCATGAGATTAATTTGTTCATGCTGCATGTGCAAGTTTGTACAAATCCAGAACAACAAAAATCAAGGTTCAAGTAGGAAAAGGCATTGAAAAATGACAGTAGATGGAATCTGGCTTCATTTCCTTGTGAAAATTCTGTTTGTTAATGCAACAGCTTCTTCATCCGGCAGTGGCTTTTGCTGGTCACCAGGGTAGAGGAACTTCTTAATTGTGGCAATGTTGCTTACTCTTGCTTTAAAAGCTCAAAATTGAAAACAATGCAACTTCTTAGAACAGGGATGTGCAAAGTTCTAATGACAAGCCAACAGAAGCCTGTGAAATCAACTTCACTGGATGCTGGCTCAGCGCTGATGATGAGGGAGGAGGCAGTTTCCTAGGAGCAGACGGTACAGCCTCACAGAAAAGTAGCTGAAAGTCAGATGGTACAAGTCTATAAGGGAAGGTATACGATGATCAGCAGTGAGATAATTTGCCTTTCACAGTTTAATCTTTCAGCATTTCTTTCAGCATCAGAGAGGTGCTTAGGCCCTGAAAGTTCAATATATTTCAAGATTTCACAGCATTAATTATTATACCCTTGATATCACTTTAACCCTTTTAAATTCCTGGCCTCAGTGACATCCCCTAACAATGATTTCCACAGTCTTAGTGTGAAAATGTTGCCTTTCATTGCTTGTATTTTGCTGCTTTTAATTTCATTGAGTGTCTTATTCCATTTCAGTTAAAAAATAGGTGAGATGACAGCCCTTTTCCGGCTCTCTTACTGGGACCATGTGCATAAAAAATAAATTATCTAGTAATTTTTTAAACAAATTGAACCATAATTAACTTCTCACATGCATTTCTCAGCTCTGCTTTTTCATTTTCTTTGTATTTTACTTTTTTGGCAGTATTTCCTGATCCTCACTTGATTATTTCTGTATTCTGTAAGATTGCTAAACATTTTAACTTGTCTTCCTCAAAACTTTGAATGAATATGGCTGTATTACTATTTGATTTAATTACCTGCAGAAAAGGAAACTGAGAGAGCATGGAAGGCACTTTCTCTCCTACCATCAGTATAGCTTCAATCAGTTGTTGGACTTCTGCCCACAAAAGTGTGTAACTAGCTTGATTCAGGACGAAAAGAGTTCACAGGAATTAAAAACTAAGGACTTTTCTCGGGTTTGCTCCAGTACAGAGATGATGGAGATGAAATTTCCCCCCCAGCAAACAGAAAATAGAAGAGACTTCCCCAGAAGCAGGATTGGGGTTTAATGCAATTCTGAATTTCAGGTGCCAGCTGCAGCCGCCTGTCAGCCTGCGGAGGTCCCCTCTGCACCAGCAGTGCCCAGGCAGGGACCTGATGTCCAGCTCCTACCACCCCCTCTGAAACATGAACTTCCCCCTCTTGAGCCTCAGAGGCAGTGGCCATTGCACATGAGCACTAGTTCCAAGGCCACCAGCAGGTCCCAATAATCCCCACTGCCTGTTTGGAAACCGGCAGAGGGGCCAGTTTATTTGTACCATATAAAACCAAATTATATTGATGTATGGGGTGTAGGCACCCCGTGCTGGCAGTGGAGGCTGCAGGGCGGCCACTGTGAGGAGAGGCCGGGGCTGCCCCGTGCCGGACACAGCCGGTTCCAGCTGGCTCTGACCCACACCCCGCAGGGCACAGCTGAGCCCCACAGGCAAGGTGGGGGTGTCCCAGGGGAAATATATTTAAGAAAGGGCAAAAAATGCTGCACAAAAGTGAGGAGTGAAGGGAAAAAAAAGTGAGAGAAACAGCCTTGTGAACACCCAGAGAAGGGTGGGAGGAGGTAGAGGAGTTGGGATTGAAGGAGCGAAGTTGAGCCTGAGAAGGAGTGGGAAGAAAGTGTTAAAGTTTTTGTCTTTGTTTCTCACCATCCAACGCTATATTAATTGGCAATAAATTAATATTAATTTTCCTCAAATCAAGTTTATTTTGCCTATGATGGTAATTGGCAAGTGACCTCCCTGTCCTTATCTCAACCCACCGTATTTTCTCTTCTGATCCTGTCGGGGAGGAGCAGTGAGAGAGCGGCTGGGTGGGCATCTGGCAGCCAGCCGAGGTCACCCCACCACAACTGCTGGCAGAAAGAAAAAGATGACAGCAAGTAGCCTGAGCCTAAGCACTACATGCACACTCCTTTCATCATTTTGAGCTAATATTCCCTCAGGCTGGGAAGACCAGAGACTGGTTTGCATTGGTAGTACATAAGGTAACAAAACCTGGTAGAAGTCATTCAAGATTGTCAAACATCTTACCTTGCAGTAGCTTCCTAGGCTGGTCTCTGCTTTCCAGAAATTCTCCTTCAAACTGGAAAGGTAACAAGGTAAGTGAGTCAGGAAGGGAGACCTCAGGCTGCAGCCACCTTTCCCATGGCCCTAAACACTGGGATAGTATGCTGTTAAACACAGGCCAGGAGCAAAGATATTTTGGTGTTGAAAGGGGATTGTTACTGGAGGTAAAAACAAAAACTTCTTACCTTAAAATGTGTCTTTTTTTAATTATGCATTTCTGTGCCTAAGTACAACAATAGTGATAACTGCATTGTATAGGGAGCATAATGATGATCCTCTTAGAGATCAGGAAATGGATTCACTAAGTGAGAATCATTTACAAAAAGTTATTTTGTAAGAGTATGTTAATTGCTGTACTCAAGTCTCCGGTACATTTTGGAAGTAGTTTTATAAATGCGTAAGCTGATCTACACAACTGAAAAGAGCGCAATTAAGAAAATGGTCATACCTCCTCCATGGCTCACAGCCACTTGTTCTCACCGCCTAACTTGTGCTGGCACCAGCAATCTCGCTGACAGTGTGATTAATTGTCTGAGCCAGTAAAAAAAATCACCCTTAAAATAAAAAGTCTAGAGGTTTCAACTGGTTCAGCTTATGCTGTAAATTGTAAGACAAGAAAAGCAGGAAAGGAGATGGTGTAGGCAAAGGAGGCCTAGTTTTTTGGTGAGAGAGCTGGCTGCAAAACCACAGCCTGAACTATTCACTATGAATAGGGTATACAGTAAAGACATCAAAATAATGTATAGCCCTTGTGGGGGATTTTGTATCTCTAGTAAGCGTAGAAAAATTTGTCAAATGCCTGCTGTAAGCAGTGCTAGGAACCCGCATCAGGGAGTCTGACTAGTTTTGTCTGAATTTGGCATCTTGCTTTTTTTTCATTAGTGTTGCTATACTCGGGTATGAAGAAGTGCCACAAGAAGCATGCAGGAAATCTGCAAAATCCCTATGAATAGCTGGGACGTCTTTTGCACCTTCAGAGGTGCCCACCCAAATACTAAAGTTCCATTGGAATTAACTGCAACCTACCAAAATATGAGCAAACACAACGCAGAGTAATCTATAAAGATCCCGTCTGGTCACCAGAAACCGCAACTTGTACTAAAGCCTATATCCTGGACTCACTATTAAATCAATTACAATTTCCCCAGCATTTTCAATGGGAATGAACTTGCAATTCCATTGACAATGAGTGTTTTAAACCAAAACAGGTTGTGTAGGACCACGACCCTTCATCCCACTAAGTGTAACTTGTGCCTGGCTATCAGAATGATGCTGCAGGCTGATTTGTACATAAACAGGTCTTACCAGAGCAAGGGTTGAAGACGAACCCAAGTCTTGCTTGGAAAATCCACCAAAACCGCCTGTCTAACACCTAAGTGCTCAGGGACAGTTAAGAGTGAAACAGTTCCTGAGGTTATCATGCTTTCTTAACTAATTTTGAGCCAGGAATTATTGTGCCAGCAACATTGAGAGACATAGGAGAAACAGCAACAAACGTCTGTGTATCTTCTGTCTTGAAGGCTGGTAACAGAATTGAAGTGCTCTGATGTGTCTTAAAATCATTACCAAAGTTAGCTAAATACCAAAATAATTACTGCTAGAGAGCTGTAGGAGGACTGAAGGATATTCAGTATGGGGATCTTTTACAAAAGTCTTAGATCTAAGCTGATTTCCTCCCTAGTTTCCCCAGAATTTGGAAGATCACAGTAATAAATAGTCAGTAGACCTGTCACTCGGTACAGGCTAGAAACTAAACTAACAAACCTATGTGGGAATATCCAGATAAGAAAAGCTACATCCTTAGACATGGTTAACCCACAACACTGTGTCACACTGTGTAGCCCAGTGATGACAGTGTAAGCAAAACCAGCTGTAGATGTTATATGGAGAAGTACACACTAGCTCATATACAAACACATTTAGGTGTCCTCATCTCAAACCAAATCAAGAAGATAAATAAAAAATAACCAAACAGAATACAAGTTCTCATCAACAATTTACTGAAATATCAGGAAATGACCCATCAGTTGGGCCAGACCTGGAGCATTGCAGGGTACGTCTATGCTAGTGGTCTGGAAGGGGGTTATGATTTTTAACATTAATTTTTTAACTGTGCTTTGGCTCCCATCACAGTGCAATCTTGGAGTGTACAAATGGAATTCTTCCTGGATGAAATTAAACTGAAAGATGTGCTCCAAAAGTGCACCAAATGGAGTTTAAACGGCATTCAGTCCACACAACCACTCTTGAGCTAGGCTGAAGTAACTCTGTCCCCAAACACGCACTATGTTGATGACAAGTACCAACCCTTCTTCTGTTCACCTTCATTGCTACTGTGCCACTCTATTTACTAAAAGGCACAACCACCAGCTATTAGGCTTAGCACTAAGAAGTACAGGCAGTCACCCCCTGTATCTTCTGCATCTTTGCTTGTGAAACATTTGAACAGCATTACACCACAACTTTTCTCATATTCTGGAGAAAAAGTTCACTTAGCAAAGGAATTAAGATCAACAACTACAGGGTTTTCCAAACTTTCATATTAAAGCAATCTGAGATTAAACCAAGGACTAAACTGTGATTGCATTGGACATTAGGAAGGCAGGTGACAGATAAACCAGTGTAGGTCAATATGAACCTTGTATTCCTGGCAATTAGCGAAAAGTATTTGTAGTGCTGAGAACTTCAGTCATGCTGAAGCTGGAGATTGATGAGCTCTCAAGTGGGACCCTCATTCATCAAATATCACTGTACAGTGTACTCACTGCATTCCAAGGTCTGCCGCCAAGCAGCATCTTATTTCTCAACCCATAGCTAACACAGGAATTAAACAATGCCATTGGGGATTGAGCACAAGTCTTTTCTTGTAAATTATATCATCAATATAGAACTATAAATAACAGATATGAAACCCCAAGATAACATCCTACAGAGCAGCTTTTCAAAGCGTAAGTACCATTTATCAAAGTGATTAAAAACATCTGAAATTCCATTGTCAAGTCATCTGCTGAAACAATAGCTTAAAAAAAAAAAAAAAAGAGAGAGAGAGGAAAAAGGAATAACATTTTGAGCATGGCAGGTATTAGACTTCAGATAGGAACTACACCAGGTTTGTGTGATCGTTTACCACCTCTCCTTCACATCTCCCTTCTCTGGTTTACAAATGCAAATAAAATGCCTTGCATGAGGCATACAGGTTAACAAGGATTCCATTCGTATCAAGTATAAAGAATTTATCCTCCAAGAAAAGTAAAAATGAAGTTTGCAAGCCCCAACTTTCATTCATGACACAACGTGACAGCATAAAAATAGAAAGTTTATTTGATGAGAACAGATCCTCTAGATACCGCAGTTACACGAAAATGCCATTTGGCAGTCAATTTGTTTCCTAATTCAAAGAATTAGAACAAATTCAAAGAACAAAAGAAAAGTGCAGCTTAGTTATAAAGGCACAATGATGACATTTCAGATAAGTCACTGATGTCCAAAAACCGGGCAAGAGAAACACCTTCCTCCTGCTTTCTTTAAAAAACAGTTGTTTCATTTGTCCACAGTGATATTATAAACAATAAAGGTCTGAACTGGAAGCAATCATCATACAAAAATCTGATACGGATCTCAGAAGAAAGTCCTCAGAAGTAGCAGAACATGCTGAAGCTGTCAGTCAGCAACTCATATTTCTTTCTTTTTTGCTCTTCCAAAAAGTCTCCAGGAAGACAGCGTGCTTGCTGTCATTTCACTTGCTTAAAATTACCAGAAATATCTCAAGAAGAAAGAAGGAAAAAAATAGGCTAGTAGTAAAATGTGATAAAAAATACCTGCCTACTGTATTTTCTATGAAAGAACACGAGACACTGCCTATTGAAACGCCTTTTGAACACCCCTTCACCTTCTCTGCAGTGTAATTGTACATGTAAAATCTGACATCTCTCTCAAACCGAGCACAGCTGTTGTTATTGCCAGGCACACTAATTTGCTTTTATATCATAATACATGCGGAGAACTCTCCTCACAGTCTCGACGTATTTATCATCAGGAACAGGTTTTCTCTGGCTTCCTGGCTCTAGAAATTTCTTGACTGTGGGGATGCTGCTTATCCTTGCTTTAAATGCCTAAAAGGTAAACAGTAAGAACATGGTATTTAAAGAACAGAAAGTAACACAAGAAAAAACAATGTTACTGATTTGTGTAACATCCTTTAACAAGTCATATGTGGAAGCAAGACAAGAAATATAATTTTAGCCATGGATGAATTTTACTCCCCCTCACCCCAACCTTGATATTTTAAACATTAATAAAACAGCCCTCTGTCTTGTATTGATATGGGATGAAGTGGAAACAGCTATTTGTGGTTTCAGATCTGTACTTTACTCAAATCACTTGTTGCAATCCAGAAAATATCTTCTGCTTAAAGGTATCACAGAACGGGTGAGGGGAAGGGGAAAAAAAAGGAAAGGTGAATTTCTTCAGATCTGTACAGGAATTACTCCAGAAAATAATAGATCCTCCAAATGAAACATATTATGAAGTTCTTCCTAAAGCAAGCAGAGCAAGACTACAATGAAAAAGGAGTGACAAATGCTCTTGTTTTCTGGAAGTGTTTACACACAACAGACTTTGAAATATCATTTATCCCATTTCCAGCCATACAAACGTATTGTTAGTGTAATGTACCTGTAACTGAGGAAAGCCTGAGAGCACGTCTGACTTCTTCTCTTCTACCATTAAAATGGCTTCTAGAAGATGAACATCTGCCCAGCTAAAACTGTTGCCAACAAGAAAATCGTGCCCATGGTCTTTCAAAACCTAGAATTGTCATAAATGAAAACATTCAGATGTGGATAGCCAGCTGGGGTTGATGTTTTCAAAATGCACAGGCACACCTTCTTTAACAATACCTACTGTCTCCTCTTCCTTTACCTTTCTCTCCCATGCAACCAGGTATGCTACCAGGGGAAGGGATGTGGGCCCTGTGCCTGCTGTCGCTGAGCATTTTATGCGATATCTATGACCAGTCCTCACAGTGGCAATCTAAAAGCCCAAGGTTTCTCTTACCCATCCTTCCTTTTTAAAACCCCGGGGTTACCCCATGTACTGGACTACAGGGTTAGATACCTCCTTGGAATTCACTCCTTTCCAGCCTAATAAATCTTGATTTTTTCTGGATGTAGTTACAGATTCAGTGGGACAATAGAGACTGTAAAAGATCAGCCTAAAGCACTGGGGCTATGATGCAACAAGCGGAATCTAGCGCAGAATGAACTCCAGCCATCTATAGGAGAGCTGGTATTTAAGGGCGAAACCATCTTCCCTTTAGTCTTTAAAACAGAAGAGCAGCTATTTCTGCCAGATTATCTTGTCTGTGTATAGTAATTTCCATTGAGAGCACCTGTTGGGTCCTATCTCTGAAAGGATCAGTTAGAGAAACACCAAGATTCCAGTAGGGCTTATGCAGCAGAGCACTCAGACTAGAAGACAGCATTGATAGTTGTGTATTATTGTGGTTAAAAAAACATGCAGATGTATTTGAAATGTTAAACAAAGCTGACAATTAGCTATTCTAAAATGGCATTGCCTTTGCAAGGCAATTTACAGAGTTTCATTTCCCCTAAAAACAGGGAGTTGCTATTTTAACTGTATATGGCTACGTGTACATGTTCATAGGATGTTCATAGGATCGTAACAGTTTTGAGCCAAAGGGGATACTTGGACCCTTCAGTCTGAATGCTGATGCTGCTCAGACCATGAAATCTCACTTAGGAATTTCTGCATTTAACCTGCCTCAACTTGCCTGGTACTGCTCTGACCTCCCTCTCTCCAGCCTGCAGACAGTATGATGTCCTGGTTTAAAGTACCACACTGACACCCTTCTGCTTCTTCTGCTTTTGGTAAAATACCCAGTGTTCCCATTGTTATCCTTCCAGAACAACGGAATGAAATGATCCTCCTACATACCTTTTCATATGCTGGGAAATACCTGCTTGTTGCCTTTTGAACTATAACAGCTCGTTGTTTCTCTTTATCCTCAGCTGATAAGAACGGGAACATCAAAATGAAACCCATAAGGTCATCAGTTCCTCCAACATACATATCAATCCTTAAAACCAAAGCAAACATAAACTATAAATTAGAAGGTGTCTTTATAAGCAGAGTTTTCTTAATTTGTGTTGTGATAGTATAACTTGAATTTCGTACCCCTCATGAAAATGATTTTTGCAGTTAAAAAAAAAGTCAGAGTCTCACTCCTATCTGTAGTGTTGTTGGCACTCTGCTTGCCTCATTGTGCAGGATTAAACAGGATTATACAGAAGTTAAAAAAGTTTAAATTTGGTATTACAGATCACTTCATCATCACCAAAGAAACACACAGCACCACAAGAAGTCATCCCCAACTGGCTTAGTCTTCTGGGTGTATCCCACCTTCAGGGTTTCATCTGAAGTCCAAATGGTACCAAACAGATTAATAATGGAGGTGGAAACCTGAAGTGTACCAGGTTCTGCATCTAGCTAAATTAGTAGTACAGCAGTTCTTCAGATCATCCCTTTTATCCATTTTTCCAGAGCTCTGACAGCAGGTTTTTGTACTGTAGACAAGACTCAAATTTAAATTAAGTCCTCATAAATATGAATAAAATATCTGGTAAAATAGTCTAACAAAGTTTTCTAACCATCCTATGTCATGAGAGATTTGAGTTCCTGCTGTGGAATAAGACTAACTGCAGTTTTTGTTGTCAGGCAACAGCTTCTTGAAAAAGCCTCTGTAAGGATTAAACATGTTATGTGCAATAAGAAGCTATCAGATATTCCTGCAAGCCTTAATGTATGCCAGCCTCTCGCCTGCATCTATCCAGGCTTCCAAAACTGCACTCACAGACTATACAAGACAAATCCAAAGTACTTAAACTTGGAACTAACCACAGCAAGCTTTCCTCAAAACACTGATGCTTCCTTGCCCCTGCCCAAGAACAAATCAACAAATATACTTCATTTCTATGTGCTGGTAAGACAGCAGGAATAGGCCCCAGGCTAAATCTAAAACTTGAGGGAAAAGAATTCTTGAAGGAAGAGGTATGCAAGGAATACAAGCGACAGGAAATGATAGCTTATTAACAACACAAAGAAGCTGATAAGCTGTGACTGAGGCTCCTTCTGAATGTTAATTCTTTTTGTTACTTCCCTGAACCTGCTTCAGCCAATTCTTCAACCATTTGCATCTTTTAATGGCAGTTTATTATAAAGTATCTACTAAAGTTAGAAGCCTTACTAGCTGACCTTTAGCTTTCCTTCTCTTGAAAAACAACAGGAAATGGACATTTAAAGGCTACACACTGAGATAGCCCACTCATTTTTTTTCCTTCACACAGATACCACATCAAGACCTGGATTTCATTTCACATGAAACCAGTTTTTCAACAGCTTTTAGCTGTCCTTTCCCCAATGACCTAAACCACACACTTTTTACAGTGCTGTGGAACATCATGCAATCACAGATAACATCAATGACAGATCGTATTTTTCAGCCAAAAGTTAAAAACTAACCATTGCTTTCCAAAGATTTCTGTTTACAAAAGTAGTTCAACATTTACATGCCAGTCACCTCTCAAATACCTGTCAATCTTTAGTATTAATCTTTTACTAAAGCACAATAAACCTTTGCCTCAAATATTTTTATGTAAAAATAATCAAATTAGAACAAATCACTTGGCTTGCATCTAACTGTTAGGTTCACTGCAAGTTGCGGGTCACTGAGGCACATGGGTGATTCTCTGGGTGTGCAAGTATACAATCAGTTCTAGTTGTATCTAAGCTACTATAATAAATTCAGGAAGAGTAGTACTGTTACAGTACAGGGCTCTCTCCTTCAGGTCCTTCCCGTAGAGGTTGTACTTTGCTGCTATGTAGCTGAGAATGGCTCTGGTCTGCACCATCTTCATCCCATCCATCTCCACCATGGGCACTTGCTGAAACAGCAAGGATCCACCTAGAGGGAAAGCCACACATTATTCTACTGGGTGTAGTAACTCCACATCAGATTTCTTGCTGTCTTTAGACAATCATTACTTTTATGGTGATCTTGCTGTGGGTAGTCATTATATTAAACTGGAGTTCTTCCATGCAAACAATAAATTACAGCAGTGCAGACAAATTAAACTGCAGAACACAATTATTGTGGATTATCATCCTTGCTTTAAAAAAAATTCACTGAAGTTGCAGTCAGTATAGTTGCAGACTGTGTACAACAGTTTTTATGCTGAAATTGAAATACAGTGGAGACAATCACAGTAAACATATCGATTGAGTAGCAAGTATCTAATTCAAAATAGATTTTAAAAATTCTGTTCCACTATTTAAAACACAGTTGAAGCAAGTGTCAGATCCCCAATTTTTTCTCTTATAACCAGTATTTTAAGCTAAATCGGGACATTTAATGAAGTTTTAGGATATGCTTTTTCAAGTTACTGAAGCCCAGGGTAAGTTTGTGGGACCAGGTGGGACACGTAGACAAACAGAGAACAGAACAACGCTGAGTCCTGGGAAACTCTCCAGGTTGAAAAGACATTCAATTTCCAATTGCATCTGACCACATATGGGAAAAAGCCTCTGCAGCTCTTCACAGCTCTCAGTTTTACTCCCCTCTCTGCTGTGTGGAAAGAAAGTCCCCCACAGTCTTCAAAGTCTTCTCTTCAAAAATCTTCTCTGAGATCAAGTAAAGTCTGGCCATGCTCTTCTTGAGGTTTCATGTGGACTCACCTTGCAGGAGCTTCTCATACTGCTCTCGCGTTTCCAAAAACTCTTCTTCAAACTGACAAAACAGAATGAGGAAGAAGAAGACATTAATGTCTTTTCATATTTCTAGAACAGATAAACTTTTTAAGGAAGAGAATAAAAGGAAGAGAATATGTATCATGGTTCCTTCAATCCCAGATATGGCTCTAAGGAGAAAATGCCAAGGACAGAAGCACTGGCAAAACCTCTTGGACTGTCATATTTCACAACTGCTGCTAAAGGCAACCCTAGCAGAAAAACAGGCAGTAAGAACTGGAGTGAGGATGGTTGCTTGGTATTGAACAGGCAATTTAATGTGAAACAGTCAACAATACAGGCTAGGCTGTCCTTAAAATGCTCTCTGGTATGTGAAAAAAGCTCTGCTGTGCGATATTTTGATCGGTGAGCTAGACAGGAAGAAGTTCTTAGAAAGTTAAAACAAAGCTTTTAAAAAATAATATAAAAGTATTGTGCCCATGAGGAAGTTTACCACAGAAGCATGTTTAGGACCCCTAAAGATGAATTATTCAGTAGATCAGAAACAAAAAGATACAGAATTGCCTGTGATCTGAATGATGTAGTTATGTTCAATATGGTTGAGGATGGCTTGTCCAATCAGTGCTAGTACAGAGGAATTCAGTTCAAGATTAAGACACCAGTTAAGTTAGATGTCTACATGTACATGTTTGCGTGTGTCATACATGTCTATAGTCAATGTAGACCATGGAGACTAGAAAATGATTGAGCTTACCAATCCCGAGATGCCTAGCTATGGACTCCCAAGGATCCTTCTCCAGTCAACCTCTCTCAGAACACGTGCCACTTATGTTAATAATTACTATTTAATAATTATGTTAATAATCTTCTGGGAAACCCCAGAAGATTAATACAGTGCCAATGTTCCAACATACAAAGTGTGATCACAGAGTCTAAAATTCAGAACCCAAGTTTCTGCTGATGAAAAGCTGGGAAAAGAATATCCCAAGGGAAAATGTAATAACTGGTACCTGTCAACAGCTTTTTTTAGAAGAGAAAAGAATAAATAAAATAAAGACTGGTGATCTTTTTGAAAACCTTGTCTTCCTTGGCTCAGTACAGGGGTAACTGTATGAAGTGTAACAGCCTACCATATAAAAGAGGACACATGAAGCAACTACTAGTCCCTTCTGTCCTCACACTGAATTATCAGTTTATAACCAAGNAAGAAGAAAAAGGGAATTAAAACGTAGGAATGAACAATGCAGGGAAACAACCAGCTGTGTCTTCTGTAAGGCCTTCAAATAAAGACTGGTGATCTTTTTGAAAACCTTGTCTTCCTTGGCTCAGTACAGGGGTAACTGTATGAAGTGTNAATGTAATAACTGGTACCTGTCAACAGCTTTTTTTAGAAGAGAAAAGAATAAATAAAATAAAGACTGGTGATCTTTTTGAAAACCTTGTCTTCCTTGGCTCAGTACAGGGGTAACTGTATGAAGTGTAACAGCCTACCATATAAAAGAGGACACATGAAGCAACTACTAGTCCCTTCTGTCCTCACACTGAATTATCAGTTTATAACCAAGATAGATAGAAAATGAGTAAGCAAATTATATCCTGTGGTGGGTTGACCCTGGCTGGAGGCCAGGTGCCCACCAAAGCCACTCTGTCACTCCACTCCTCAGCTGAACATGGGTGAGAAAATATAACAAAAGGCTTGTGGGTTGAGATAAGGACAGGGAGACATCACTCACCAATTACTGTCACGGGCAAAACAAACTTGACTGGGGGAGAAAATTAATTTAATACCAATCAAACCAGAGCAGGATAACGAAAAATAAAACCAAATCTTAAAACATCTTCCCTCCATTCCTCCCTTCTTCCTGGTCTTAACTTCACTTCCAATTTCTCCNAACATGGGTGAGAAAATATAACAAAAGGCTTGTGGGTCGAGATAAGGACAGGGAGACATCACTCACCAATTACTGTCACGGGCAAAACAAACTTGACTGGGGGAGAAAATTAATTTAATACCAATCAAACCAGAGCAGGATAACGAAAAATAAAACCAAATCTTAAAACATCTTCCCTCCATTCCTCCCTTCTTCCTGGTCTTAACTTCACTTCCAATTTCTCCACCTCCCCCTGCCCCCAGCACAAGGGGACAGGGAATGGGNGGCGGGTCCGTCTTGGAGTCGTCTGGCATTGGCTCTATCAGACATGGGGGAAGCTTCTACCTCTCACAGAAGCCACCCCTGTAGCTCCCCCATTACCAAAACCTGGCTAGGCAAACCCAATACATATCCCAATAAAAAAATGTTTTAAAGTGGTGTCTTGCTTCCCTAGTTTACCCAGGTATTTTTCTTCCTTCTCTGAGATTTCTAATTCCCCTAGACATGTGAGTCAGTTTGCTCACTTCACCCTTTTAAGCCTCATCTAAATGATGCAAGTAAGATAAAATATATTTTGTGCTATAGCTTATTGTGGAGGATGCAGCCAGTGAAGTGAAAAATAAAATAAAAATCTGTGTGTGAGCATCCAACTGAAAACAGAAAGACTCAAGAAAGTAAATTTGTTACTGTTTTACTTGGCACAGATAACACTTGTTATGCCAGGAACACATCTATCATTCAGCACAACAGCTCTGAGTCAGTAATTGAATGCTTAATTAAGCATTATGCATTCTTGGATTAAGCAAGAAACTGGTTTACAGTGTCATTGCTCAGAAGACATGTAACTTGAAGCCATACTTTTGTGTGCCTAAAGTAAGAGTGTTTAATTATACTGAATAGCTAATGCTCATTTACTATTGCATCTATGGATGCCTTTTCTTTTTTGGTTAATGACCTGTGATCTGCCTCAAAGACAAGCGTACCAATCTGCAGCTTAAAGGTAAAAACGCTAAAACAAACCTCGACCCCAGCTGCAGCTAACAACCAGCGAATTGACTCCATCTTGCCTCTTCCATCAAAGTAGTAAAGTTTTGGTTTTCCGGCCATGACTTCAAACTTCCCGTCACCTAAAATAGTTACAAAAGATAAAAAATTCATAATGATACAAAAATATGACAGCAGCTGGAATAACAGTTCACAGGTCACTCACATGACAAAAATTTAAGTTAATTTTTGACAAAACTTTTCAGTAAAGTTTCAGCTTAAACTGATTTGGTTTTACTGCTGCACAGTTAAGTCACAGTATTTCATAGTCTTTTAATTCCCCTGAAATTCAGGAAAAACAAGCATCAAGTTGCTAAGTAGAAGATAACAGGAAAAAATTAATAAAGGAAATCCTTAAACCATTTAGAAAATACATGTTTTAACACTAGAGTTACTCAATCATCACTAAAAGCCAAGTTTTGATCAAAGGGGAGAAGAGGCAATAGACAGGTTTTCAAATCTGGCAGTATCAAAGAATGCCAAAAGTATCTCAACATTAATTCTACGCATACTTAGGTGAAGTATGGGAATGTATTTTCAAAGCCGCTCACTTTTCTTTCTGTCTGTGGTGATCCAAGGTAAGTATGGGATCTGGAAATAGTAGAAACTTCAAAAGAATGACCAGATTCTTCTGTAATAATCCAGATTAAACTACAAAGATTCAGATTGTTGCAGTACTTATCCATCTACCGGTTGCATTTCCTTCTATTAATAAACCCTGCTGCTAAGCAAAACTTTATAGGCTTTTCAGTTGATCAAATACATCATCATTTTTAAGCAGCATTTTAGTTCTTGAATGGCTTCATAAACAAGGCTATTAATTGTTATTTTTTTAATAGACCAGTGTTTAGGTCTCAGCAGGAATTGGATTCCACTGTAGAGCCATAAGCCAAGGGAGCATCAAATTTCATCATACTGGCATTTCACACGCAGAACTCTCTGATAGCAACTCCTCGCTGCAACTGAGAGCTGTTTTCCCTCTGCAGGGAGATTTCTTGTCACTCCAATCCGTAGTCCAAGTAATCCTGGAAAAGAGCCTGTTGGCATGCAAACAATAACCTCCAGTTCCCAATGTTGCAAGAGTTCCTTCATAAGCGGAGAGAAAAAACGACCTTTGAAAGACCTTGAGGGCACAAGAGGCAAGAGACCTGCTTGCTAGCCAAAAGGCACGAAAATAGAACACAAAATACGAGACTGCATCTGACCACGAGAATTCAAATGAGTCAGGCTATTCAGCCCTTCATGCCTGCTTAGAGGTCTCCATTTCTTCTTAGGTAATTCAATGGGAACTCAAACATTGCTGAGTAGTATCTATACTGCTAATAAATACAACAGTGCATTAAAAACAGAAGAAAGACTAAAGGAAAGTATCTGTGACAAGAAAGAACAGAATGAAACAGGAGTTGCTAGTAATACAGCTAAATTCACAGAAGAAGAAGAAAAAAAATTCACCTTTGCCTTTTTTTAACTTGAAGTTTAAAACATTAAAGAAACAGAAGAGTCACTTTTCTTCAGTGCACCTTCCTAAGACATGCTCCTAGCATGCCAACTGACATGTCACAGGAGATAAGCAAGTCACAGTTGCCAAGCACACATCAATGCAGCAAAGGCAAACGGAAGGTAAAGTCGTGGTGGATGCTTGTCTTGGGGGACCAACAGGCTTTGAAGCAAGCTGTAGCATTCTGGTTCCTAAGACTGCCATGTAACATCGGAAGAAAAAGTCCAACTTGTGAACTGAAATCTGATTGAAAGACACGACCCTGGGGATGGGCAAAGAGCTTCTCCCTTCCATGCTCTTCTTATCAGGAGGGAAAATGGCAATTTGCAGTCAGGAGCTGCAGGTGGGTTGCTGGCCATTCCCCTCAGCCTGATATCTCAACAGAAAAGGTACTTTGGGAAAAAAAGATCTGAATTTACTCCCTTGTTGTGATTTATGGAGGCCACTTGGGCTAACGGGGGGAAAGAGGAAACATGAATATTCGTGCCAGGAGTCGTGGCTCCCGTGCTAGCCACATAGACCAGAAGAACATTGGTGAAGAGCGCCAGGAGACCAGCAGCGCCTGGCACATCCTGCAGATCCAAGACTTCAGTACCCAATTTTCACTGCTTGCCTTCAGCAGCCCTCAGCTCAACAGCGGCCGCTCTTTTCTACTCTGCATCACGTAACACCCACCTGGGGGGGAAAGTCTCCTACCCAGTGTATGACAGGTAGTTGCCTCCCAGGCTATCGACTCCAACCCCTTCCATCCGTGACAAGTTCTTTGTAGATGTGAGACGAAGAGTGGTTCCTATTATTAAACGGGTAGCCATCATGCTGACAGTTGGCGGTGGGTTAGAGGCAAAGAGCCAGAGGAAGCTCTGATGTAAGAGATGAGAAATGCTGGAGTACGCACCTCCTGTACAAGCGCTCGTTCAGCCCAGAGCGCCAGCCCAAGGCCAGGGCTATCTCCTGACCAGACACCCGAGCGCCGACCCGAGCCAGGACAGCCCCACACACACCACGAGAGCCAAGCGAGCCAGAGGGCACCAGGGTGGTGAGCGGAAAAGAGAAGTCACAAGAACTCAGATTATTCACACAAATAATTAAAAAAAATAATAAAAACAAGAGAAGGTACGCAGTTTTTAACTAGTGAGGTAGCACTGCTTCCCGCCGCACACCCCCGCACGTCTCAGCGGGCTGCCACCCCGTGAGGAAAGGAAAGAAGCCGAGCCGAGCCGAGCCGAGCCGAGCCGAGCCGAGCCGAGCCGAGCCGAGCCGAGCCGAGCGCCGGCCCGCACCCACCTGCCCCGCCAGCAGCTGCAGTCGCCACCGCTTCACTCCCAGTCTCCGCTCTAAGCGGCGGTGACAAGCGGGACAGCCACCAATAGGAAACCGCTAATCTGCATATTTCGCAACGGATTCTGGGAGGACGATGTAACCAAAGGAAAAACATTAAATGTTTTTAAGCACTTTAGTGAGACAAGTTTTTATGTTACAAAGAGATGAGTCTATGGTATCTGTCACTGATTTGGCAGTCTTGGGGACTCGCTATAACGTGAAGATAGTTTGTTATCCTGAGCCTTATATAGCGCTGCGACCGCAGTGCTGTTCTGGATGTGAGGGCGATCTGGCTGCGACATCTGTCACCCCATTGATCGCCAGGGTTGATTCGGCTGATCTGGCTGGCTAGGCGGGTGTCCCCTTCCTCCCTCACCGCTCCATGTGCGTCCCTCCCGAAGCTGCGCGCTCGGTCGAAGAGGACGACCTTCCCCGATAGAGACGTACCGTTCATCGGTCAAGGGTATACGGTAGCTGCGCTCCCCTGCTAGAACCTCCAAACAAGCTCAAGGTCCATTTGTAGGAGAACGTAGGGTAGTCAAGCTTCCAAGACTGCAGACACATCCAAGTGAGGCGCTGCATGGGGCAGTCTGCCATTGTTTTGTGCCGCCAGAAAGGGCCGAATTTATATAACGCACTACTACCACGTATTAACAGCTTATTTGCATTGCCGGGGAGAGCAACAGGGAACTGTAATTAATTTTAATTTACACCCCTGAGGCCTCAGTTTATTTCTTCTCCCACTTCCATCTCCAGTCACCTATAAATCCTTGAGCTCCTCACCTTACACACACACATACCTGTTAGCATCTTTGCACTTATAAATGTATTTTTTCACCTAGTTCATCACCTGTGCAACTGGTTTTACACCCACTGGAAGAGTTAGCAGAAGGACTGGGTTTGTAAGTTATCAACTGTCTACTGCCATGAAAGTAGGAGAAGGTGGAGGTGACACAAGACCAAACAAGAATAGAACAGAATAGACTAATTTCAGTTGGAAGGGACCTACAATGACCACCTAGTCCAACTGCCTATCCTTTTTCCTTCTTCCAACGTGTTATGGATCTTCCATTTTAATTCAGTGTTGCAGTTAGTTTCAGAGGAGTTGGCATCCAAGGGCTAAACTTTACACAAAGCTCTTGTTACACTGCACAAACTACATGCTTAGACTCACATCATGTGGCCAGTGAACGAGGAGAAAGAGCACAGCTGCCAGGAGGCAGTACCCCTCTGAGAAGGCACCTAATGTAAGGCTTATTTTAAAACAAACAAAAAAACCCCAACCCTAAAAAACCCTCCCAACCACAACTAAACAAACAAACGAAAGCCAAACTAAAGTGCTTTTATTAAAAACCGAGTAAAAGATCAAGACTCTAGTCAGTCAAGATTTCTTCAAAAGTAACTTTATTCTGGGAAGAAGACTTGACACACAAGGAATGAAACAAACATTTATAACATTCTTGAACAAAAACACTGAATAAACAAGAACCGTTATTTCTTTAAGATCTTACTCACTTTGACAATTCCACCATCTCCTTCCACATAAGTTCAAAAATGTTCTTTCAATATCTGTTTTCTTCCTCACATTATGGAACATACTACTCCTATCAACAGCCTTATTCGATACAGAGATACCATGGAAGTGGGTTTGCTGGGCTGGGGTTGTTTTGGCTAACGTCATGGCACTCACACAATACTTTTACAAAAATCTGGATTACAGAGGTGAATGAGTTCACTGTCAGGCTCCATTATTTCCAATAGTTGTTACATATACACAAGCCTGAGAAAGTGTAAACAGCAAAATTCAAAAAACATTTTGCATAAAGAGGCTGCTAAATATTAAAAAACAAATAGTAGGTTATGTATGATAAATTCTCAGATATGCCGCTTGTCCAGATTTCAGTGTAATATATAGACCTACATCTTTTCCATACTTGTATCGCACACTGAGACAGCACAGTAAAATACACAGCACAGGCAACTCAGTCCTTACTCAAGAAGAACGTTTTCCAACTTCAGTAGGAATTTGCTTGAGTAAAGGCTGCAAGACTGCTGCAATTATACTTCTACTTAACCAATTTTCTGTCCCACTAAGTTAAACTAGCAGAAGTGGTTCTGATTTTCAAGATTATTAGCCTTTTTCCAAAATAAAGGCTTTAATTTGGGAACGGAGGAGATACGCAAAAAAAAAAAAAAAAAAGAAAAAAGTACTACTGCTTTTTCTAATCTTTTCACCAGACTGACCAAACCCTGAATGCTATAGTCAAGGAAATGATGGCAGGGCTGATAAAGGCTCAGAGATTGCAGGCCAGGTTTGGATTCATCCTGTATTACTTTAAACACATGGAGTAGTACCCACCCTTAGTGGGGAGACCCAGGCGTCTCCAGAGGGCTACTAAGTTCTCAGGTGAGCCAAACGTCTCTTCAGACGATTCTCACTCACCACTGGTTTAAAGAGTCAGCTCACAACGGAGGAGCTCATGTGTAGGTGCCTGCGGTTAGGTAGGATGAATCCAAGCCTCAGAAGCCCACTCTCATGACTTGTTTGTCTCCTGGTTCCGCTAACAGGAATTAAGCGTATGGAAGACTAGTTAAATTGCCTACTTAGGTCTAGGGATACATAGGATAGGTTCAGGGTGTTCCCTCTTGAGACCAATTAGTCAGTGATAAAATAAATTAAATGATATCTAGACATAAATACAGATATTTATTCCCACAAAGAGAAACAACTATCTTTCCAGTTCTAACACAAATATACATATTTCCCTTTCCACTTACCCAAAGACACCATCAGCGTGTGCTTTAGAAATTGAATGGCTGCTTTATTCTACTGCTACACATTGGCATCACTGCTTCGGAAGCAGTTAGGCATGGTTTGGAGTTAGTACTTGCTATGAACAAATAACTGGACATGTAACATGGCCTTGGCATACGTAAGTATGTGCATACTTTCTTTTTAATGCATAGACCCTTTTGCTCCCTTTTTGTCTTGCACTGTCTCACTGTGGACTGAGTCCATAAAGGCGAACAGTGACCAGCGCTCCTCATGGTTCCCCCCGTCGCACTGAGCCAGCAGCCTACACGAGGGTACAATGTCCTCGGCATCCCATGTTTTCCATGGGAAGTACCGAAAAGGCCAGCATGTGTTATCAGTCTCCAGTCCACAGCAGCTGCTCCTCATGGGTGCCGGCAGCTCCCACAGAGGATCGTGCTGACACACTGGCCATTCCTCTCCTGTGGAATGGCTGGATGCTGAGAACCATACCTGCTCTGATCCCTTTAGACTGGATTTAAGTCTCATAAATACACGATTTGCCTGATCTGTTCATAAAATGAACACAGAACGGTGAGCATTCCTGTACAGTTCTGCAGGAAGATGCATTTTCACAGCATGCTTCAGCTTTGGGGGTGCTGTTCCAAGACGCAGCTATAAAAGATGTTCTCCCACAGCATTGTACTGTTCTACCTTCCTTCTTTGCAAGGAGGTGCAGGAACAGCCAAGTGCTGACTGTGATCTAAATGAATCTTTTGCTGATGGCTGGACTCTGGCACTCCTTTCCACTGCAGAATTAAACCAGACTATGAGGCTATTGTCTTTTCACTATAACCTGCTAATTCATTTTCTCTTAGAAGAGCAGTTAACTCATTTTCTAAGAGCTGTATCAGTTTCTGGGAAATCAATCGCAATTTTGAAATGTTTTTTAGCAGGACCAGGTAAGGTCCCATTTTTCCCAGTAGAGCCTGAGGGCCTAATTTACAGAAGCCGACACATTCTTCACATTGTAAGTGAAGATCTGCTGAAGTGAAGAAGAACTGAAGTAAGCTTAAACTGACTCATTTCCTCTGGATTTTTTTTTTCCCCAAAAGGGATTCAAAACAGTTGTGAAAATTAAGTCAGCTGCATAGATATTGTTTCCTTAAACTCTGCTTCTGGCATGTACTTTGACACTCTGAAACCAGCTTTATAATTGCTAATACTGTCTTAAATATGTCTTCAGATCTTATCATCCCAACAACAACAAAAAAGAAGAAACAGAATCTGATTTTTCTCCTTAGAAATCATTAGAACACTTAAATGAATTTAAGAGAGGTAGGTCCGCATTCTGTTTCATAGTGAACAATGCCAAGAAGCAACTTGGAAGCAGGACAAAAGTGCGCTGTGTCAGAAAACAGATCTACAGAAGGGTATTCACCCTTCACCAAACAAGAAGATTCCCCAAATTTGGTAAAAGCAAAAGAATGGAGCTGGAAAGCCAGACAGCAGTCCAACAAAAACCTTTTAAAGGCAAAATTAATTAAAAAAAAAAAAAAAAAGCCTCCCACTGACTTTCAGCCGTCTCTCAGTGACTGCAAAGGAGAGTTTAGACTGTCGGTCACTCACTCCTTTGATGTCAGTACAAAGCAAATGAGTACAGGACAACAGAGCATGGCATCAAGACATGGCATCACTGAAATTATATAGCCTCATTTAGCACATAAACTTCAGAAAATGTCTAATGAATGCCCCTTCCTCAGTACGTCTCTTCCACTGCAATATTGCACCACTTTGCTTTTTTAATCCACTTTTATAAAAAAGTTGAATCTAATAAAGGAAAAGTTAAACTTTAAAAAAGATCGTTATAAAAATTTATCGTATAAAAACGCCAAACCCCCTGAGCCATATATACAAAATATATCAGATTTATGAAAATAACTGGACCCAATTATATAACAAAACAATTTTATACAAAAAGGTACAAGATTGCATTCAAATTAATACCAGTAAAAAAAAAAACCCTTCAAAATGTCTCATTCATAGAAGATCTGTTTCTTTTAAATTTACAGGTATATAAAACAGTATTAAATTGTCTCGTTAGCCACCATTTCATGGGAAACATGCACAGGTTCAGAGAGTATTTCCACACGTCACCGGTGAGCACCATACTTTGCAGACCAGTCAACACGCCCGTGGATCGGCTGAGCTGGTGGTGGGAGAGGCATCAACCTTGGCGTACTTTTTGTGGGTGAATTGAATGATGGCTGTCCAAGATGGGGTCTTACTGACTTCAGAGAAGCATAATCTACGGGACAAAGGTAAATGCCATGAGATAAAGGTTCAGTGAGTAGAAAGGTCCAGATCCTTATTTCTCCAGGAAATAAGGCTCCTTTTTAAATAGAATTTGCATATTTGAAACAATAGTGGATCCAATGCCTAAAACCTTATCAGACAAGGAGTATTTATATCACTGATTTGACAAGTGTGAATTCTGTGCCAGCTCTCACACCAAGTGCTAGGTCCCACTGAAATATGCTGTGGATAAAACCACATATTTCATAAACAAAGTCAAAATAACCCAAATCCTTCTCCATATGAAGTTCTGCAAGGTTACAAACTGTAGTTCCAGTCAGTCAAATGTTTACAAATAAAGTAAAGCAAAGATATGTGGTTCAGTGCTTCATACATACAGCACTGCCAGAGTAATGAGCAAGGGACCAAGACAACTTTGGTACTGTACTTACTAGAAGATGGATCCACAACTGGAGCCAACTGAACCCTCTGCCCAGCAGAGCCTACTTCCTTCTTCAGAAACGAAGGGATATAACCACCAGTTAGACCGCTTGATCCTATGGGCCCTGAAAGAAATGGCAAGGAACACCTGAGCTCGGAACAATGGATCTCCCATACTATCAACAGGTGACAAAGGTGTGCACTGATGGGTCATCTTCAAGCTCAAGAGTGATCATGGACTGATGAAAATAAGAACTTCATTGAAGACACTAGAAATCCACAGATCTTATATATATACCTGCATTCAGGAGACTGTCAGCATCAGACTGCACTGAAGTTGAATGGAAAACCAGTACAATTGTACTTTCAGAAGGGCAATTTCTGCTCCTCCCTGACATCTCAGCTTTTTCAAGGGTTCTCAAAGTTTTCAAAACTTAGCATTTCAGTTGGGAGTTATTTTGCTTGACTTGCAATAACTGGGTCCCATGAATAAACTCACTCTTGATATCTACGCAGTGAGTCTGGGGCTCTGGTGCTACACAAAAGAAATTTAAGAAATTGGGACCAATCTATGTTCCAAATTTGGAAAGTCAGCTACGAAACTTGTTTGACTTGCAGTAACTGGGTCCTATGAATATACTCACTCTTGATATCTATGCAGTGAGTCTGGGGCTCTGGTGCTACACAAAAGAAATTTAAGAAATTGGGACCAATCTATGTTCCAAATTTGGAAAGTCAGCTACAAAACTTGTCCCTAAGATGAGCAGGAACAGATTTGACTGACTTGTAGGATAAGCAGTAGAAATTGTAACAAATATAGTTAGAAACTGGACAGTCTAGAGTCATAGCGCAGATGGACACTAAACAAGTCAGCATGCACAGATCAGATCCATTGCACATATGCCTATAATGAACTAGAGCAGCAGAGCAGTGGCAAAGCATACTGTGGGAAATGGTGGTAATAAGTAAAAAAGAAAAAAATCTAATGATATCCTATGCAGCTACAAAAGAAGCAAAAACTTGCAAAGAGCCAGGAAGGAGACACGTGCTACTTATATACAGGTTCTCATGTAGTTTAGCCATTTACAACATCCTCCCATCTCGAATCTTTAAAGAACAATTTTCTGATTAAATTATATCCAAAACTTTAAGGTTTATTTTATTTTTAAACCAGAGTTTCTAAAGGCCTAAAATGATTCTTTGGGCCAAGATTCAACAAAAAGTTTCTCAATCAAACATTTTCTTAACAATATATGCGAAACAAGTACTGCACTGCAGAACTGTAACAGCACATGAAAACCTGAAGCCAAGAAAGATTTAAAGAGGAAATACATAGATACACTCTAGAAACATCAACATGTTTATCTGGTAAAATCTAATATAAAAATCTACAAATTAATTACTCCAAATCAAATAATAGGGATTAAATACCTGAAATACCAAATGCCCCAAAAACCTGAAGAAGAAAAATTGAAGAGTTTTGCTTTTTGTCTGAATTTTTTAAAGCTACAATTATTTCACTATTTTAAACAGCATCATTTAAAAGACATGATAGATTATAGATTTTATTTGCTTTATTCACATACCAAGAGTGGTGTGTATGGCTAGTTCAATTTAGACCAGCTTCCTCCTCTATGACAGTCATTGCTGTAAAATAATTTGGAAATCTGAAAATATGACTGACAAAAACTGACGAGGGAAACTGAAGGCAAGATGACGTATTTCAGGTGGAACAGACCTAAGATGTACAACCTTCTATGCATGTGGTACTTCAAACCAGAATTTTAGGGATTCATTAGAAGAAATCACTATGTTTCAGTTTAAAGTAGTCTTCAAATCCAAGGAACAGCGCTCATAACTGATTTCAACAGAAAGAACATACATGGTAGCAAGTATCTTCAGAGCTGTCAATGTATTATAAATGGGTGACCCCAAAATACAGTTGTTTGGAATTGCAGAGGCATCACCTATTATCTTTTCTCAGAGTGTTAAGCACAGCTGCTTACCTGAATTCATCCTGTTAACACTTCCTCCCAAACCAGAAGCTTTCCCAGGCAAACCAGAACCGGGCCAGGGATTAGGTGGAACAGACTCTTTGTTTGAAGTGGAGACTACGCTATTCCTTGTGCTTATTCCTACGGCAAAAATGCAAAAATTACCATGCTGAAATTTCTGTTGTTACACAGGCTTGCATTCATTCCATCTGATGCACAATCTTAGAGCAAACGTTCAGTTCAGTGAACTTAACCAAAACCTTTTCACTTTTAACATGCCTCTGGGTTACTTCCCATCCTCTCTCACAGGAATGCTGTGACTAGCCATAGGCCCTAATCCTGCCAAGATAACAGTGTAAGTAGTTCCAGTAGCAGCAATGGCTGCTTATGTCAAGGGACAGGACCATTACAAATATTCTCAAGTCACAGAAGGTAAATGCTGCGACGTAAAAAAAAGTCTATGCTTCGTATCAAACACAGCATTTTACAGCTTTTAGACTAACAATGACAAGATAACTTTAGAGTAAATAATGGTAGATTACATTTCTCATAGTACTGTACACTTCTTTGGTGTATCTACTGAAACCATGTGCAAACAGTTTGCACCAGAGTTCATATCTCACATATTATTTGTATTTCATATACATCCCATATTTAAGCAGGGTACCTTACGTGCAAGGATGAGCTCACAATTTATGGTAAAGCAAAAGTAGGCTTGGGATCAATGTGTTTTACAACTTGCTCTAGTAATGCAACTTTTAGCTACCAGAACTCTACTTAAGTGAGCCAATTTGAAAGTCATTGAAATGAATTGTTTCAGGAAAAAAAGACTTGAGTTTGCCATCATGATACTTTTTAGTTTACTTAATTAATTTTGAAGTATTAGTATTACAAGGCAATGAACAGCTAACACTGCCTTTATAAAAAGAAATTATGAAAGAGGATACATTTCTATTCATCTCATTTTAAAAACAGGCAGACATGCTGTCCACCCTCTGTACTTCATCCCATCCCAGTGCTGGTCTCAGTATAGCAGAGGTTAACATGAAGACAGGCATGCAATACCACTACAGAGACATGGATTTGCATTCTATTTAACTCCAAACTACACCAAAGTATATTCTCACTGTTGGTTAGCTTCTGTTTTTCATGGTATTACATACTCATGAGGTAAACATAAGGCACTTTCCTTTCCAGCCTAGAAGACCAGTCTCATCCTTCTTAGGGAAACAGAATAGCTTGGAACTTTAAGACATTTTCTATCACACTTTGAAGTACGAAAGAGTATCCAGCAGGAGGAAGAAGTACCAACAATGCTGTCTCCTTGTAAGCAGGATTTACCTCAGTTGATAGACTGCTAGAATGTAGTTTGTATCATGGCCATATACAATAGCAAAGCTCTTGCTTTCCTCATTTTCTTTAAGCAGTAGACCCCCTCCACAAGCTCAAAGCCTAATGTACCAGTTACTATTTCAGACTGCTGTGGGAATTACAAGAAGAAAAAGAAATAAGTATTTTTTACTAACCAGGTAGATACCTAGAATGTCTCAAGTAGTGTTGTTTTGCTGCAGAAACTCGCAATGTGGGCGTGTCCTGCCGTGGAAACGTCGGATGGGAAGGTGCACTGCTGCCAGAGCCTACAGCATCTGAAGGCTTCAGGTCCAAAATGCTTTCAAATCTGCAACCCCAAAATTGCTACACTTAGTCCAATTCTTATAGCATATGTTTATCCACAGTTGGCTTTCTCATCTCCATCCCACCTCCAGAAATCATTTCCTCATGCTATCTTTGTTACAGCATAAATACACAGACAAGAGGGAGTATCTTCAGCCTGAAGCCATGTAAGCGCCCCTGAAAATCAGATCTGTGCTTCTAGTTCCCTTTTATATTGCTTTTAAAGTTACAAATCACTCAGTAAGTTTTTCTCTACTGTGTGTGATCCACGGAAACTGCGGCTTATAGTCACCCAAAACAGTTAATATGTGTGGAATATGTCAAAATAGTTTGTATGTATAATAGAAAGTATATATTCAAAGATTAACTTGGGAAGACTTAAGCTAAGCATCATTTTCAGTGCAGAAAAATGAACAAAGAATTGTGCAGAAAGGTGCACTGTCCACCAAACAACGCGTTGCAATTCAAAGGTCTGCATTCAACACGCAGCCAAGACAAAGCAGGAGAGAGACAAGCTGCATGTCTTTTACCAGCCTGGATATATGTTTCTAGATCCACAGAAAGCAAAAAGAGCAACATTATGAAAAAAAGAGGCGAAGCTTAAGGAAATAAGAACAAATAGCACATGGACATAAAAGAAACCAACTTACCCACAAACAGTTTCATCACTCTGCCTCTTCTTGTTTTTCAAGTCCACCCTCGTGATGGAAGAGCTGAAACCAAGGTCTTCCAAGTCATCCCAGTCTTCAGAACTCTTCACTGTTCTAGCAAGATGTCCCCATCTTCGTCTAGTTTTTGTTTTAAGTTCACCATTTATATTCTCAGTCCCAGCAGATGTTTTCTATTATAAAGATTGAAAAGAAACAAGCCTACACATTTACACCATAAACCGGGTGACAGGACCAAAAGGACTTTTTTTCCTGCCTCAAAGAGTAATAGTGGTAGCAGAGCTGCAAAAACAGAATCCTAATCTTTCATTACACTTGCTAAAAACACCAACTGTAGTCTGTAGACATTATTAAGTATCTTCTGCATTTCATCCTGTAATAAAATATCTTACAGCGACAGAAGAATAAATTTCTAGGGTCTCAATTCCAATTCTATATTTCACTATACACCTCCCAAACAATTAGTTCAGGGTCAATTTCTATTTCTTGACCCATCTTGGGAGCACAAAACTGCATGCATGATCATGTTTCCACAAGCCTGTGCCTAGACATTTACAAAACGTATTTTTCTTGTGGGACAGTATAGGCAAAAATTTGTCTCTTCAACCATTTAAGCTCATCAGTACATTTCAACCATGTGTTACTCTGTACATGGCCAGTACAGATCCTACTTAACACCAATCTCGTAGCAGCAGTATTCACGCTGTCTGCTCTCGTCAGTGATCTTATGAATCCAGTTTCCTTGTATAATCGACAGAAATGGTAGGTTCTTATGCTGAAAGAATCATAGAATCATAAAATGGTTGGGGTTGGAAGGGACCTTAAAAGATCATCTAGTTCCATCCCCTCGGCCATGGGCAGGGACACCCTCCACTAGACCAGGTTGCCCAAAGCCCCATCCAACCTGGCCTTGAACACTTCCAGGGAAGGGGCATCCACAACCTCTCTGGGCAACCTGTTCCAGGGCCTCACCACCCTCACAGGAAACAGTTTCTTACTTACATCTAATCTAAGTCCACCCTCCTTCAGTTTAAACCCATTACCCCTTGTCCTATCACTACATGCCCTCTCCAGATTTCTTGTAGGCCCCTTCAGGTACTGGAAGGCTGCTATAAGGTCTCCCCGGAACCTTCTCTTTCCCAGGCTGAACAATCCCAACTCTCTCAGCCTGTGCTCATAGGAGAGGTGCTCCAGTCCTCTGATGATCTTCATGGCCCTCTTCTGGACTTGATCCAACAGCTCCATGTCCTTCTTATGTTGGGAGCCCCAGAGCTGGATGCAGTACTCCAGGTGGGGTCTCACCAGAGCAAAGTACAGTGGCAGAATCACCTCCCTTGACCTGCTGGTCACACTTCTTTTGATGCAGTCCAGGACACGGTTGGCTTTCCAGGCTGCAAGCGCACATTGCCAGCTCATGTGGAGCTTTTCATCAACAGTACCCCCAAGTCCTTCTTCTCAGGACTGCTCTCAATCCATTCTCTGCTCAGCCTGTAGTTGTGCAGGGGATTGTCCTGACCCACGTACAGGACCTTGCACTTGGCCTTGCTGAACTTCATAGGTTCACATGGGCCCACCGTTCAAGCCTGTCAAGGTCCCTCTGGATGGCACCCCTTCCCTCCAGTGTGTTGACCGCACCACACAGCTTGGTGTCATCGGTAAACTTGCTGAGAGTGCACTCAATCCCATTATCCATGTTGCTGACAAAGATGTTAAGCAGCGCCGGTGCCCATACCAACCCCTCCGAAACACCACTCATCACTAGTCTCCACTTGGACATTGAAGAAGCATTTGTTGTTTTCCATGGCCAGTATAGAAGCCCAAAGGGACTATTATTCTCAGTCATATAAACTGGATGTCTTAAATGGATGAAGGGAATAGCCCCCCTCCCTCTCATTGCCATACTATTTAGCTTAATACTTTTCTCTCTGGCATCAATCCCATTAATATTCTGACCACTGTACATCCTTTTTACGCATATGAAATCACAGTGTCATCCTTTAAGTGGTGCTTAAAGGGAAGCATAAAATGGCTTTGAAATGAAAAATCAACTTGCTTATTTTATAGCAATTGGATTTAGATTTCAACAGAGTAACTTCCAGTTTATAGCAGACAGTTGTAACTATTCTTTATTCCGATTTCCTGCCCTTCTAGTAAAGTATAAGAACCTTGAAAGACAACAAGAAAAAGAAACACAATTAAGAAAAAAATCAGGCGGTATATCAGGAAGCATGTCTTACGGTAGATGGATCTTTACCTGCTGAGGAACCTTATTGAGAATTGCAGGCAGAAGAACCTGGTTAGACTTGTCCTCCTGTAAGTAGTTACTGTGCTCAGCCCCCGAGTTGTCTGTCTTATATGGGTACACCAAGTGCTGAGAAGACTGGCTCTGTTGAAAAGGCCTTGATGAAATGCGGGCATGAGGTTTCGGAGGGGGTTGTGCTGGAGGGACAGGCTTAATATGCAGAGACGATTTATTATGCAGTTCCTTCTGTTTTCCCAGTTCCTGAACACCCAGGGCATGCCCAACATGGAAGTACGGATATCGAAGTGCCTAAAACGTAATGAAGATGTTAGGATCCAACTTAGGAAACCACAGTTTTTAACTTACCCTAGCCCTATGTGGTGGTACAAATTTAATTTCCGTTTTTCTGGAATGGAAACAGAAAAAGAAACAGAAGATCCATGTCTCAACACTAACTTTTAGCGAAGCACAATCCACTTCAGAATAATGTTGCAATAGTAGAAAAGTTTCAACAGATACCAAGTTAGCAAATCCTCTGTGGACTTGCACAAAAAGGAAAAGGTTGTGCAGCAGTAAGGTACTTAACCAGGTATCTGGAATCTAGAGGCATGTCTCATTATGTGCTGTCTCTTCACGTGTGTGTATACATGTGCAAACACACCCACATGTCATCACAGATTCAGTCATCAAGACCTGGATGACCCCAGAGACAGCCCATCTCTTCCCTTCTCCAGTTCCAAGACTGAATCAAGGAAAAGAAATAGAACACTTATAAAAAGTAGCCCCTCTCTTTTTTGGAAGACACACTGATAAAAATATGTTTATCCTGCCTTACAAGTAATTAAGGAGTTGTCAGTAAAGGCAATTAATCTCTGTCCAACTTGCTGTTTCAAGTACACTCATCTTCCCTTCTCAAAAGGCCTCTCACTGCGAAAAACTTCTAAAAGCTCAGATTCCTCACCATATTTGTACCTTACTGTAAAACATTTGTTAATGGCTCTTAATACCAAGGTATACTAAGTATTTTTTTGCTTTTCATTACCTTTGAGAGTTCTTCATCTATTGTACTTCTTAACTGCTTTAACTAGCTTTAAAGCTTTTCATTACAATTTTCACTGAAGGTCTGATATAATCATAAAGTTTCAGCTATGGTCCTGTTGAAATTCAGGCAGATTTGAACCCAGAATCACATCTGTTTTTCAAAAGGTGCCATGCTCATTTCATTAGTAGGGTACTACCACTACAGTACTGGTACGTGAAATCAGTGGCTACCGTCAACAACATCAACTGGACAATTTTATGTGCAATACTGATGACTTGGGCTATGTTTACATACAGGATGTAGGGACATAGCTACAGTGCAACTGAGCAGAGACTGCCTCGCAAACTGGCTTGCATAAGCTAGCCTTATCCAGGCAACGCTGGGCTGGATGAGCAGGCAATGAGGTGGACTGAAAGCTGGCCAAATGGCCAGGCCCAGAGGGTGGTGATCAGTGGAACAAAGTCTGGTTGGATGCCAGTAGGTATCGGTGTACCCCAGAGGTCAATACTGGGGCAAATACTATTCAACATCTCCATTAAAGATGTCGATGGTGGTGCAGAGTGCACCCTCAGCAAGTCTGCCAATGACACAAAACTGGAAGGAGTGGCTAATGTGTCACAAGGTTGTGCTGCCATCCAGGGGGAGCTCAACAGACTGGAGAAATGGGCTGACAGGAACCTCATCAAGTCCAGCAAGTGGAAATTCTGAGTCCTGCACCTGGGGACGAACAACCCCATGCACCAGTACGCGCTGGGGTCAACCACCTGGAAAGCAGCTTTGCAGAAAAGGACCTGGTGGACACCAATAAGTCCTGGCTGCAAATAAGACTAACAGTATCCTGGGTGGCATGAGCAGGCTGAGGGCAGTGACCTTCCCCTCTGCTCAGCACTGGTGAGGCCACATCTGGAGTGCTGCGTCCAGTCTTGGGCTCCCCCGCAGAAGAGAGAGATGGACATAATGGAGAGAGTCCAGCGAAGGGCCACAAATATGACTAAGGGACTGAAGCACCTCGCATATCAGGAAAGACTAAAAGACCTGGGACTCTTCAGCCTGGAGAAGAGAAGGTTCAGGGGAATCTTATCACAGTATGTAAATACCCAAAGGAAAGATGTAAAGAAGAGGGAGCAAGGCTCTTTTCAGTGCTGTCCAGTGACAGGACAAGAGGCAATGGACACAAACAAAACACAGGAGGTTCCCTCTGAATATCAGGAAACACATTTTTACTGTGAGGGTTACTGAGCACTNCTTGGGCTCCCCCGCAGAAGAGAGAGATGGACATAATGGAGAGAGTCCAGCGAAGGGCCACAAATATGACTAAGGGACTGAAGCACCTCGCATATCAGGAAAGACTAAAAGACCTGGGACTCTTCAGCCTGGAGAAGAGAAGGTTCAGGGGAATCTTATCACAGTATGTAAATACCCAAAGGAAAGATGTAAAGAAGAGGGAGCAAGGCTCTTTTCAGTGCTGTCCAGTGACAGGACAAGAGGCAATGGACACAAACAAAACACAGGAGGTTCCCTCTGAATATCAGGAAACACATTTTTACTGTGAGGGTTACTGAGCACTGGCACGGGTTGCCTAGGGCAGGAGGGTTGGACCAGAAAGAACGACATCACAGCCTTCACCATATGTCCTACCTTCACTCTGCTGCTACACACAATGACTGGATTATATGTAATTCAGCT
Source organism: Aramus guarauna (assembly GCA_013400195.1). NCBI lineage: Eukaryota > Metazoa > Chordata > Aves > Gruiformes > Aramidae > Aramus > Aramus guarauna. The sequence continues at coordinate 342,879 of VXBL01001206.1, forward strand.
GTACTTATACACACTGCAGTCACACATTTTATCATTGAGCACACACCCACTGCAGTTCATGTTACATGCAAAAGGTTGATTACGCTCTTAATTACTCCCCTTTGTTCTGCAAATTGTTCTTGGCTTCTGCTCTTCTCCCTTCTAAGCACTGCATCCCTGACCAACTGTTAAACGACTGTCTATAAAAGGTGTCTTGCAGCAAAAGGAAGCGTCATAGGCAGATATGAGAAAAAGAAAACAAAACCAAACCTGACTAGCTGTTGGCCGCTTTTTGGGGTCCCACTGCAGCATGTCTCTCATGAGCTGCACCGCTTCACTGCTAGCATTAGGTATGAGGGTTTTTAGGTTGTTAGGTACACACTGAGGCCAGCGAAAATTCATGGAGGCTGAAAGTTGGTAGCCTTCAGGCCAGTCGTTCTGGAAGAGTGACATTTCCAATCACAAAGAAAGTTCAGCTGTAAAATATCACAGTGCCTAAGTACATCAGCGTATATTCTCCTATCAGTAATAGACTGTGTACAGCTTACTCTAGACTATATTTAAGATTTCACCAGAAATTTTCACCTCAAACCTCTGGTGAGAGGTAAATCTTGCTTTACGTCCAACCAAGTCAAAGACATAAATGGAATCAGGAGATAAGAGCCTTGCCATGATTCCAATTTCTAGCCTCTTAAACCATAGGTTTATACACAACATGCAAGAGAAAATGAAATTTCCACCTAACGAAATAACAGTCTAATTACTTTATTTGCTGTTTAGGGGTCTATTTCTCCTCCTCTAAATGCCAGATTTTACAGCATAATTACATAATGCTTATTTCACAGAAAATAAGTTTTAAATCTGAGATCAATACCATACAATAGCACTAAGTGTGAAAATTGATTATGCTTACTGCTATTGTGCTATTCTGTATTTTAGAACACCTCTAGTAGTATTGCAGTGTGGAATGTTCCTTTAGCTACCTTCTTTGGCGTCCCCAACACCTGGCAAATTTTGAATATAGTATCAATTTCACTGGCGCCTGGGAAGAGAGGCCTCAGTGTGTAAACTTCTGCCATTATACAACCAACAGCCCAAATATCTATTGGAGAACTATAGCTGGTGGATCTCAGAAGGACTTCAGGAGCCCTGTACCTGTAAGAGAGAAAAAAGAAACAAACCCCACAATTCAAACAGACATACATGAAACCATTCAACTTTTCATTCTTTGCTGTTAAGAGCAAACATTCCTTAAAAAGCTCCTATCCTACACATAAGACTTCATTTTTTTCTAGAATGAAGAATTAAAACCTACATAAGCTCTTGTAAGCTCTTTTATGCCTTCCTGACATGCAGCAATCCCAGCACATCCCACCTGCCTTATCAGGCTCCCTCTTTGTTCCTGTGCTGCTGCCATCTGTAAACTGTCTTGCACTAACTACTAACTGAAGCTTTTCAAATTATGCCAAGGTTAGATAAAAGTTTCATAAACAGGAGGCATCAAAAGTGGTATTATATTCAGCACAAACGTAGTATTTTACTTCTTTAAAGGCTTGATTAGAAGTTTCACACAACGTAGGCAAATACGAGCACTTACCATCTTGTAGATACATAATCGGTGTAAGGAGGTCTAGATCGGATTTCTCGGGCTAAGCCAAAGTCTGCTATTTTCACCAGTTCTGGTCCCATGCAAAGGAGGTTTTCAGGTTTCAAGTCTCTATGAAAGAACCCTAAAATTCAAATGAAATATTGATGTGCATTGCAGTGCCACCCCCAGCTGTAGCCTTTATTTTCCACCTGCGCTGTTTTGCTTTACTTCTTATTGCTGAAGCCTGAATAGCACCAGAGTTCAAAGTTTCATGTGATCAACAGAGCTAGTCAGTGCAATGGTTGTTCAGTCAGATACTTCCCTTTCAAGTGACAATTCTTTAACACACAAAAAAATTACACCATCTTAATGTTAGTTTAATTCTAATTGTCTTGGAAACTGTGCAACGAAGACATCAGAAAGTTACTTCAAAAGTTCTTTTAAACAGAATACAAATTACAATATGAAGTATTTTTTTGCACTTTGAAACTTCTTTTTAAAGCTGAGAACATAATAACCTGCAAGCACTCAGTTACTCATCGCCCCATCAGACAAAGGACCTCAGTGTATTTTTTTTTAGTGTGCTCTGCATTCGGCAAAACCTGATCACAAATGAGCATTTGGCAAGAGCGCTTTCAATACAAATGAGAGAAGAGGGCTAGAATATCACTGACTACTGTCTCTGAAATTTGCTTCCACCTTTAGTCTGAAAAACTTGTCCTTATGCTTCTTTCCTACAGACATCTGAGACCACTGCTTCCCATATACAGCTCCCTCTGTAGTACCTCCCTTTCAGAGACCTTCCGATATACTTTTTTTTTTTTCCATGGCCTTGAATATGCTCCCACACATTCACATAGGCTGTGCCTACACTGTCCGGTATAATGATACTAACTTTTGTTTGCTAGATTAATGCATGACACCACTGAAGGCACAGTGCTGTAGATTTTTACCAAACAGCAGATTACGTCCTTCATAGGGATATTAAGAAGATGTTCTGGTGCCAGCTTCAACTACTGCCTCTTTATGGAAGGTACCAGACAGAGCAATCACAGTTGCTTTTAGCATTTAGTACAATCACTTCTGTATTTTGCTGCACAGACATGCAATGCACAAACAAAATGCTTTTGAGGCATTTTATTTCATGGCAAACTTGTAAAAAGAGTGATCAATTGTGTATTCAAATATGAAAAGAAGCTTAGAGTTTGGAAGGACAAAGAACATAAAAAGTTTACTTGACAAGCATTTCTATGCCATACAGGAGCAGAATACAGAAATAAAGAAAGGGAAAAAAGTTCTTGTGATTTTTTCCAAAACTGTTGCAGAGAGAATCTTGGGACACCCAGTACTACACTGCCAGCCACAAGACCATCAAGACCATCTGGTCAGGCTTGCCATGAATTTCCGTATCTTTTTAACTATGGATTTGCAATAGCAGTCTAGTGTGTAGCAGGCCAGTGAATAAGACAGTTTTGACACAAAATTGTTCATTCTTTGTAGCTATATAGTAAGTTAAATAGCAGTAAAAGTTATTCTGAAAGGTTGTGATCCATTTGATAATTTATTAAAAAAGGTGGCTTAAATTTTTGCAAATAAATCACATTATTTTTCTGGTTTTAAATATTTTATATCTTGCTAGAACAGAGAGGAATCTCTAGTTTGGTTTCAGAAGTATATCCAGACCCCATTAGAATAGAGAATAAAGCCATCAAGCTTGAAAGCGTTTTGCAAAACAAAATTAAACGTGTTCTTCAAGTGATCTGAAATGCTGGTTCTACAAGCCTTTCACTTCCAAGACTTTGGCCACTAATACTAGTTCTCTTCTGATAACCCCAAGAGCTGACCAACAACATACACTACAGTGTATTTAGTAGGCAGAATTACAGAGAGCAACAAAACATGGTAAGGAAGTTATCATTAAAACAAGTTTTTTTTGTTTTGTTTTTTTTTATTAGTTAAGTGGGTCTTGTTACTACTGGCTGGTACACATCAGCTTTAGCTTTTATCATTATTGTAAAATTAGTTGGAAGGCCATGCAACGAAAACTGTTTGTCACTCAGACTTTATTACTTAAAGTGTATCTTACACGGAACGTGTGTTTTCTTCAGGTTATCTGTGCGTACCTTGAGAAAAGAGTAATTTTTCCCTTATTCTCAATCTCAGGGACTTCTAAATGTGTGTGCCCACTAGAATCAGGTGAGTTTTATAAAGTGGCCAGCTGCCAGTTTGAGAAAGAAAATCTACAGAAAAGGAACTGAGCAAACCTCCAGACTAAAATACCAGGCAACTATAAAATATGGACATTTTCAGTAATCTAAATCTCTCATACAGTGCCATTCTTTTGATCACTCCCTTTACTAAAGTTAGCAATGTAACTGTTAGTGTACTCATTAAAAAATTTACACAGACACTATCTTGCTCTAACTCAAAACGTTTACAGCTAAAACATAACCTACCATGCTTATGAATAAATGCAAGCCCCTGCAGGATCTGATACATAATATTCCTAACTGTAGACTCAGGAAACAGTTTGTTTCTGTGGGATAAAAGGGAAGAAATAAATATTAATTATTAAGTTCACACATTAGCTTATGCTATCTGATGAATCAAAGATAAAATGTAACAATGACAATAAAACTGCTAGATATATTTTAAGCACTCTCATGTAGTTTATTTCTCTGACAAAATTTACACTGTATTTGCAGAACTGCCCTATTACGTTATATTAAGACTATGTGACATCATGTTAAGACTATGTGGGACAGTGAATTAAGAAAAGGAAGAAAAAAAAAATAATTGGCCAAACTGAACAAACTTCAGCATGTATAGGTCATCAGGCACACTCCTCAAGACAACAAGGGTTCATGTTAACTTAGTGCTTTTCATGCACGGTTTCTTCTGACCTCTCTTCTAAAGCATGTACAAGTCATACTTTTCACTTTCCTTTGTTATTATCTAACAGCTGATGTACTACTTCTTTCTCTTCTGTTATCTGAAAAAACAGTCTTATCTGCTACCACTGAAAACAAGAGGTTCTTCTCATAACATCCAAGTGAGAAGATCAGTCATGGCAGTTTAATGACAGCCCCTCTTACCAAGAGAGGATTCTGATCAAACAGCTCTGTACCAGCTGCCTCTGTGCATGCCAAAACACAGCAGAGATGGGTTGGGGTGGAAATCAGTGACCATTTTATTCAGAAAGAGCCTAACAGTGAATGAAGAAGACTGCCTGGGCCTTATTCTATTTCCTGAGCTTGTATCCTCTCAAAAAACCTGACCATCACGCATTTCAGAAGTGAGATCAGCTACTACAGTCAGCTTTTCATATTTGCTTGCTTATTTTTTAAATTATAGCAGAAAGAGTCCTACTTCCTCTACAGTCCCTTCCAGCAAGACTGGCAATTTTAACTACGACTTAAACAAATAAATCACATTCTTAAAGGTTTGATTTATACAATGTCTAACCAGTCCAAGGCCTAGCTAAACCGCAAAGAATATGATGTGCAGCACGCTTTTACAGACATCTGTCCCTTTGTTTTCATAAAGAGGTAGGATATATCAAACATTTCTAAGAAATCCCTAAAGATAATTGGTTTGTATGTTATGCACTTGAACAATTTTCTCAAGGTTCATAATTTCATATAATTAAAAATCAGCATCCATATATATGTGCACAATTTAGTTAAAGTTGTTCTACACCTGTGCATGCATAGTAAGTATTTTTATACTTAAAAAGGTATTTTATGTAGTATTCACAGAGATATACTATAACAATAACCTTACTTTGCTAAATCAAGTAAGATTACTGTCATGTCCCAGGCTGATTCTATGGTCCGCACAGAGAGCAAAGCAAGGAGCTATTTTGCCCAACTTATCCTCTGGAGGATGCTATCATGATCCAAAGGCTAAAATGAAGACTTTATTAATACTCCAGCAAATACCAAAAGCCAAATTTTGAGAATGCTGACAAATGAAATATACAGTCTTTGGACAGGTCAGTTCAAATTGCATGGAAAAAAAATATTCCTAGAACCAACCCAGAATTTGACCCCTCATTATGACCGCCTCAACCATTTTTTATTTATTCATTTGAGGAAGCCATAACAGAGGAAGTGGTGATACCACCCTCTAACAGAAAAAGCATTGCTTGTAGGAGTACTTAGCTAGAAATCAAAAGTTCTAGGTTCAATGCCTCCTCAGCACGAGGGCTATTAAAAGTCCACAGTTACTAACTTTCAAAAGAGTGCCCTACTTATATGCTAGGCTAATCTGGGATGTAAGTAATCTGGAAACTCCTGCTAAACTGTTTGGGATATGCTCAAAGGAGACAGTCACAACTCCTCCTACAGCACGCAGCTTTAAGCTGTAGAGATCTAAACCTAAACAAATGATCCAAAGTCCTTTGAAAAGTAACACCAATGTTAAAAGCACACTATGCAAGTAATTAATTTACATCAGGAATGGGTGATGCTATTACATACCTTTCCTTCATTAACTGATAAAGATTTTCCTTCATGTATTCGAACACAAAATACAGATGATCATTTTCCCTGATAACTTCTTTCAGCTTTACTACATTGGCATGGTTTAATTTCTTCAAAGACTGGAAACAGAAAATACAAACAGGATCTTACAAGGATCTTACTCTAATGAAAAAGAAAAAAACTGTTTCACTGATGCAGAAGACTTGGCTTCAAACATTCTTCAATATTTTAAATAATCAGACAGCTCTGAGAACAAAGACCAGGTCTCCAAGTATTACCAGATACATATACAGCATATATATCAATTAATGCGCTGGTCATTCAAAAGCCAGCTACCTGGCATCACAATAGGCACCAAAACAATTGCATTTTCTCTGTAAGTAACTTCCCACTGGCAGAATTCACACTCTTCTTGTACTTGCACTGGTAATACTGAGGTTAGACTCAGAACTAAATATAACCCTGCAAATTCTTCCTTGGTATTGTGGATTAACCCTGGTGGGCAACTGAGTTCGCTTATCCCCCACAGTGGGATGGGGGAGAGAATCAGAAGGGTAGAAAATGAGAAAACTTCTGGGTTGAGAAAAAGGCAGTTTAATAGGTAAAGCAAAAGCTGAACATACAAGCAAAACAAAATAAGGAATTCATTCACTGCTTCCCATCAGCAGGCAGGTGTTCAGTCATCTCCAGGAAAGGAGAGCTCCATCATGCATAACCGTTGCTTGGGAAGACAAATGCCATCACTCCCAGTGTCTCCCTTTCCTCCTCCTTCCCACAGCTTTTACTGCTGAGTGCAATGCTGAATGGAATATCCCTTTGGTCAGTTGGGGTCAGCTGTCCTGACTGTGTCCCCTCCCAGCTTCTTGCCCACCCTCAGTCTGCTCACTGGTGGGGAGGCATCAGAAGCAGAGAAGGCCTGAGGCTGTGTAAGCACACTGCTTAGCAATAAACTAAAACAATAGTGTTGTGCTATCAACACTATTTTGGTCACAAATCCAAAACAGAGATCCATACAAGCTGTTGTGAAGAAAGTTAACTCTATTCCAGCCAAAACCAGCATACTTGGGTCTTCATTCTCCCTTCTTTTTAGCTTTTCAGGGTATTCTACATTTATTCTTACTGTAGCAACGCAGTACCAATAAATAGTACTGTAAGAAAAGTGACGTAGGTTTTCTACATGTTTGCAACAGTGATAGCAAGGACTAGAAATTAAGGGAGGTCCTTAGAACATACCCTAAAGCTTTGCTGGTGTCAGAATTTCATGCTAAATATCTGCCCCCAAACAGCTACCCATAAACAACTGCACATACAAAGGTTACTGCTGTGCAAATGGCATGTGTTCTCAAGCTCTGAGAAACAAACACCAATCCACTCCAGGTTTTGGGATAGGTAAGTTCGCTCTTTCACTCACCACTCACTGCAGGAAGGAAGCAGCTCTCTACAGCCAAATGATTTTTTCTAAGACTACAGAATTTTAATAAGAATTTTGATAAGACTACAGACATCTCATTCAAATGCAGAGCCAGGAAACAGAACTGTAATGCCATATGCCATAGATAATGTTGGGGTGAGTTTTTGATAAAAGGGGTGGAAAGAATTTGATGTTACCCCAAAACGTGACAGGGATTGTCTAACTGAAAGAAACAAGTACCTTAACCTCTCGAAGGTTCATGCATTCCTCCCAGGAATAAAACTTTCTCTTCATTCTACAATAGTAGAGGTGAAAAAAACCCGCAATTAATATATGGTCAACATCAGCTGATCTTAGACCTGTAAGTCTCATTACATCTTACAATTCAGTTCTTTCATCAAAATAGAAGGTGGTGTCTCCTTTGCCAAAAAACTTTACATGTCTAGACAAGGTATACTGTAATAGAATTTAAAAGCATTGCTATTAACAAGATTGCCTTTTTTCGTATATCTATCTTGCTACAAAAATTTCAGAGCCTTCAACAAGTCAGGGCATGCTTTTTTCTTTCCAGTATACAATGTGGTAGAGTACAGTCTAATTGTAAAAAGAACAAGGGCTACAACAGTTATGGACAACTTGGACTAAGTTTTGAAACAAATCTAATGAAGACCAAATTAAATCACTTCACTGGGTCTCCAATGTTATCATACTCTTCTTGCTCCTCTTCTCTGTATTTTGATTTCTCTGTAATTTCAATACCTTTCCCCTCTGAGTTGTACTTCTTCATTTTCCAGTGTCCACTGCTCCCCATGTTTCTCCCTCCCTTGTAACTTGTATCTGTTATGCCAACTGCTTTTCAAATTCTCTTTCTTTTCAAGCTTATAAGCAACTCTGCTCTAACAGAAACAAACTGCATGACAGATCCATTTTCTCCTGAGCCAGAATATAACTCTGAACATAGTATTTGTGTGTAACGTATGGTCCTATTTGTTCATATGCATTTTGATTATGACTCAGTTCTTTCACACCTAACTCTGTGCTTTAGGATCAACAGGACGAAGGCTCACGTGTACACACACCCACACAAGAGCACAGATTAAACTTACAAAAATACCCAACTGCTTAGAGTCTGGATTTCAGAGGGAGCTGAAGATCTGAGTCTTTTGCAGATTTTATAATAATTCAGTATTACTTATTATTGTAGAAAGCTTCCAGTTTGAAATCATCTCTTATAATTGTAATAGTTGAAGAATTACAAGCCTTTAATTTCATGAAGGGGTCCAGATTTTGTTGTTGTTTAAGCAGTGTTTTTACAGTTACTGTGTTATGCATTCAGCCACCAGACTATTTCTGTTCTTAATACTGGATCTGCCTTAATGTGTAAGCTAAGAGAGTACCATCTTCTGGTTTGTTCTGAAATTTTTTAGTTCCTACCATGTTACAAAATTAAAATCAAGGGTGCCTCTGGGAAGGTTTGATACAGGAAAAATGCCCTCAGTACAGAGGATGTAGAAAGTTGCTAAAGCCAGCTATTGACTGTTCATACAAAACAACATTGTACTGAAAGCTCTTTTGACAAGTATGTCCCTGGGTCATGGTCGGTATTTCAGGAAGGTGCCTGCAATGCTTTACAGCTGTCTCTTACCACAACTAGGACAAATAAGCCTTTTACAAACTTAGGTCAGTGCTGAAGTGGCAGAGAAAGTCAAGTGAATTTCTCAAGGAATTTTAAGAAAATCTTAAGCTGAAAAGACCAATACATAATAGCATCTAAACATACAGATAATGGACAATGAGATCCATTGTGTCAATTATCACTGCAGTATTAAAAATACACTGGAAATTAGACCACGAAATGTATGTTCCATGTACGCAGAACGGAAGGGGCTGCAGATTCCAAAGCAGCATTGCAGAATACTCTTAAATAATACATATAATACGTTTGACTACACACAGTAGAAGAGCACTGTTACAATAAGCCTATATATCTCACCCTCTTTATCTTCTGCTGGGGCTTTGGAGGATACAAGGAACTTGAGCTTTGCATACTGCCCCAATAAAACTCCAAATACAAATGTTGTGTGGAATGGGAAGTACTCAAACCAGCATGACCAAGTCCAACCTGGACCATCCACTGCTAAACAACAAATGAAAATACTTACTTTTTAATGGCTATTAGCTCTCCAGATTCAATGCTTCTCCCTAGGAGGACGGAGCCGTAGGTCCCATCACCAAGCTGTCTGATAGTTGTGTACCTATTCATGATGAGGATACTTTAGCTGCAAGCGCATTTCAGTCCTTAGTGTTTCTTGTGTTTCTCCTCCGAGTGTAACCAGTTCTTTCTGTGGCAGCATAAATACAGAGCACTCAGGACAGTGTGAACAGTTGCAGGAATCATGTTTTCAAGACTTAGCCTTTGGTCTGAAAGCACAGAACACAATTGGTTTGATTTCTGTACCCTTCCGAGAATGTTTGTTTGCAGATTCCCTGTAAGCTATACACAAACACTTGTCTTGGTCTCTCACCAGAAAGGGCCAGCCTGTATCTGGACATAACTGGGTACATTCCCCAAATCCACTTTTATGCTAAAGCTAGAAGCACTTTACAGCAAGCTTGCAGGCAGCCCTAATAGGAGAAAGAAACTATTACTGAAAGCAGAGGATAAAGTCTCATAGCTTGGAGAAAATAGTTTGCTATCAGAAAAATGAAGCATTACAGTAAGATAGGAGGATAACTGTTCTAGCCAAATTATTAGACATGTAAGGCACCATCTTACAAGTTGTACTGTCATCAGTTAAACCAATTTCCTGACTTTCCATAAGGTCCTATGATAGAGATATAGTCATATGTATTCGCTTAGACAAAGTCTTCAGAGGAAGAATATTATATTCATGTCAGATAAGATCAGATGCATTTCACTACAGTAGCCCTAAGCATGAATCAGGCTCTGGAAGTAGTGGCTACATCAGACTGTCTATTTGACCTTTTGTCCTGACACTGCATGAACAACAGAATGCTGGATAATAAAACAAAAAAAGTTCTTATTTCTTCATTTAAACTAATTGTTGCTAGCATTTTCTATACTTTAGTCTAGAACAAATGTGATCTATTTTATGTATATTAAACATAAATTTGGAATAAAACAGAATTCCCCTGCAATGAGGGTTTGGTCCCAGCCTTGTGTTTTTCTCCAGCTCTAAGAGGACAGCAATATTCATGGCTGGTGACTTTAGCCTTCTGTAGCCTGATTTAAATGACATTTCCACTTTTTTTTTTTTTTTTTTTTTTTGGTAGCAGCCTTAAATCTCTCCTCCATCACACCTTATTTCACAAAGCCACATTATGATTTTAAAAGTAATGGGATTATGTTGCTTGAACTCTGAACTGACATCATTGCAGAGCCACAATCCTGTAGATGCAAGATGTTGGGAAGATCCTTTGTTTTCAGTCTTCCAAGTCTATTAGTCCCACTAATACTGATACAGGAACAAACAAACAAAAATTAGGAACTATTATGTTAATACATCTTTTGGCAATTTTACACATCATATATGAAAAAGAAACAGCATGTCTCTAACTATTTTAGACACTGGGTAGTGTCTCAGACAGGTGGGAGGAACTGCCTCTAGCAGTACCTGTTTCTCTCCACAAGCTACTACTACAGAGAATCACGACTGAGCACCTCAGAGACCTAATCTCACATTTTGTACTATGTACCAAGGAACACAGGGCTTGTTTGTAAGAATGACACTTTGGAGTATCAGTTGCTTTTTGGCTGGTTTTCAGGCTGTGCACCTGCATAGCATAAAGCTATGTTTAGGTAATGTTTTGCATCCAGATTAAAAAGCTTTGGCTACTCCAGCTGGTGAATGACCAGGTGGCAACTAAGAAGCCTTGGTTCCCAGGCCTTTATTCAAATCCTTGGTGAAAATTTAAAACAACTACAAAGCCTTGCATGGTCTCCTAGTCTGAAAATGTAATATTTATTAGTATCCAAGCACATAATTTTATACAGTAACTTCAAATCGAAACAGATGGGACTTGTGGATTTTTCAGCACATACTCCCCTAATGACAGAGTCTTGAAATTGTAATCATCAACAGATGCAATGGCTATGCTGCTGCTGGCTTGCCATTCACATACCCCTTTCCAGGAGACTGTAACTGCAGAGTAGAGGAGCATTTTTGCCTCGTGTTTGATAATGACAGCAAACCAAAAGATGCATAACACTGCTAGCACATGACCTTGCTAGTAGGGATCACCAATGGCTATCACAGATAGATCATATATTCAAGAGACATCAGACAAACAAAGTGGTGAGCACAACTGCCTATTTCTTACTGGGGATACTAATTTAAGCCCCTCTCCTTTCCACAGCCATCAATTTTCACAAAACTTTTAAGAAATCATCATTGTGATTCCAGCTCTGCTGTCAAATGTGACCAAATGAGAAAATGAACTGCAATCTTTCTGAGGCATAAAATGGAGTAAAGAACCTAGAGAGGAAAAAACAGTCAGAAAATACAGATATCAGTGAGGAATGCATGTTGAAAAACATGCCAGGATGCACAGAAGTTAACATGGCTCCTACAGAAGTTCAAATCTACCTGTATGAAAATCCACTTAAGAAAACCTAAATAAAGTCTTCTTTGGTTAATTAGATCAGTACCATTTCTTGTGGAGCTTAATAGTGAGGCTGTTTTTAAAAATCTATTTCACTTTGCAAGATTTATGTTCTGTCCTTATCACCTTCTGCCATCTCTCATCTTCAACTATAGGAATAACCTAAACCTTAGCTTGCAGACTGTTTCACTTAAGTGGAGTCCCACTGAAAAGAGCATGAGTTTCTGAAAAGCAGTTTGCAGAGCTACAACACCACGTAGAATCTAGTCAAGGTTCTAGTCTAGAACTACAATCTCGGCAAATTCATATCGTCAGAGGATGTCAATACAAACTGCAAAACTGTCTCGGAGTAAAGGAGTGTGTTGCCACTCAACAGAAAAAAGTAAAAGCCTTATTTTCAACACTTTGTAGCACTATGTTCAGACGCTACCTCGCCGATAAACATTCCCCCCNCAAGACTACGTTCTGACTCTAACGCAAACTGTTTCGCTTATGTATGCTTTAACTATCCTCTCCCGTTCGAAGGGCTGTAGCCCTGAGAACTGAAAGTGAAACCGCTCGCTCTCTGCCAAAGCTGAGAAAGGCCAACAGTAAACAACCAGCAAGTGCCTTTTCAGATTTTCTCCGTGCTTTGGCAATAACCCGAAGGATGCCCTAGTAGGATGCACAGAGACAGGCGTGATTTAAACCCGCGGGTTTCAACCGACGCTGTCCCGGCAGCCGCTGTTGACATCTGTTAGCGAAGGCTTTGGGCTGCCCCATGAGCCAAAAACCAAGGCAGGAGCAGTGGGAGGCACCAGCCCCTCGGCAGCCGGAGGGCCGGGGACATTTGTGAGATGGTGGGGAGGCAAGCCACGGGCCGCTGCGCCTCTCCGCCACGACAGGCCAGGTCGTGGCTCCTGCCCGGCCTTCGCGCTGAGGCGGTGACCGATTTCCAGCCTCGGCCTCGCCACAGGCGAATAACTCCACTCCAGTCATTTACGGTACTGAAACACCACTCTCCCCCCTGCCCGTCGCGGACGATCGCCGCGCCCGGCGGTACTCACGGCTTACGGGTTTTCCCTCCTTCGGCCAAGCCCCGGCCTGCAGAAGCCGGGCGACAGGCCCCTAATGGCGGCGCTCGGGCTGCGCCGCCCCCGGCGCCAAGCGCCGCGNCTCCCCGCCCGGCGGCGGCGGCGGCGGGGCTCCCCGCGGGGGGATAACGCCCCTCGACAGCGGTCGGGCAGGCCGCTAGGCCGGCCCCGCTTCCCTCCGCACCGCCCGGCCGGTGCCCTCGCAGGAGGAGGGGGAGCGGTGGGCAGCGAGGGCCCGCGGGCCTGGCCGGCGCGGCCTCAGCGGCGGAGAGGGGTTTAGGGGTACCCCCAAAAGCAGGCAGCTGTCGGGGGAAGAGGCGAGAGACGGCAGAGCAGCTCGGCCTGGCCCCCCCGGCGGCGCGGCACCACCGCTGCCACAGAGGGGATTATGGCTGAGCTGGGTTTTAACGTAATTAAAAACAATAATAAAAATCCCTTGATGACTGGCCTCTCTCACATCCCCCAGAGGGACAGGAAAACTGGAACGCTGAAATACCAAATTGTGAACAAATGGCAGGAATATCGACATTTTAGCCTGAGCCTTCCTCACCTGAGCACCTGACGCTCTCCCCAGCTCCAGCAAGGTCAGGTTGAGGGGGGGCAGAAACAGGGAAACGAGGAACAAAAAATTTGGCCTGAAGCAATCGATCATCAGAACTGACTGTAATACTGCTTCTGTAAGTGTTAGCTTCTTTTTATACTTCTCCATTCAGGTTTTAAAAGTAGGGCACAGAGTTATTTCCTGGGGTTTGCAAGACAAGCTGGGGTTGTAATTCAGGAGCATGGCACACGCAGCTCCTCCCCTCGGGGAGGGTTTTACATCAGTGAAATACACTCATTTAACAACACATTGATTCCTTAAAAAAGGTGCGAAGGGACTCCAAAAAGCTTGGGATGTGCCACCCCCCCCGCAAAAAAAAAACCAAAAAAACAACCAAAACCAAACAAAAAACAAACAAAAAAAAGGGGGGGGGGGAAGAGGCTAGTCTTTACATTTACATTTCTTAGACTGAAAAAAGAATAATAATAAAAAGAGTTGCATTCCCTCCTACAGACATGCATGACTCTCAACGAAGCCGGCAGGAGCAGTGCACCTGTACTCTACATTTCTGCTTTCAGCCATTCCTACATACCGTGTGCATAACCAGGTATTAGTGCCCGGCCCAGCGACAGCACCCTGCAGGTCTGTTGCTAGAGGCAGGGCTTCTGCAGTCCCAAAAGAAGAGGCACAAGGAGAAAAGCCCAGCAGCTTTCACCCCGACCCCAAACTAGAAGCAGCGTTAAAGATTGTATTCATGATCACCTCATCTCAAAACTTGTCATCTCAACCCTTCAGCAGGGTCCACCAACCCCCTGGCACCTCCAGCCACCCGGCCAGGGACCCGCACCCAGTCTGTCAGACAGCCCCCCACCTTCACGCTCTCCTCTCTGCCGAGCCCCCACCTGAGGGGAAACCCGGGGCCGGCTCCCACGGCCCTCGAATCCCCTCTGCCCACAGCCACCTTCCCCGGTGCTGCGCCCCGAGCCCCTCTGCCCACAGCCACCTTCCCCGGTGCTGCGCCCCGAGCCCCTCTGCCCACAGCCACCTTCCCCGGTGCTGCCCCCCGAGCGGGAGCTCCCACCTGCGCCTCTCCGGGACAGACACGTGCCTCCCCGCGCTCCCAGAAACCTCCAGCGCTGTGGACATGGGTAAGGTTCACAGGGCACACAGAAAGACCCATACACGTGGCTTGCTTCCAGAAAAAAAAAAAAAAATTGTAATACAGATTGAAAAAAAAATGGGTTTAGTCCTAATTGTATAAAACCTGATGAGGTGTACATAGAACGCATGATGACTGTTCACAGAACGGGGTGGGCAAGGGACAGGGGACCATGAGATTCACATGAGATTCACATGACCTCATCACCCGCAGTACTAACCGCTCCTTTGTTACCCGGTTTTCAATTTGGCTGTAACACGGCCCCAGTCTGACCGCAGTCACGGCGGCAACGGCGGCTGCCACAGGTTTTTTTGCTCCTGCCGACGCCGGGCTGAGGGGCCGCACCGCGGGGGCGGGAGGCGGCCCCGGGAGCCCGGACATCGCCGCGTTCCCTCGGCTCTCGCACCGGAGAGGCGGCGGAGGGCTGGGCCGGGCCTCGAGCGCAGGGGCGGAGGCCAAGCGGAGCAGCGACCCCTCGGGGCGTCGGCACCATCTGCCGAGATCGCCACCCGGGGGGGACTACACTTCCCGGCAGCCTCTGCTCCGCCACCGGGCGGGACCGGCCTGGGAAAGCGCCGCTCCCCAGCCGGCGCGGCCGCAGCCCAAGAGGGTGTCGTCCGAGGACTACATTTCCCAGCAGGCAGCGCGCCGCACCGCTGCAGACGGGAGAGCGGCTGCGGGGCAGCGGGGCGCGCTGGGACGGGTAGTTTGCGCGGCCGTTGCCCGCGCCTCAGAGCGGCCCGTGCGTCAGGCGGCGCTCTGACCTTGCGGGTTTGTCTGGTCGTGTGTCTCCGCTGCTCCCGGTCCGCCTGCCCCTCACTCGCCGGGAAGATGGCTGCCGTACGCAGGGCCCGCAGTTACTCCCGCTGCGTGGTGCGCTTCTCCGACCGAGAACTCTGCTAATTTCCCCCCGCGGGGAGGACACACGGATCGAGCGGGGGGGGCAGAGACCCCCCGGGACGGGACAGCGCCGCCCGCGCGTTGGCAGCATGGTGAGCGGGCCCAGGCCGGCCGTGCCCTGCTCCCCGCTGCAGTGCGGCCCAGGGCTGGGTGTGTGTGTGCGCGGGTGCGGTTGTGTGCGGGTAGGGGCGAGGCACCGGGCGCCCCGCGGGAAGGTGGTGGCCGGGGGGTTCGGCCGCCGCGGCAGGTGCGGGCGGGAGGGCGGCCCGGCCCCGCCCCGCCCCGCCGCCGGGGGAGACTGAGGGGGACGGCGGCAAGGGGTGTGTGCCCGGGGGCGGAAGGAGCGGCCCCCCGAGCCGTGCTGCTGCCCAGCCGGGCACCGGGTGACGCCTGTGGGAAGTGTGCCGTGATCCCGGCCCTGATCCCACCCCGGGGAACTGCGCCGCAGGGAGACGCGGCCGCCTTCTGCAGAGGGTTTGGGGCTGCTTGACTCAGGACCGTGGAAACACTTGTGTCATTACAGATGAGCATGCCCTGTCTTTCTCTTTTCCCTCAAAAACCAGATGGCATAAAGTCACTTGGTAATTTAAAACAGCTTCATGGACCGGGCACTCTACTTATTTCAGTTTGTGATTTAACATAGCAGAAATATTGTTTGGTTCAGTATTGCTTTTCTGATGGCACCTCAGTATGGATTCAAGTATACACGATGAGAACTTGGTCATTCAAAGTTAAACCATTTATATCATTCAGGAGCTCCTAGAACTCCTTACCCCTGTGATTAAAACTCTTTGTTTTTGAGTACGTTGTTGCTTCTACCACATTGACAGAAAAATGGAGCGACTTCCTCATTTTCTTACAAAACCAAGAAGAACGTTAGCTGTCAGTCACTGTTTTGCTATCTCATGGTTGTTCATCCTTTAGTTCTGTCCAATTCACATCTAGCCCTGTTCAACTGGTGACAGTCACCTTTGAACTGTTTCTGATCGTGGCTTTACTTTGCTGAAACAAAGATCCAAATTATTACAGGACTTGACATTACAGACAGTTTAGTAAGTGATTGATGTGCTCTGAGGAAATCAGCATGCAATTACTGATTGCAAAACAGTTAAAACTAAGCTGTGCAAATAAGCTAGTTTTGCATTTGGCAAATGATTTCTAAAGCTTTGCAAACAAATCAGAATCAAATTGACTCATCTGACTTCTTTTTACAGGTTGCAGTCTAATTCAGATATTTACTTTTGACTTGTTGACCTTTTGGTGGCTTGACTGGCTACCACTTTTCTCATGGAAAATTATTTGAGCTGATCACTACACACTAAGGACGTCTCACTTTCCAGCAGGATAAAGTCACTGTTCCGTATGACAGCTGACATGTAGCAGGAGGAAGGCCAACAGCATAAAGATGAACAGGCTAGATTTATCCACTAAGTAGCAGTTACTGTACAATGTTCCGTGAACTTCAGAAGCTATAACTACAATTCAAGTATTATCAGAGTGGGGCCAAGGAACCAATTTCTACAAGTTACAACCTGCTTTGGATGTGGTCTTGTGAGCTGTCTGCTAGGGAAGATCTGTGCTTCAGCCATACCTGCATTTACTCATTTGTTCCAGCAAAACCACAGGGCGTCAGCAGATTAAATAAATAGCAGAAAGGTTGTTATTGATGATCAGTTTTCCAGTCCAGTTAGCCATGCAGTAGCAATGTGAATGATTTGCTTTACTGGTAAATTTAGAGGGATGTTCACTTATGCTGTCACTGCTGCCAGAAGACAGGCCTTTGATAGGAGAGACTTCAGATCACACATGCAGTCAGTGTAGAGGAGGTAATGACAAAATCAACTTCATGATGTTTTTTGACAACTTTCAGGCTGTGGACTATGTCTTCATGGTATGGTGTATTTTCTGTTTGGATTGAAAGCACATTTAAGTTTTAAAGAGCATTGAATGACATTTTGGAAGCAGTTGGTCCAGAACCATGATTGACTGTAACCCAGAAATGGAGAAGTAGGGCAGTTGAACAGAGATGAGGGGAGGAAAATCAAGATTCTTGAACAGGTTACTGCAGCAAAGAGTTTTTGAATATGGGGTAAACTTTAGGCAGCTTCATAACCTTCTAAATAATTTTAAATTAGTTTATTTACAGACTTCATGAGTTAAAGGTTTTAATGGGTGTGTCTTTATGCACAAGAAGATAGTGTGTTGATTTTGCTTAGAACTAACTTAACTAGTCTCTGCATTTTGCAGATAAAACCAGGCTTATTCTGCCCAGAGTGAGAGCTGACTGGACATAATTCAGCTGCAAACCAGAAGCCTTGCACTCTGTGCAGGCAGAGGTAGGCCTTGTTTGTGTCAGCCCAGTGCAGTAATAAGGCAGTTACAAGACATCCAATTCAGTGCTAGCTCGTTCCTAGGCTGTCTCTGTTTGGCCAGTGTAGACATAATCCCTGTATGCTAAAATAATGTGGTGATAGGACTGCTGTAACTCATAGGACATTAACTGCCTGCAGTCAAATTCCAGACTCAAAACCCATGAGATTTATAAGTTATTTACTCCTCGCTGAGATTTCACGTTGCTTGTGCTTTGGAGCTTACGTGTTTTCTCCACCAAGAAATTAAAAATGTATAGCCTTAAAATCAGAGTCTAGAAACAGATGCAATATCTATTTACTTTAACCCACCAACACTGTCTACGTTGTCAATTGCAACAGATAAATTGACTGAGACATCAATGAAAACACGTTTACAGATGACAAGACAGTAAGCTTCTGGTCATTTGGGGAACTGGAGACAAGTGCTACAGCCGGACTCTAGGGAGGTGCTTGTCACAAAGAGATTAAACGTTGCCTTCTCATCAGGTTTGCCAGTATTCTGTAGTATGATCATTAGCTTCCACATGCCATAAACATTTTCTAAATTTTCTGAATGCAAGAATGCTTTGACTTTTGCACTTTGATTGTGGAGGAGATACAGATTTTTTTACGAGAACTTGGAAAAATCTCACTGTCAGAATGTCACTTGAAGTCTTTGAGCACTATCTACAACAGGAAGGAGTGAGAAACAAAAGACTACTTGTGGTAATCTTAATGCCAGATTTACCTTCTTATAATCTCACTTTGCATTATGTACTTGCAGAATGGTAGAAAAACTAGGATGCTTCAGCTGTAGAAAGAACTTTAAACAAATGACTTAGTCTTTGTTGAGGGTTTGGGTTTTTTTTCCTTACTGGCATCTTGCTGCTGTTGTCATTGTAGTGGCTTGTCACTGATGCTTAGAATTAGTTTTCATTGTTTTAGTATAGATTCCATAAATCTCAGTATATTTCACAATGAAAATTTATTTGTGTCTTTTTAAGTTTTGCTCTTAAACTAGCTGTCTGACTCCTATGTGGACCCTGTTAAGTTTAGTTAAAGGTCTTATTTAAGGTCTTATTTGTTTAACCTGTCTCATAGCAGTACTGTAAATAAAACCAGCTGTCAGGCTCTCATGCTAGCTTTTTGTTTTCTTTTACAATGCATTTCTTGTTTAATTTCAGATGTAGTTTTTGAGATTATCCATATTGTCCTGTAATTTTCAAAAAGTATCTATTGTTACTCAAACCGCTAGTCTTTTTGTTCTTTTGTAAATACTAAACAAATCAAAACTGCCGGTTATCTTTACAATGAGAAGATAGTGATTAAATTTTAGCTTCTTGTATGGAGCACACTACTGTTTAATACTGAAGCTTTGGTTTTGTGCTTTGACTTAGACACTGAATGTATTTATGCAGGTATTATGGCAATGTACTGATGATGCATGTAAGCCTGCAAGCGATATATAACTAATCTGTGTTGTATTGATGTGACTGAAATGCAAACCCCAGCTTCACTGGGTTAATACCAAAGTGCAAATGATACCAGTAATTTTAAGATTAATTTTTATCATCAATTAAGATTGAACGGTGGGGTGGGTGGGTAGGATGGGGGAAAGGGGAGTATGCTTAAATTTTTTTTCAATGAGTGTCCATGACAGTTGTGCTCTATGATTGTGCTGTAGGGACTTACACAGACTCTATAATCACCTTTGACTGCTCTCTACTAGGCAGAAGCTGAAGAAGATTGTCACTCTGATTTGGTAAGAACCGATGACAATGAAAGATCCGGTGAAGCAAATCTTCAGGTATGTCTCTCATGCTAGTGTTTTTTTTACAAACACAGTACAGCTGTGATTTAAGCTGCATTACTAATGCTCATTTAGTTATCACACATTTGTTGATCTGACAAATGCTTGATCTGTCTGCCGCTCCAAAAGTGAAATAGATAAATTTTGCATTGTGTTCCAAGTGTCAGATTCAGTCTTCGGTTATCTGTGTAGATGAAAAGGTTTGTGGCAGATTTGGAATTTCTTTGAAGAACTGTAGAAATCGGACAGCTGTTTCTGTATGGCTCAAATTCCAGTTTAAGTTGTCACTCTCTCCTGGAGCAGAAAGTTGATAAAAGCAGTCTGATAGAAAAGTATGCTCTCTTACAATACTAGATTTTTGTGTAGTTGCTCCCCAGAAGTCATGATGATTGCAAGACACATGTAAAGCGTGACTTCAAAGATGCTGAGAAAAGGCATGGCAAGAATTATGGCTTGTTTCACAGTCTTAGTCCTTTCTTTTTAAAGAGAAGGGAGTGTAAGGTCTTATTTGTATATTATATAAATGAGAGCCTTAAAACTTAGTATACTTGTATACAAAAAATTAGGTTTTCTAAATTGTAATTTCAAGAGCTAATTGACTGCTTGCTTAAGATAACTGTGCATAAACAAGAACAAACACCATATCTAGAAAGAGTACTTTTCTGTGGAGTCTTAGGTCATAACCATAGTACTAACAACCACTTCTTGAAACTATGAATTTTTTCTTCTGAGGTGAACAGTCCAGATAAAAGGACTGATGCTATTGAATTAGATTGAACAAGTACTTGTGCAATTTTCTTAAATTTACTATAAAACAGTTGCTAACTCTCTGTGTCTAAACTCTCTGAAACCATTTAAGACTTGTAAGTGTAAAGCATAGTTTTGAAATTCTTTTTTTTATGTTTGTACTTTATAATTTCTCCTCAGAAGATGTACTGTCTGAATATGTGATACTAAATCAGAATTAATCGGGTTTTTTAGGCAGAGCTCCAGATGTTCAGAGCTCAGTGGATGTTTGAGCTTGCCCCAGGTATGAGTTCTAGTGGGTTGGAACCTCTGCCATGCAGAGCATCTTCAAGAGGACCTGGAGTAAAGTCTGTAGATGCCAGAGGGAAACAGGAGATAGCAAAAGAGGAAAAGGTACAAAAAAATAGGTGTATAATTTTGTGGGGGTTTTGTGTGTGTTAATACTGCAGTATAACTGTCCTAAAAGCTAATGATGAATTCAATCTAGAGCAGCAACAGAGTTGATTAACCTGTTGTCTCCATACTATTGTCTATCCATAATCCTACACTGATTTTTCTAGTTTTTATGCTTGGCTTTGCATTACCTTCCCAGTCTGCTTTCTCAAAGACTGGAGGTAAGGGGCTGCAGCAGGTACATGGATCGTTTGTTGATTGGGAATTTCAGTTACGGCTTGTAGCACATGAATATGTCTTCTCACCCTATGTGTGGAATTATTTTATTCATCTTCACAGAGTACAGTAGAGAAGATGAAAAATAATTATAAGTCAAGTGACAATGCACTTGTATTTGTAAGGAATTTAAGAAGTGTTCTGTGTAATTTGTTGTGCAGGCAAAAGAACTTTTCCTGAAGGCAGTGGAAGAAGAACAAAATGGGGCCCTTTATGAAGGTAATACAGAAGTCTACAGTGAACACCCTTATTGCAGAGCAGTCTAACACTCTGATATTTGTGCAAGACTGCATGATGCCAGTGAACTTAAACTGCAGGCTAATAGTAATTTGAGAGCTCAGTTATTCGGGTAAGCAAACAAACTTGCTATAAAAGGAACCGTCATATCACAGTTCTAAGGTTGAGGTGAAGCTAAAGTGAGATCAAGAAAAGAATGTCTAACTTTCAGACAAAATGACAGTATTTTGGAATCTAGCAATTTAATGAAGCACTGGATTGCTTCTTCATATAGCATGCTTCTTTATGTGACTTTTGTAATAGTAATTAAGCAAAGCAATTTACTATATTTCCTGTGTTCAAAGTTTTCCTCACTCCACTTAGACCTACTTAGCCCACGGAATGTTTTGTTGTTTGTTTTTTAATTTACACAGCATGCTAAGATAGCTTCTTTAAGAATTCCTGAAGTGAATGTTTAAATCTGGTAGTCTTATTTAGTGAGGTTTGCCATAAATATTTAAGATGCTTAGGTTGCTTGCCCTCTTGCTGTCAGCACTAGCAAAAAAGGAATTTCAAAGTTTTCTTCCTCATATTTAGCTTTCAGAATATATAGATTAAGAAGCCCATCTTAACTTCAAGTCTTGTAGGTCACTAGTGGAGATACCAGGTAATAACTGGCAACTCAATTATTACGATGAGTTTTCTATTTCCTTCATTACAAAAAAGGAACACAGAACATCTGTTCCATCTTGCTCATTCACTAGAGGTTTTGGCCACTGTGGTTAAAGTGCAGGTGCAAGATACACAAAACTGAGAGTAGTCTGGAAGCTCCTGAACTCAGCCACCTGTCAAATACAAAATTTCCTCTCCACCATGGGAGTTTTCCTTCCCTTGCAAGGGATTTCTGGTTGTTGTTCCAGATCTCAAATGAACTGGGAGAAATATGAGTCCCCAGTAGGTAATAAAATTAGTTCGTCAGTTTCTAATTTATTACATATTTTTACAGGGCAAAATTACTTTAGGCTAAGGTATTTTGTGTGTTGGGTAATGAATTAAATGCTCAGTAAAAAAAAGACATCAGAACTAAATCTGATACATAATCTACCATTTAGGAAATCATGTAGTAGATTATGCAGGTTTTTTTGTACCAACAGCTTCCAAGTAAATAAAAAAAAGTGAGGAAAGCCATCTATTTAAGCATTGTGTATATAAAATGAAAGCTATAGCTTCATCTGCTGGAGTGCACTCCTTATCTCTTAAACCCAGCAGCGGAGAAGTAGTAACATCTAACAGAGTTGCATTCACAAGGGTGTTTTAGGCATCTGGATCACATGAGTATGAGTCCATTCTTTGTCAGTTGAATTTGATGTGACACTCAAACAAAACAAAACTGTTTCTACACATATATCTATATGAGACCCAGAGACGTGGTCCTACGCCAGACACAGATAAATTACTGAGCACATGCTGGGATGTCTGTTTGCAGACCTCACTTCTATCTGCTGACCTGGCCCACATCACCAGAATCCAAGTGACATTTCAGCCTGCTTCTGAAGTCTGCTGATACCTGATGTTTGTCAGACAGTTACATGCAGCAGTGTGTTCATGTTTAAGTACGGTACAGGGCCTTGCTGCAAGATTAAACGCCAAAGTTGAGACTGATCTCTGTTTAGCTGGCTGCTGGCTATTCCTTATCCTCACCAGCCAGAGGATACTACTTGTCAGTCACCAATCCTGACATGAACTCAAGGAAATAGGAACACTTAGTTGCCCCAAACTCAGGCTTCTCAGACTCATTAGTGTGTCAGATTCTGAGCTCTGAACTCACATGCTTTATTTTGGGTTTTGTTTTTAAGGATCCAAATTGAGGGAGAGTTGTCCACTGGTCTTGGTATCACCATGTCAGAGTACAAAGAGACCTATAAATACATATATGATCTTAATGCTGATATTAAAAAATACTCAATGTGCATACAGTTAATCCACGTAAATTCAGAAGGATCCACAGAGTTGACTCAGAAGACAGACATCCAGCAGCTTAAATAACAGTTCTTTCCCACAGGGTGATTTTCCTGGGCCTGTTTCTCTACTCAGTGCTTGTAGCATCTTTGGAGTGTTAAAGGCAGAAGTACTTTCTATGCATGCTAGAAGAAGCCCGATTTGTCAGTTTTTCCTTCATGCCCTATAGTCTTGTGCTTGCTACATAGCTTTTTGAAAAGGCTGCCTTCCTCCAGTCAGGTTCTTCACCCTCAGTGTTTTGAGTGGCTTGCTTCTGTGCCTTCTGTAGTTTCCAGGGTTTTGCCACAGTAAAATTTACTTAGTTTATGTCTGTTGTAGATGTTTTAGAAGTACAACAATATTTTGTTCATCTTTCTGACCTTTGTAATGTTATGTATGTCTGAATGACTGTACTATGCCAGGTACCTGCATCTTCTTTCAAATTCTCTTTCACATTCCTCAAGGTTACTTATGAATGTAATGCCTAAAATCTTTACAGCTTGTTGAGAAAGCTTCTTAAGTGCTGGGAAACAAAATCAGGACTTTGTAATGTTTTAATGTAAACTTTTGTACTCCATAACTGAATTTGTAGTGGTTACGGTAAATCTGTAAAAGCTGAAACACGTCTGAGAGAGCTCTTTATTCTGAAAGAATACATGAAGTTTTTAGTTTCGAAAATAGGTGCTTAATATGCCTCTCTCCAATATTGAATCTAAACCTAATCAGTTTAGATTAAATAAGATTTACTAGGCAAAGGCCTTTTCTACCTTTTTAATGCTTCTAGTTGAAGCCATCTCTCTGAAAAAAATCTTTGCTTTGATAAGCTAGTCTAGGCATCCGACATGTTTAAACATTAAATCTTTATTTTCAGCCATCAAGTTTTATCGTCTAGCCATGCAACTTGTACCTGACATAGAGTTTAAGATCAGCTATACACGGTCCCCAGATGGTGATGGAGTTGGAAAGAGGTGGTAAGTATGAAAATTTACTAATTAAGTGCATAGGAGTACTGAAACCTGAAATTTTGTTTCTGAAGCCTATGAATGCTCTACTGTGATACGCAGTTGTAAGTCTCTTAACATTTGGAAAACTTGTCTACGTTCATTTGAATAGACTGCTTCATAGAAAGTTTACAGATGCATTAGTCCAAGGAGGACTTTTCTATGCTGTAGTTCAAAAATGGTAACAGGCTTGTTTGGAGCTAGTTAAATTCAAGTGGATGGATTACAAATAGTTCTGTTGTTACTTCAAACAGAAAAAGAAAAAAGCATCAGTCACTTTATGACTTTTTACTTCTGATTTTCAGTTTTATGAGTTATACAATTAGGATCATCTACAAAATTGTAGATGGCAAAAAGATCAATTAGTAAAAGCTTTGTACCACGGAATAAGCATCGTAATTAGGCAAGGGAGTTTACTACTGTCCTTGTGCTGACTAACAGCCAAATGGGAACATTTCCAATAAGTAGAGCAGTAAATTTAGAAGCTCATAGATTGTAATCTGAGTAGTCTACTCTCTCATCATGGCAAGCATCAGAATATGCCTAGCCTCAACACGCCAAATGTGTAGCGGCCTACCTTGAGCCCAAGACTTGTGTTTCAGGACAGGATTCAGGTTAGGGTCAAAACTTCTGGTAGCATAGTGAGGACAAGCCTGTGAAACAGAGCTTCTAAATTCACTGCTTACTGATAACAGCCGTAGATGCTGCTGATAGCTACAGGAAACCAGGAGTTTTAAAACTGAGAATAAAAGAGGAAAGTACAACCCTGTCTGTTTGGTATTACTAGCTCATGTTGTTGCCCCAGGGCAGTACAGCTTCAGTGCAGTAGTTAGCTCATCTTACTCTGTTTTATATTGAGTGCTTTATTTACATCCATTACTTTTAGTTTCTAAATGCATTGCTACCATGAATTCTTTGCTGTGCATTTGTGCACTCGGAAAAATACTGGATGATAAACTACAGTCATGAAAAAATCTTGGTTTTCTTAGGATTATTTTCTTATTTTAGCATAATTTTCTCTATTCCCTTCATTAAGCCTCTTCTGTCCATCTGTCACTTAGTGTATGTATTTTCCTTCAGTTTTGTAAATATTGCTGCACTGTCCCCAGCACTACATGACAGTGAGAGAAAAACAGCCAGTACTCTTAATTGTTTAAAAGCAATATTTGCAGAGGTGTCTCTTTTAAAGAGATTCTAGTTGTGGTGGCTTTGCTTTCTGAATTACTGTTTTAGCTGTTTCATGCAATCTTGGTGAGAAAAAACAAATTACACAATTACATTTGTAAAAACAATTTACAGCTTGGCCTGTAAGTACTGGGACTGGCCATCATATTCATCAAAATAAAGGAAGGTATGTTCAGTGCAGTATCTTACTATGGTCTTAGTTATGACCGGCCCAATCGTAATTGTCTATTCTACAATACTTTAAAACCCATTGGTAGGTTTGCTAGTTGCTTGCTTATATTCTCAGCTCATTCTATTAAGCTTGTTTAGAGTAGAACTGAATAATATTAAAAAATGACTGGAAGATCTCTTGGCTAGCTTGTACGCCACCAAGTCAGGGGAAATAAAGTGTTCTGTGATGAGATCAAGGAGAGTTGTTTAGTTTGTGGTTACTTGGTGCAAGGAAGCATGCACCTGTTAAAGGATCATATTATGACATACAACTTTAATTTTTTTAAATGTGGTAATTGCTTAGTAATCCTTCAAGTTTACTGACAAGTAGCAAGCATATTGCTTCTGTTCTGCTATCTTGTTCTTGATCCTGAAATTTTTTGTTTGCCTATTTGCAGAATTGGTAAAAAGTAGTTTTCCTAAAGGAAAGTTTTTCATTACTGATGAAGAAACCCACCGAGGATCACTCTTGAGTGAATAATGCAAGAGTTAAAAAAAAAAAAAAAAAAGTCCTTAATTGTTTTCAGTGTCATACATTGTGACAAGGATTACAAAATGTATTTTTCCATCAATTATAATAATTTATTTTCTGCATACAGCTTATCTTAGACAAAGTAAAACATCACATTTGTCTTTTCATGGGGTCAAGCACTTCTTCAGTGACTTCACTAAAAACAGTGAACAGTGAACTCTCAAATCCAAAAAGAAACTGGAATTGGAATTAAAGGAAAAAAAAGTTGTTACTGTCAGATGTGTTTCAGTAAAATCTAAATGAACTTCACAGGATTGCAGTGCTTTTTTTTATCATATGATGAAATGAAATTGCTTTAACAACATACAGGAAACAACTATATTGAACGAGGGTAAGACAGCAGATTGATGCCAAGATAAGGACATCTGTTGGTATGTTTTGTCCAATATCACAGTGTTGGCATTCCCTCTTTTCTAGTGTTGAGGATAACAAAGAGGATGACAAAATGGCTGATCTCCTGTCGGATTTCCAGCACCAGTTAACTCTTCAGGAATCTTCAGTCAAACTCTGTCAGCCTGAGGTTGATGTCAGCCAGACCCATATCTCAGGTATGAGATACACTGTAAGAGTTCAGAGGCAGAATTTATAGAGATATTTGACTCTGACTTTATTAAAACATGTCTCCTTCATTCTAAAGCCATCTTTAAAGAAACGTACACAGTATCTTTTTTTTTTACTTTTATAGTTACATGTAAAGGAAAAAAAAAATCATCAATGAGCTGAACAGATCTTTTTCTCATACATGATTTTGCCTTTATCACACAAGCTTTTCCATGTAGTACTAAGTAGAATTTTTCAGGATCAGAGTCATACTTAAAAGTAGCAACTTGTAGAAACAGATTTGCTGAAGTATGCTAGTTTTCTTTCTAGTTAATGTTTGAAAAAGTGAAATGTGAGGTTTTTTGTTTTGGTTTGCAAATATTTATTAAAATTCTTAAGTGAGAGTAAGAGAAAGTTGTTCTGTGAAGAATATACATCTTTGCATTTCTTGTTTTTATCTGATTCTGTATCAGATTTTTACCACAAATATGTGTTCAGGTTCAGCAAGACTATATGGCATAGCTAGAAAGGCTTTTGAAGGTTAATGATTTTCAGTGCTTCAGTTCTAGGATAGTCATCCCGAGACTTCCTTATGAGATCTAAATTGTAGAGAGGTTGTATAAGCTATGAACTCTCTTAAAATCAGGTGCCTCTAAAGCATGTGTGTTTTGCATCCCAAACTAACAGTTGCTCTTGGAAATCTTGGCCTCATCTCCTCTGTTCTGCTCAAGGAAGGAAAATAAAGTAAAGGTTGCAAGCTGTTCAAGTCAAAACATAAAGAAAATGGGATTTTTTTTTTGTTTTCTTTTCTATTTTTTGCCGGTAAAGTCAAGATGTTATACACATCATTATAAAATTCTCTCAGATGTCTTTTTTGAGCAGCAATCTTAGTCTCCTTCTAGTTTTATTTTCTACCTTCCTGCTAGTCCTTTGTTACAGTATCTTGTTTACTGGTTTATAGCAGAGTGAAAACTCTTAAAATCATGATGTCTGCTTCAGAAGTTAGTAGCCTGGAAAGACTCCCTCTTGGTCATCACAGTAATACAACAGTGGTAGACCTTAGCAGCCCAAGCAAAACTGAAACAATGTGAAGCAACAGATCTGGCTAAATTGATTTCCTGTATTACATTTTACATTCTGTTGGCATTCATAATCTTAGACTACTGGTTAACTCTTAGTACAGAGCAGGATCAGTCCTCTGCTATGTAACTGACATGCTGAACATATTTACTTTCCTTCCCTAGTATATGAACAATTTTTCACAGTAATTTGTTTGGGTTTTCTTTTTTTTTTTTTTTTTTCTTTTACAGGAGTAAGACTTAGGCCCAAATTAGCATTCTTCACCAGAAATACTGTAATAGTTTTCCTACAGGGTGTGCCTGGTATCTGAAGCAGTGTCTTAACAATCCCTAGTTTACTAGAAACTTAGAAACATCGATGGTAATACAGATAACTAAAGGTTGTGGCTGACTGGTGACTGAGTGGAAAATGTGTACCTGTTAGCACTAGTAGCAGATTTTTAAGCCTTTGTATCTCCCATTCTGCAAGACACTAAGAGTTCGCATACTGAGGAGCTCCTAAATTGCCAGAGACCGTTTTGTGCCTTGTAGCATTAAATACATCTGCACAACTTTTGTTTCTACTGGAACATTAATTTAATGGTTGCAAATACAGGCAGTAAAGCAAATTTATGACTTCTCAATAATAAAACATAGAATTTAGTCAGATTCATGAAACGAGATGTATGCTAAATGAATACAGAAAACTGATGCCGAATGACGTGTACTTTTTATCGTGTTAGTATTTGGAAATGTGAAACTTAAGTTTCATCAACTTTTATAGCAAAAACAGCCTCGTTGGATTTGTGAGAGTGCAGCAATGCAGTTTTTAAAGAAGCATGTTTTTTTACTAAAAATCAGAATTCTATTAAATTGCAGTCTCTACCCCAGTATTTACAGCTAGTTACTGTTTTATGTACCTTTGTGTCACTCAGCTATTTCCTCCATTTGATCTCAAAGCAGTTATACTAAGTAAAATCATCAAGTCTCATGTGCACGTGGTGATGCAGTTCAAGCCATATGCTCTGGAAAGCAGCAGTATTTTAAAAGGACTGAAGTGTAATTACTGATGCTGTAAGATTAGTAAACAAGATGATACACAACTGAAAAAACAGAGAAAACTTAGGGAGTCAGAAAATTATTAGAAAGAATTTTGGCTTCATTTCCCAGGGCTTTCTCATTTAACTTTTAATGCTAGGGAAATTATTATATGATCTTGCGGAGCTTTGATGAGGATTCTGTCATTATCTTGTATTACATTAGAAAAAGTCTTTCAACACAACAGTCCTGTGTGATACCATTTTCAATCACTGGATCTGTACCACAAAACATAGAGTGATACTATGTCACATTCATAGTGGATATGTTGTTCTTAGGACCTCCTATCCAATACTGAACCTGACCTGAGCTTATTTAGCTTGTCGTGCAAAAGCAGTAGTATGCTTTGAGGTAATGTTACACACTAGGTCAGTGTTGAAGAAAATACTTTTCACAGGCACTGTGGATGTACAATGTATGCGCAGAATTTTTGGTATAACACCTTACAGTTGTGGATATTTGTAGTCTAAAACTGTGTTTTATCCTATCATTTTACCATAATGCACTTTCAACCCCTGATTTTTGCTCTTTCATTATGTGACTTTTTTTCTAATATAGAGTGACTTTTTTAATTAAAGAGAAATCTTTTTGTTTCCTGACATCTGGCTACAATATGAAAAAGTAGGATTTTTTATGAAAGTCAGAACTTCGGTAGTGGTCAAACCTAGAATTATAGATAAGCTATTGATTTGCAGGTTACCATCTAACAAGGATTTCTTTTCTCTTTGCAGTGTTGCCTATGGAAGTACTAATGTACATTTTCCGATGGGTGGTTTCGAGTGATTTGGACCTAAGATCGTTAGAGCAATTATCTCTTGTTTGTCGAGGATTTTATATTTGCGCCAGGTATTGTAGATAAGTTATCTAGTGTGAAGCTTCTCTCTGCTTTAAGGAAGAAAAAATAGCTTTTCTATGCTCAAACGTATGTAAACAGTATGTAGAGGTGGATAATAAATCCATAGAGCAAAATTGCATGTGTTGGAAAGGTGATTTTTATTTTTTTTGCTTTTAGGCTGTTAAATCATACATGTAGGACTATGTCCTGCTTTGTCTTCCCATGGCAATTTTCATGTTATGCTCCTCACAGTGCTAATCAGCTTTTGAATACACCACTAAATGGTATGTTAGATAGATAACTTCACTGTAATAAAAAATGTTGCTGAAAGTCTTACTTGCTCTACCTTGTTTGAAAGTCAAAGTTGCAAGGTCTCCAAAATAATGTCTCTTGTGTTGTCGTCCTCATATGGCCACACAGAGAAGTGCCAGGCTGCTGCAATGTTGTTGTTCTATACTTGGCTGAAAATGGCATTGTGTTCTGGAATTTCACTGGGAGGAGGAAGTCGCTTTCAAATGCTCCAGGATTAAGTAAATTAGTCAATGATTTTAAATTCTGACCTATTGTTGTTCAAGAAAGTTTCTTTCAGTTGCATCCAAGCCAAATAACGGGAGGGTGTTACTTTGATATGTGAAAGCTAAACAAGGTTTGCAGGAAAGTTATGGGATTTGTTTTTTTCTCATTTCACTAGAGATCCTGAAATCTGGCATCAAGTCTGTTTGAAAATATGGGGCAGGAGCTGCAATAAACTTGTTCCGTATGCCTCTTGGAGGGAAATGTTTTTGGAAAGGCCTCGTGTTCGATTTGATGGTAAGATGTACTTTTGGAAACAGTTTTTTTACTGCATGTAACTGTGACAGAAGCAGTCAGGTGGGTTTGATGTTTATGACATTGTTGTTAGACCTAATGTGTATTTGTTTGGGCTTTTGAATCTGTAGAACATCTGTAAAGAGAAGGGAAGGGTACAGGGACGAAAATAAAACCACTCATGTATTTAAGTAACAAAAGTAAAGGCAAAAGTTTTGAATTATTGGGTTTTTTCATCTTAAATATTTATGTACTTAATTTTTGTTTGTGTACTTATATCTTCCTTTCCTGTAGGTGTATATATCAGCAAGACAAAATACATACGTCAAGGAGAACAATCTCTTGATGGTTTCTATAGAGCGTGGCACCAAGTGGAATATTACAGGTAGAACTGTAGTACAATGAGTGAGTGAAATGTTTCTCTCTCTTAAGTTCTTTAAATCCAGCCCTTGATATCACAAACATTAATCATTCTGTAAAACTCCATGGAACTACTGCAGTGTGCAAAGCTGTGTATATTCTTTGAGGATAGGTCTTAAGAAATAGGATTTATTATGGTAGTTAGAGATGAGCTTAGAAACACATTGCGTCCTCAGTTGTACCATCTCATGTGGCTAAAATTTAAACAGTAACAACAGTAGTACTCGTCCACAGATTTCTTTGCCCAAATCACTTCTCCTTCACATTTCTGGTATAATACTGTTTTCAGTAAAGGGAAAACAAGTGATTATACAAGAATTGTCTTTTATTTGTAACCAATTGTAGATAATTAAGAGGCTACGCTTTCTCAACTTACTGTGAATACCTTGCCTTTTGTTTCCTCAGCTTGTTTTTCTGCTGTTCTTCATCTTGCTGTTCCCAGCATTTATTGTTCCATTCTGCTGTCCCTTCTGACACTGGAAACTGTTAATAGAAATCATTGAATCTCATGGCCATTTCTATAGTTTCACAGACATCAGCACGGTATTGAGTATTGCAAAAATGGATCAGATCCGAGAACCTGAAAAAGTCCATGTGATGTTGTCCATTCTCTGATACTGCAGTTAAGATTTTGTTGCCTTTGTCTCAAATTAGTGCTAAGAATGGAAAAACTTACTTGATGTCAGTTTTGATTCCAGGGTAGCCTTCTTACTCTGATTTTAGGTGACAAAAATCCTGAACTTCTGCCCTCTTTCATAACTCTTCATAACTTGATCTTTTAATCTTCAAAACTCTCTTTTGATCTCTGATCTCTTTTCTTCTGTTATATCATGTGTGAAAAAATGTGTTTTAAAATCCTATTACCTATTAAGTTCTATATCCTTCTGGGAAACATCCTGTGATTTTTTTAAATTTATTTTTTTTTTAAATACAAACCCAACAACAAACAGAAAAATAATGTTTTCTAGGTTTGTATTGTGTAATTATATTTTTGCAGGTATTTGAGATTCTTTCCAGATGGTCAAGTTATGATGCTAACAACTCCTGAAGATCCTCCATCTATAGTTCCTCGCTTACGGACTAAAAATACAAGGTTATTGAAATAAAATATTTGGCTCTACAGTTTTCACCTTGCTTTTACCTGGCAATTCCTATTTACTTTTGTCTCAGATTCTATCTAATGACTTAGCAAAATGAGTAAAAATATAAATGTTATTTATATTGCGTTATAGATGTTTATAGTTCTCTTCTGAGAACAACAAAAAATTTTGGTCTTTATGCAAACATATCTTTCATTTTAAAGTCCTGATAATTGTAGTTAGATTTCCTTTGCGGGTTATGTGATCTTAAACTTTGAAAGGAGGTAGATGGAAGAATACATGCTATTACCTTGGTGGTTTTAGAATCCTTTCAAAGATACTGGTTTGTTATTGACTGCCTTCTCACACTTCCTTGACTGTTTGAAGGAAAGTGAAGGTTTTGGTGGGATATGACTGAATTATGGCTTGATTTCTTTTTGATGTTTGCATGAACTTGTTAAAAAACATAGAAAATTGTGACTTCAGAACAGTTTTGAGCTGTTCACCAGAAGTCTGAAAATACTTAGCAGTACACTAGGTAAAACCGACTAACTTATCTTTGCTGTCCTATCTGGGAAAATTAAAAGCAACCTTCCAAAATGTTTTCATCATTTTATTTCATCAATGAGCCTGGTACTTTACTAAATGGAAATAAAAAAATATTTCCTTGATTATGATAGGTAGTCAGTTTTCATAATACAAATATCAGCAGTAAGTACATCGCTCTTTATGTTGTTGAAACTATCTTCCTCTTAACCTTCCAGAACAGATGCAATCTTGCTTGGCCATTATCGCCTTTCCCAGGAAACAGACAATCAAACCAAAGTATTTGCTGTAATAATGAAGAAAAAGGAAGAGGTAGGTAGCAAAATAGGATAGAGGAAAAACAGTTTAAGGAGGGGGCTTTTTAGTAAGTTTTTTCTGAGTATTTTATGGCACCTGAAGATTTGCATTGCACCATAGAATTAAAATACGAATTTCAGTTTTTAAACGGTTTAAAATAATGTATAGACATGGTAATTTATCTTACCTTTTTGTCCCAAATTTGTAATAGTCTTTTTATTAAGACACATAAATATCTGGTTCATGTTTGAGCAACAGTTCTCCCCCTTAGGCTTAATTGCCATATGTGATGCTATTGGGTAGTTTGTTAACATGGTTGACAAACAGAAGGGAAGGATGAAGAGGTCATTTTCTGAGATGAGTTTTGGCTGTGTGCAGTTATGTTCCCCAACATTAAATAAAACAAAATAAGCAGTGTCCATTAATTGAACTCTGAATGATTTGGTCGACTCTTTTACATCAGAAAATTTTCAGATTAACAAAGTGTCTGTCAAGAGAAACTTGTGACAAGTCAGAAGTGTTACATTACTTTACAGTGAGTTTGCATAGTTTGGGTGGTGTCCTCCACACTTACCTTACTTTCTGTTAAAACTTCTTCCTTAAGTAACATCTAAATTGATGTATTTTCAAGGAATACCAGTACTTGCTTTTAAGTATGAGAGTTTAACAATCTGTCTTCACAGTTACTTAGGCCTCAGGATAAACAGTTGCACTATGTGTTCTTTGTAGGTCATGAAACTTGTTTTCTCTTTGTACAGAAACCGATTGACTACCACAAATACAGGTATTTCCGCCGTGTTCCTGCACAAGAAACAGATCACAGTTTTCATGTAGGACTACAGTTGTGCTCCAGTGGGCGCCAGAGGTTCAACAAACTTGTCTGGATACATCATTCTTGTCACATTACTTACAAGTAAGTAAACAGAGAGTAAGATCAAAGAAGGATACTTAACTGTAGAAACATACGTGACATTAATTTGTCCAGTACTAAGTACAAAAGATTTAAAGACTGTGAGACTTACCAGGCTTTAACAAAATGTCCTGAAAAGGGTAACTGGTACTGATTTGATGTATCATAATGAACTTTCCAGAAATCCCACGATTTTCGTAATGTTTTATAAGGGTATGGGAAGTTTCCGAAGTAGTAGAACCGCAGTATTTTGGCCATTTAAAGGATTTATGCAGAGTGTTTGAATGATTTCAGAACTGAATCGGGGTTGAATGACTTAGTGTGGTGCTAGTAAAGGGGTGTGGAAAACACGTATTCATTGAGGTCTATTTATTTTCCTCTGTGGATGTGCAAGCTAGAAATGTCTGCACCCATCATGTGAGAACTGTAACGCTTACAAACTATATAATCCAGCAGTGCACGATACAGGCATGTGACCAGCTGTTCTGATCGCTAACCAAGCAAGAGCTGTAGCCACTGTTCTTGCACCTGACTCTCTAAATTCCTGGCAAGTTGGGTGTTTGATGTTGGCATTTAGGGTGGGATTAGGCCTTGTCTTCCAGTCTTAATCTCTCTATCCAGTGTTTGTATAGGGACATAGCTCAGCTATTGAGCTGTAAGTATATACAGTCTAGGAAGTAAACTACTGGTGTTTGGGAGTATAGGTAACTTCCATAAACAGAATAATTGCTTTTATAAAACCTAATATTTTCATACCTAATATATGAACAAGTGGAAATATCACAGACATTCTTTTCAGTGGGAAGTTTCTGTACTGCTCAGGTTCTGCTGCACTTCTCAGTATGGTGGTGTCCTTTTGAATCTAGAATAAAGATAACTATAAAACACAGCTAGGAGGGTGTATGCTTTTTGTCACTCCTGTTCAGAACTACTTGGGTTTCTTCTTTTTAAAGTTTTGTAAACTTGTAAGTTTTTGCTGTCACTCTGTATTCTGAACTCAGGGTTCTAAGTGAAACAAATGAAAGAGGATTTTTTACTTCAATATTAATATGGTGACTTGAATGACATCTTGTGCTGTTTCAAGTCTTGGAGCTAATAAGAATGGAAGGGAAAAGTGGTTTCTTTGATAATAAAGTAGAAGTATATTGTATATAGTGTGATTCGGCCAACATTCACATGCTTTCAGAATGAGGCAGTGTGAAAAGTGCTTACATTCCAGCTGTAGTTTGGTGCATACAGTGTATTGTGGAAAATGATTGCATTACTGAGGGACTTAAATGGCAACTTGTGTCTAATTTAACTTTTACAACACTCTTTGCAGATCGACGGGTGAGACAGCTGTTACTACTTTCGACATTGACAAAATGTACACCCCTTTGTTCTTTGCACGAGTGAAGAGCTTTACTGCATTTTCAGAAAAGCCACTCTAAGAAACACCTTTTCCTCTCCCAACTCTTGCATGAATAAAAGGTTGTAGCTAATGAGCACTTAAGTTATAAATGTGTATATATCTGGAACATTTTAAAATTCTGGGGAATTTTTTGAAGGCAGTATGTTCTATCTGATTACAAAAGGCTGGGATTTTGTTTTGAGATCAAGCTTAGGAGTATTGAACACCTTTACTTTGTGACAAGAATTTGCTAACAAAGTTTTGTTGTTTGTTTTGTTTTGTTTTTTTTAAACAGATTTTTTAAATCAGTCTGCTTAAAATGTAAGTCTTCATCTGCCTGGACACTGGTTTGTCCAGAAGGAATTGTTACAGGAAAATGTCACTGTCCATGGGACAGTGTGTGTGGTCTCTGGTGAAGGCTTGAAATGTGAAGGGAAGAAAGTTGTCTTATATCTGTTAAACTTTGTGACTTATAAGAACTTCAAATAAATGTTTTCTTTAAATTAAACTTACTTTGTTTGCCTTTAAGATCTGGCATTTTGTCAACATCAACCTTAAGTAAAAACAATCAAGGGCAAGCAAGCATGACGTATAAAATCAACCGCAGAGGTACATCCCCACCAATGCAGTGATGTCAGTTGGTCATAAATGCCATTTGATCTTGATAGAAGTTCAGTGGAGCCTGCCTTCTCAACGGGCACGCAGGGGAGAGGGATATGGGCAGTGAGTTGTTCTCTTGTAGGACGAGTTTGCAGGGTACCTGGCTCTGCTTGGGAAGTGCAGTAGTGACGTGCTGGTGTGTACTGCTTGTACATTGGCCAGGCCTGGATGCACAGGGAAGCAGGGCTCACTGGGACATGATTTTAATGTGTTCTAACCCTTCACCTAACCTCGCTACAGATGCTGTAAACCTTTTGAGCATTTGTTGTACTAAGATAAATTTTGAGGCTGCTCTAGATGTTCAGGTGCTGTGTACTGCTAATCATGAAGTGTACCTTGAGGTTTGGTGCAGGTACTGTACGCTGCTTCTCCTGCATATGTCGCTTGGGGGTGTAGTGCAGACACTGTAATGCCGCTTATTATATATGTATCTTGGATTCTGAAAGAATTTAAGCTTTTTAGTGTGTTTTTTTAAAAGACATTTTGCATAATTTACCTTTGAACATCTCATTTCCAAATACTGACCTGGACTTGAGGACTAAAATGTGAAAGCTGTGGAAAGAACTATACTTGTTCCATACTTTATAAAGTGTATCTTTGCAAGGAGCTACATGATTAAAAATACGTCAATAAATCATGATTTTGAACACGAAATCCCTTGCAATTTCTTATTTTGCCAAGAAATCATTTTCATACGGGCGAAGTTGATTAGTTAGGAGTTACCGTGCATAAACTACATGCTAGGCAAGATTGAGAGGTAGAATTAACCTCTGAATGGCTTTTTATTATACTACTAACAGGTTATTTGAGGAAAGCAGAGAAGCTTTCAGGTACATGAGTTCTGAATAAGGATGTGTGTATCTGAAACTTCGTGTATTTTCTAGCTAGTCTAATGAGACTCTGCCGACAACCCTTCTTTGGCCTATGTCCTTAGACTCCAGTTACTTCATACAACAGAATGTTTGATGAGGGGTGTATTGTGTTCTCATTGCTGAAGGGAAAAATGATTGCTTAGAATATCAGCATCATGTTTTGAAATACTGCCAAGTTTGTAAACAGGGAAAGACACTAGTTACCTACACTTTTGTTGAGTGTGAAAGATAAAGAACAGATTCTGCCTGCCGAGAAATGTCAAAAGTTTTTGTCACAAGAATCAGATGATGATACTGATTATTTGTTTAGGAATAGTTTTGTCCACTAACCAGGTTGGATGTAATAGAAGAGCCTTTCAGTTCAAAGCTCTTTTCACAAGACTTACCTGCTGCTTCTGAACTTTTCTTTTTTTCTTGCCTTGGCCATGTGTTTGAAATGTACTCTGGGTGTAAAGGAAAAGCTAACGTCCTGTTATAAATTGAGAAGTTCATTCAACAGAAGTCTCAGGAAATTATTATTTTAATATTATATGAAATATTCCTTCACCACGAAAATTATGTGAGCCTTCTATTTGTGAGACTGAGCTGTGATTAATATGCTTGTTCCTCCGCATTTAGCGATACAAGAAAGTCGAGCTAGTTTTGTCTTTTGAAATGGTTTATCAGCAGATACTGTCTGTTCACGTGCAGCTATTAAAATAGTACTTGTTTCAGCAAAGAAATGGGTAACTTGTTGCTCTTCCTTCATTCTACCTAGTGATTTTCAATAGTCCATGGTTTTAATTGCTTGAGGCTTTATGTTCTTATAATTTAGTTTTATTGTCCTTTTAATTACCATATAAAGACATTAGTTGGTGTAACTAGTTTACTGCTGGGAAATTGTCCTTTACTAATTATATTAGTAACTTGAATAAAAGAATAAGGTATACACCTATGTAGTCCTTTTTCCCAAGACCTTATTGTATGAGTTGAGATGAGTTCGCTTATAAAAATGGAGAGGGAGCTACAAAAGGTGAGGGAAACATGGTTCTCAGAGCTGTAGATCTCTTCATGCATTGGATTAAAGACAGTTTTGTGGAGAGATGTTCAGATGATCAAATGTTATGCTGATTTGATTCAGTCTAATTAGAGATTAGCACCAATTAAACCTTTGTGTGTAATGCTGGGCTGTAGACAGTGTGATTCAGCACTCTGAGCAAAGAATCAGCAGTAGACACTTTCCAGCTGCTAAGTTCAGCTCCTGATTCACTCAGTAACTGTGAGCCAAGCTGGTCAGAATTTCAAAAACACATGGTGTTTACACAAGCTTTTTTGTTTAAAGAAAGAAAACAACAGAGTCCGTTTTGATTTTTTTTTTTTAATCCAAGAAAATTCCCCTGGACTGTGTGCCAGTGTATTTGGAAACTATTGTCGATGTTAAAATGGCTGAACTATTGAGGTGCTTTTCCATTTTGTCTTTTCTGCTGTCTAAGATGAGAAAAATATAAAAGCTTGTATACATTTGCAAAACAGTTTGGATTTCAGAAATTAATGTTACATATGTTATTTAGTATTAATAGCACCTGTAAAGAAATCAAAGACTTGCATTTGATATTCACTCAGTCTGGATTCAAGCTTTGTCCTTTATGCCAAGAATAACAGCTTTCTTAATAAAATGACTTGCGTAGTTGTTTGCATAAAAGGAACAGTTAGTGCTTTGCCTTACCTCTGTCTTGTCCAGAGTATAGTTCCTGGGCCCTTAAAATAATTATTAAAACCACAAGTCCTAGATAACGTTGGCTGAAACAAGGGATTTGGAAGAGAAACAAGTCTGTTATTAAATGGAACTTTTTAGGATGTATAGAAATGGCATTCTCTCTTAGCTAAAACTGTGTTCAGCTCAGGTAGTGTAGCTCATTTGAAAGGGTCCCGATGCACCACACTGATGTGTACACATCATTGAAGGCAGTAAGAGACAGATGTTAAAATTACAGTATAGTGTGATTTTTATAGACCACATATTCAGAGTATGAATAGAGAAAAAAGTCATGAAACATGACTGCTTCTGAAGCCAATATTCCTGCATCTTTTAGGATTGACAGCCTTCCTACCTTGGCAACCACAGGTGTGCTGACATCTTTTGAAGATGCCTATAGCACATTTATTAATTTAGCCTCTGAATGCTCTATGAGAAATAGCTGGATATGATGCCGACCTAAGAAAAGGAAGACTAGTAAATCCTGCCAAATTAAATTACTCTTTAATGTGGGAAGCCAAGATGAGTAGATGTTTTTTCCACACAATTTCTGAATTAATGAATTTTCCCTTGAGAAGATACTTACAAGCACTGTGACCCCTGGATGTAAATTTATCATGGAAACATACAAAGTAAATTTGTTTTCATTAATTCTACTTCCATAATGGTAAGAGATTGCTAAAGTTGCTAAAACAGAAGCTTGGCCTGGTTTAGTTTGCAAACTTTTTTTTTTCCCCAAGGGAATTTAATTGATTTTTTTGTTATTATTTTTTTCCCCAAAAAAGTAGCCCTACCCCTGCAGGTTTTTGCATCTTCGTGATAAACAAGAGCTTTCAGATGTGGCTTCCTGACGTGTGTTTCCTGGTACCAATGCACAGTGTTGCTGTTCTGCCATTAGGTGGCGTGCCACAGTTTGAAGTTTCCTTTTGTACTTAATAAACGAAAGTATATTTATTTTTCCCTGCAGCTTGTTTCAAATTTGAGAACATTCCAGGAAAAATAGAGAAAACGCAACAAGCAATAGCTTGGCATTGCGTTTAGCCTGCCAAGTGTTGAGCTCCTTAGGTTTCTGCAATAGTAAGATGTCCGCAATAACACAACTAAAGGTGAATAAACAGAAAGGCCAGTTCTTCCAAGGGATTCTAAGTATCTGAATCTCAGAGTGGAGCTTTCATTCCTGAGTTTGCTTCCCAGACTCCAGGAGGATGGCCTCCAAATGGGATCAGAAGCAGCCAACATGCGAAGTGGGAACATCCTTATATGACGAAGGATGAGCTGAAAAGGATGAGCTGAAAAGAAAGGCATCGTAACCACTGCCACGTGGAGAGCACATGTTCCCAAAGCAGTGGTCATCGTGTCAGGCCCTGCGCTACTCTGAACGTTTCTGTTCAGAGTCCAAGTTTGCTAGGGCAAGGCTGTTTGCCCTAACCAGGGCCAGGCAGGCATGCTTTTGGGGGAGTTTGGTCATCCTGTCCGGCAGTGTGTATAACTTCTGTTTCATAGAATCATAGAATGGTTTGGGTTGGAAGGGACCTCAAAGATCATCTAGTTCCAACCCCCCTGCCATGGGCAGGGACACCCTCCACTAGACCAGGTTGCCCAAAGCCCCATCCAACCTGGCCTTGAACACTTCCAGGGAGGGGGCAGCCACAACTTCTCTGGGCAACCTGTTCCAGTGCCTCACCACCCTCACAGGAAACAATTTCTTCCTCATATCTAATCTAAATCTACCCTCTTATAGTTTAAAGCCATTACCCCTTGTCCTATCACCACACTCCCTGATAAACTGTCCCTCTCCAGCTTTCCTGTAGGCCCCCTTTAGGTACTGGAAAGCTGCAGAAATCTCCCTGGAGCCTTCTCTTCTCCAGGCTGATTAACCCCAACTCAGCCTTTCTTCACAGGAGAGGTGCTATTTGTTGTAGAATAGCTTTCGTACGGAAGACTGAATGTCTCCGCAGAAACCCTGTAAAACTGGTAAACATGGATGTGAATAGAGTGCCTCAGCTAGAGACGGGAGCTGAACCCATGGGCTGAAAGCGTGTTTACCTTCTAGTGGATTTCCCCCAAACTTTGGTGTTGCATTGCCTGCTGTCTTTGGGAAGGAAAAAGAAGCAATCCTTTCTCATTTTTAAGAAGATACTGCAGGGGTGTCTCACTGCAAGGGGAGTTCAGGAAGCTCCTTCCTACACTGCTAAGAAATTTGGTTTGGGTCTAGTACTTCACACTTCAGTGTTTATTAACCTGGGTTGGCCAATTAAGATATGCTTATAAGGATGTTAATTTTTATCAGCTCTCAGTTGCACATGTGAAGAAGAAAAGAAAGGACAAAATATTCATCCTTTTTTTCCAGTTTTCCCTAAAGCTCAGTGTCCTTGCATCCTGGCTTGAACTGTGGTCGCACAAACAGCTGACTTTGCTTTTAAGCCAGCTGAGGGAGCAAATACTTCAGAGCTGCTGGGGAATAGGATTCAGTGGCTTAGTGTAGAGGAAAAGGCATAAATCTCTTCATATTATAAATGAAATTTGATAAACATGTCAAAATAATAATCAGTTACAATCAGTTTTCATTAAGAGTATATATATCAGGGGTTTTAGGGGTTTTTTCCTAGCTGATCTATCCCAATGGCTGTGGCATCTTCTCCAAGAGCAGCAATGCTGGAGATCAAAACGTCGGCAGAGCTTAATCTTTTTGCCACTGTGCCTGACATGACACGCAGGATGAAAATGCTCAGTCCTGGGCTGCCTGACATCTGCACCAACGCCGACAGGGCTGGCTCTATGCCTGCTGGGGATTGCTGACCTGTGCTCCCTAACCCTGTGCACAGAAGGGGTACCTGCGCTAGAAGCTGCTTAGTGGAAACTGTCTTTAAGCTAAATTGTTCTTTTTCCGGCACAGCCAAATCATTCCCTGTACAGGTTAATATAGGGATGGGTATCATCCATCTGATTGCTTCTCAGATGCTTTTCCATTTTCTCCATTTAGTAAGCAATGTTAACTCACAACTCATTTCAGCTGGATTCCACACCTCACTGATTTTTTGGGGAAAAAGATTGTTGCTATTATACAATTTTCAAGAAGACCTTTTGAAGTTCATGGTACTTTCCACGTCTTCTGTGCTTTGCTTTCAGTAAAAATCAATGAAAAGGTCTTTAATTTGTTTTGGATAATGTGACATCTGCCTTAAATGACAAATGCAAATACAGTAGGTTGGTTCAGTGCTGCCTGGAAATTTAATCACATGGAGAAGAAAATATTAAGTACCCTTAAACTCACCTTGAGTACACATATTAGTAATTGACAGTGTCTAGACAGATGGTGATCTGGAAAGTAAAGTCTAGGAAAAATAAACTTAGAGATATTGAAGTCAGCTGCATTTCCCAGTGGTAATAAAGTGGGAAGATTGGGGGGTTCTTTCACAGCAGCCAACAAAACAGTTGCCAGCAGTTTTGTTTGGAACCTGCTCCCTCTTTAAGAAGTGTGCCTTTTTAATCAGTTCACATAAAACCCCACCAAAGTCTGCAGAACCTGAAAAACTACCACAAAAAGTAATCTGATGGTAAGATGAATATTTGTCTGGGTATGCGCAACGCAGTGAATCAAGTTTTTCTTCTTTCCTCTTGAAAGGCTCTAATTTAGAGTCTTTTATGAGATCAAAATCATACAGTCTGTCATCAGCACGTGGTTACTGTTGTTCACAGGAGTAAAAAATAAAATGATGGGGCACACTGTTGATCACCTTCAGCACAGCAGCGTTCCTGATCATCTTATGCTAAAATTGCATTTCTGCTTCTCATTGGGCCTGGAAGATAGTTTGCTATAGAACGATTGTTACCCAAACAAAGTTTAAATTTATGGCATATGAACAGGGAAAAGATTCCTGTTAGCCCAGTTTTACGGTCAAGCCCGAGTTAAAGTTTTCCAAAAGATCTAGGAGAGCTAGTAGCTGTACTTTCCTTCAATTTAGTGCTCTTTACCCTGCTGTAGTACTTCAGGACTGCTAAAATACAGAGGTATTAGAGTGATAAAACGTTGAAAATGTGGATAAAAGTAGGAATGTGCAAGTTTTTCAGAAGCCCTTGTGTTCTGGAAACATGCAGAGTACGCCTACAGGTTTGGGCAGCACCTGTATGGCTAAATGCAGGGTGGGCTGCAGCATGGTGAAGCAAACTACGTCCTTCTGCACTACTTGCCCTGGGGATGGAACAGCTGCGCAGAAGTGGGGACAGCCCGCAATGGTGGGGATCACTTTCTTGCTGGGCAGAGTCCAGGCCCTTCTTGGGAGGACGCTGGCTGACCTGCATCCCTGGCACTGGCCATATGCCTTCATCATCAGGCGTTAGTGATGGAGAACCTGGCCAGGC
The DNA here is from genome assembly GCA_013400195.1 of Aramus guarauna. Taxonomy (NCBI): domain Eukaryota; kingdom Metazoa; phylum Chordata; class Aves; order Gruiformes; family Aramidae; genus Aramus; species Aramus guarauna. The sequence continues at coordinate 385,965 of VXBL01001206.1, forward strand.
AACCCTAACTGTGGCTATGCCCAAACCACTCACATTTCACATAGAATTGATCGTGGCCTGTGTGAAGCTTAAGCTTTCTCTCATTTTGCTCCAAAGCTTTCCTGAAGCCCAGGCCTGAGAGCAGGCTTGATTCCTTGAATGGGCAAGAGCCAGACAGAAAGACTTTTGTTTCTGAATTGGAGGAAGAGTTATGTTGGAGTTACACAGGCAGAGCTGATCGTGTGTAGGAACTGAGCTCCGTGGAGGTAGTTCCAAGTTCCCACAAGTCTGTGCCTACTAAATACAAGCAGCCAGCCTGCGCGGTTAGGATAAGGTAAAACAGGACTTTTACTCCCTTGCTATAAATCTGCATTTATCAACAGGACTCAGATGGGATAACAGCTGGTAAAGTTACAGTCATCATGGAGACCAAGAATTTATTTTGATGAAAAAAGACCACATTATACAGCTTACCTGGATAGTAACAACTACCTGCAGCAGCAAATGCGCCTGTGCTGCCATCACCCTTCAGTGAACTGGCATCAAAGCCTGCCTGGATTCCAAGCCCTGTGATTGCTGCAGGTCGATTTTTAGCCAGTTCCCTAACAAAATGAAGTATTAAGTAGTCATCTTGTCAGCCTAGACAGTTTCCACCAATAGCTTTTGAACTTACTGACCAGTTTCCAAATAAATTTGACAGAAGGGCCAAAGATTCAATTATACCAAGTTCTGATGGGTTTGATGAAAGTAGTCGATGGGAGGAAAGAGACACTGCTAGTATCTCCATGGAGAGAAAGCCTGCCATATCATGTCTATTTTCAGGTTTTATGTTATCACAAATGATCTTTATAGTACTTTAATAGTTTTTTTTAATACTGTTCCATTATTAGACCCCAAGAATTTCATGAAGGAGGGTGGCAGAGGAAGCCATGCCCCAGCTTCACAATTTCTGGCATGTAAGACCATGGTTTTAATCAAGTAGGTAGAAGTTGTGAACAAGGTTTTTTAAGGGAAATTAACCTCCAAGAGTAAGTGTGGAGAACCGTAAATCCACTCAGTGCAACGACAGGAGGGAGGGAGGAGGCTGGCTGGAGTTTGGGACACCATATTCCCAGGATGAAGGAGTGATTAGGCTTGGAGGACAGCGGCTGCACACTGCCTGAGGGGGAGTGGGTGGCCCAGAAAAACCCACTGACAGTGTTAAAAGGATCTACTTAGAAAAACTTTAAGCTTCTTGCTGCATAATGAGGTTTTCTTCTCTTACTGGAATAGGCCTTCCGAGAGACCAACCATTTAAAAATACTGAAGCACTCCCTAGGCACCTGGGAGGGACCTTTCGAGAAAGCATTAGTTTTACAGGAAAGAGCAAATCACACGCTTTATCACAGGGTCAGGCGAGATGAGAGAACACAGGACAACCCGGTGGGGAGGCTGAGTGCTGTCTGTTGACAGCAAGATGCCTCATCTCTGCTGTGTGGGGAGTCTGCAGCCTCAGCAAGCAGCCGAAGCCACAGCAGCCTGGCTACTGCGTGCTGCGGAGCAGCGCTCTTTCCCTCCTGTAGCCGGGGCCGGGAGCTGGTGCTGTGGGTGCTGGAGCTCACAGCCACACTGCAGGAAGGCCACAGATGTCTTTTTTCATGTGAATCATGGTTGTGGAGAATAGTTTCATCTGGCTGAAGATAAACTTTTCTTCCTTAAATTCAGCAATACTGTGGGTAAAGGAGTTAACAGTGGACACGGTAATTTAACAAAGTCAGGCAAACCTCTGCCGCTCCCAAAAGAAGGGCTCCACAAGGCACTGGGAGGGAGCAGGGTTAAGCTGTATATGAGGTGGTACCTTTGAAGGAGCATTTTCTGGAAGTTGGAGAGAGGAGGCTGGTGTGTGGTAAGAGTTTTGGTATCATTGCAATGAAGTACTCAGTGAGTGCCTTGTCTGAGGGCTTTAGTTAGAGTTTGTGAAGTCGCACCACAGCCCCCTGTTAAATTACCTGTACAACTATTATTAACTAATGAGCTATAAAATAAAAATAAAACCAGAACATACCTCACTTGAACTGGAGGGAAAAACCTCCCTCTGCCCACTCCTAGTGGTGAGTTGTCCTGTTGGCCAAGAGGAGAGGAGAGGAGAGCAGGTTACTGCAGGCCAATAGCCTGCTGGGTGATGCTCTTCAGGTGAGCTCTGTGTGTTGCAGTGCACTGGTCTTCTGCTCCCCATAATTTTGGTGGCGCGATGGTGGTCTGCACAGGTGATCCTATGCTCTGCCACAAATCCCCCATCCACAGGGAGCAGCCATCCTGCTGCATTGGCTGGGGCTTTCCTTGGGGTCACTGCCTCCAAGCAACAAGCACCCCATGGCAAAGGGACCCCCGGCCCATCCCTGGGCTGCATGAGCGGGAGTGGGAAAGCGAGAAGCAGCCCTCCAGTGCAGACAGCATTCCCCTGCCCAGATAGAGCTGGTGCTTTCCCTAACCCACCTGTATGAAGAGGAGCAACTTTGGGTTTTCATTTCTCCAGGGGCAGCTCTTGGCAGGTAAGTGGAGCCTCTGGAAAGTTCTGTCCTTCTTGGTGGGGTGAGGTTAGGGCAGGATTACAGTCTGGCCTGGAGTTTTCTCCTTGGTGCATACAAAGACCACTAAACATCAATGACTCCAGTGGAGTAAAACGGCAAGACAACATCAATTTACTTTTCCTTTTAAGTCACTTTGGCCAGGGTCTGTTTGTTCATCCTATATTATAGGCTGGACACTCGTTATTTCTTCTCCTGCCCTCCTCCTGCCCCCAGACTCTCCTCCGAGCATGGGGGTCAGTGGGTCTCTAGTCACACTATTTACACATGTACCACCTTGTCCTACCATCCCCTGCCTTTCAGACAGGGAATCCCTTTAGTCTCTGCAGGGAATCAGGGAAGTCCAGAGGCAATGAACGTGAACCAACCCTTCTCCCCCCTGAAACATATTGCTGCTTTTGCTGTCAGCTCCAGGGATCCTACTCTGCCCAGTGCCATTACTGGCTGGGGTGAAGATCATGGTTTCCTCCTCTTTGCTGTGACTTGAGCAGAGGAAATCTGGATGTTTGGCAAACAGCTTTTCATGAGTCCCAGTGTTTACGCTATCCACAGACATTAGGTTGGTCACAGCTGTTCACGTGGCAGCTGTTACTCATGGCTGTAGGTGCCTGAGGTCAGTGTAAGGTTGGGATGCCACCAGCTCACCATGCTGCCCACAGTTGCCAGGGGAGAACCTGCAGACGTGGGGAGAGCAGGATGTCGCTGCCTCTTCGTTCCTCACCTGGCATTTGGGGCAGGAGAAGGTCCCATCAGCCAGTCCTCACCATGACCTGGTGGGGACATTCTGCTGGGGGCAAAGGCGTGAGGGACCTAATGGTGCCACAGGCATTTGCTCTCTCCTCTAGAAGCAAAAAGGAGCTGGATGCCCAGCTGCTGTATGGCTTTGGCCTTTGCTTAACAGTTTCCACCAGGCACGGAAAGAAATGAGCAAAGAGGACGCTCTCGTGCTGTGGTTAGCATTATTTATGACTATCTGTCTTTAGAAGAGCAAATAGATTGGGCAACCCTTGGTAACAAAAGACTTAAACCACGTCACTGATGATACAATTGCCAAATGATGTGAAGTTTGAATCTTAACATAACTGGTTTCGAGAAATGAAAAACACTGAGACAAGTCCTCCAAGGCAGTTCTTCCTCAGTTACTAACTGGAAACAGAAGGAATGAGCTCAGAGTGAAAAGCTGGCCAAAGACCTTCCTGGCTTGCCTTGTCCTCTGAAGAGGCCATCTGTGCCTCAGGAACTACTCGCCATAGAGGAGATCATCTCACGTTACTCACAGAAATCAAATAATCCAACAAGGAGAGCAAAGGATGCTTGTGGCATTCAGATTACTGGTGCTGCTGTCGGAAGGGCCACAAAGGCCGTGTCCTGCTGCCCCAGGGTGTCCTGGTATGTCAGGCCTTAGGGTGACTTTCTGGATGTGGCACACAGTACACAGCTGAGTCAAGCAGAAGCATTTGGAGACTGCAACTGTCTCGTATGAGAACAGCTATGGCTGATCTTAAATGGTCCCAGAAACACAGAGTAGCTGAAGTTTCAGTCCATCTCACTGTCCACTTAGCAAGCTCATACTTCTTCAGCTTGTCTGTGAGGATGTTATGGAAAACAGTGCTGACAGCTGGCTAAAGTCAAGATAAAAAACATCCACTGCTCTCCCCTCATCCACCAAGCTACTCATCTCATTGTAGAAGGCTATCAGGTTGGCTAAGCACAATTTCCCTTTCATAAATCCATGCTGACTGCTCCTGATCACTTTGTGATCGTTCATGTCTTTGCAAACAGTTTCCAGGATTTTCTCCATCACCTTCACAGATTTTGGTGTGGGGCTGGCCCGCCTGTATTTCCCCAGATCTTCTTTCTTGTTCTCCTTGAAGACAGGAGTGACATTGCTTTCTTCCAGTCTTGAGGAAAATCTCCCAATCAACCCTGACCTTTCAAAGGTTATTTAGAGTGGCCTCACGATGACACCTGCCAGCTCCCTCAGCACTCATGGGTGCATCACATCAGGGCCCATGGACTTATGTATGTTGGGTTTGTGTAGGTGCTGCCTAACCTGGTTCTCCTGCATCGATGGTGAGTCCTCCTTGCTGCAGGAGGTGAGCAATATAGGGGAAGTCTACCTTGTGAAAGATAAAAACCCCAAAGTGCCTGGGGACTGCAGCAACTCATGGAGAAAGGGGCACTGCATTGAATCAGGGCCAGTCTGTGTAGCTTGCACAAGAGCCAGCTCCAGACTGCTGAGGGTGTTCAGATGTGTGATGTTAATATCCTATTCACGCTCTGCTTTGATTACTGATTGCATCTATTTTTACTCTGACACCAGCGGACTTCCTTCATTTTTTCTTCCTAAATAAACTGCGACACCTTCCCATCCTCCTCTGCCTCCCCTGGGTCCCCACGCCAGTCGCTGCTCTGTGCCTGGCACGGACTGGTCGTATCCCTGCTGAGATCCACCACAGCGACCACTTCTACCTTTTGCTTGCAATAAAGCAAAACACATTAGGTGGCCCCATTCTAACTCCTTGACCACAATTAATTAAAAAGCCTCAAATGACTGCATTGAGGAGAAACGGAGTAAGATGTCCAGACACCTGGATTAGAAAACCTCCCAAAGGCCAGAAGGAAAGAAAAGCTTTATAAAATTTCTCGGGGTGTATCCCCTAAAGCTTCCTCAGCTGGAGTCCTTTCTACCACCAGCAATTTGACACACTTGTTTCATTTAAAAATACAGAGAATGCATTTAGGACCGTATTTTCGAAAATAGTCCGTAACCTTGCAGTTTATATAAAACAGTTTACAGCCTCAGTCTGCCAAAGGGCAGCGGCTTTGTACAAGGAGTTGAAAATTAAAACGCCTGGCTGTGCTCAGTCTGACCTGCAATTCTTTTCACATGCAGAGGTAGAGGCCCCGGGGAGAGGAAGGCCAGAAGAAAGGAAAGGTGTGTGCCCCGGGCTGGAGAGATGTGGGTCAAATCTCTGTTCTGCCTTCCCACCTCTCCATCGGTATGACTGATACAGAAGTATTTCCCTTTCTCGCAATGATATTCTGAGGATAAATACACTAAAAAATTGAAGTGTCCAGCTGCTGCCTTGTATTATTAAGATAGTTCCTTCTGATCTTATGTCTAGATTTCATCTTCAAACGCTGCATGAGTCAAAAAATCCCACCATGAAAGCTGTGTTTCTGTAAGATAAAGTCTGGCTAATGTATCATTCATGCAACATTGCTGTGATTCTCTGATGGCCTAGAAGTGCCCTTATATATAAAACTATTTGCTTCGGAGCAAGCACAGGGATAACTCCCAAAGAATTACCCCTTAAATTTTGAGGCCAGTGCTTTCAGAGCTAAGATCTTGAGAAAGCAGCGAGTGTAGATCATCCGTGCCATGTAGGGATCTTTGCATAAAGTTTGGCAGTAGCTACAGCCATCTGAAACTCTGATAAGCCAGAACAAAACATTTTGCCTGTGTAATCATCCACATCCTGACCTCCTGTGCTGCCTTCCTAATATTTTACTGCAGCTGTGCCTTGCAAAAAAAAACATTTTCTGCAGCAGAGAATAAGGTTACAGAGTTACCTGTGGGTGTATCCTCACGTATCAATTGGTATTTCTTCATGAAGCTACCCTGAATTACCTCAGGGTTCAGTATATTTTCTTAAAATCGCAGAGGATAATGCATCTAGTGCCATCTTTCACCTCTGATCGTTATCACCGCCCAGCTGGGCACAATACCTTAGAGCTGGTTAAAAGAGCCTTAAAGTGGTAACATACACACTTTTCTTTCCACATATCCCAAACGTGTTGCAAAAAGTCATTTTTGCGAAGATCAGAGCTGGGATTGGTATCTTCGTATTTTAAGCCAAACAAGTATAAATTTGGCACTATGTTGACGTACCGTGCTGATTGTACCAAAGGTGGCGGGAGTTGCTGCCAGCACAGAAGTCACTGCGAGAACATGGAAAGGTCAAACTGACCTTGGCAGCTTGTAAATCTGGAAAGCCTTTAACTTTAGAAAAGTCATGTTTAAAAAAAGTCTTAGTTTCCTCCTTTTTAAAAAGGAATAACCTGTCCTCCTTGAGCCTGCAATGTGTTCCTCTAAGAAACATTCTGGGTGCGATGAATGCTGCGTGAATGGGGGCTGGGGGTCCCCCCAAACTGCGGGACAGTCCTGGGTGCACAGGATGACGATGACAGGAGCTGCAAGAAGATACGGCCCTGCTATGGCAGGTAGCGGCTGAGTGGAGCTGTGCTCCCAGGAATAGGTTTCATTTTGGAAACTTTTTGGTTCAGACTTCAAGGCAAACCAACAAAAAGCTTCCAGCTTCTCAGGCAGGAAGACAGGTTTGGTAGTAATTGTCTTTTAGGGAGGTTTGGTAGGGTTAGTCCTTCAGGAAGCCTGCGAAACTCAGTAGCTGGATGCTACCCATCTTCACATACTGGAAGAAATGTTTGATCTGCAGGAAAGGCAATCAGGCATGAAGAAAATAATGCTAAGAGTTGGGACTGGGATGGTGAAGCATGGAACAGGTTATGGGATTGATTATCAAATCCCTTTTGCTGGAATTTTTTAAAAGCAGGGGAAGTGTTTGGTGGGTATAAAGGGAATTGATGGTACTTTGGTGTGGGAACAATGTCTGAGGAGCCTCCTAGGCACACATCTGTATGGTACCATTGCTGAAAGGCGATGTTGGCAGCGGTGCAGGAGAGAGGTAAGGAATTCAGAGAGGTGGGATGAGACAGAGCAGGATGGCAGCAGGCAGGGTCCATGCCCTGTGCGGTCCCTCACTGGTGCGACCGGTTTGGCAGTCGCAGAGGAATCTCAGCTATGGGACACACAGCTCAGGGGACCTGTCTGTCCCTCCTCCTGCAGCTCACCTCCTGAAGCTCAAGCACTTACGGCTCCTCTCCATTTTCCTTTTTCTGTTTTAGAGGTGGAGGTTGTTATTACCCTTGATCAAAGTTTTCTTCTCTGAGATACTGGTCCGAAGAATCATCGTAAAACACATAAAGTTTGGTGTTAGTATGGAAGTAACTCACAGATGAAATAAAAGTTTGGTGAACTAACCTTCACATACAACAGCAGGCTGCCATTTTGTGATCTACATTTAGATTTTTTTCCACATAAAACAAATCACTACACATCCCCTGTTTCACAAATGGCAATAAATATTTTGAAACACTCTATAAATATAATTTGTTCTTGTCTCATAAATGTCTCTGAACTCCACCCTTTGCAATGAGAGTAGTTTTCTTAGTAACTAATATATTCCAAAGTCTTTTAAAAAGAGAGGGAAACTAAAAAGATGAAAATGAGGAAAAAAACCCAAAAAACCGAATAAGACTGAACCTGTTTGATGGACACAAGATACACCACATTCAGAGGTACTATGAAGTTTTTATTGCCACTTGTTTCGCAATACTGTCCTCCCAGACTCATCCCAATAAAAGGTTTATTTTGCCCAGACCTCTGGGGCACGGCTTGCTCCTCAGGCAGGGCACTGTTAGGACCTCCAGCTGGGCAGCCGGTGGAGCTGAGGCTCTCTGCCTTTGTGGTGGTTAAAGGACCAAGCCACAAAATGTGGCTCCAGACATGACATCCCTCAGCTCTTCCCTGCAGAGGTGGCAGCGGGGACGTGTGTCAGTGCCTCTCTCTGCAGGGTGAGGGCTGGTGGCCCCTGCAGCCCAGTCCAGAGAGCAGCAGAGGCTGGTCATGCAGGAAAGTCATGCAGATTTAATTATGGCAGAAGATAAAGGGATCTTTGCCAAAGGTCTCTGTGCTGGCCACTGAATTCAGACAAGAAAATTCGTATTTTGCACCCTCCTTTTTTCAAACAAACGTAGGGAACTGATAGCTTCTGCTGAAATACAGCTTATGGTAATGGTCAGAAAAGAGGGTGATGAAAGGATGCTGAAGGATTCGTTACAGTCTGCAATGAAAGAAATGAAAAGTGGCTGGAAAAAGCAGCAAGACATCTTGAACATATACATCTATGAAACTGGGTTCAGCCCTGCAGAGAAGGACTTTGGGATACTGATGGATAAAAAATTCAACATGAGACGGCAATGTTCTCTTGCAGCCCAGAAAGCCAACTGTATCCTGGGCTGCATCAAAAGAAGCATTACCAGCAGGTCGAGGGAGGTCATTCTACCCCTCTGCTCTGCTTTGGTGGAGTACTCCACCACCTGGAGTACTGCGTCCAGCTCTGGGGCTCCCAACATAAGAAGGACACAGAGCTGTTGGATCAAGTCCAGAGGAGAGCCATGAAGATCATCAGAGGGCTGGAGCACCTCTGCTATGAAGACAGGCTGAGAGAGTTGGGGTTGTTCAGCCTGGAGAAGAGAAGGCTCCAGGGAAACCTTATAGCAGCCTTCCAGTACCTGAAGGGGCCCTACAGGAAATCTGGAGAGGGACAGTTTATCAGGGAGTGTAGTGATAGGACAAGGGGTAATGGCTTTAAACTATAAGAGGGTAGATTTAGATTAGATATGAGGAAGAAATTGTTTCCTGTGAGGGTGGTGAGGCCCTGGAACAGGTTGCCCAGAGAAGTTGTGGCTGCCCCCTCCCTGGAAGTGTTCAAGGCCAGGTTGGATGGGGCTTTGGGCAACCTGGTCTAGTGGAGGGTGTCCCTGCCCATGGCAGGGGGGTTGGAACTAGGTGATTTTTGAAGGTCCCCTCCAACCCAAACCATTCTGTGATAATTCTATAGAATACATTCACAGGAGTCGTGCAGTGGAGGGACTTAGATCACTGCCCAAAGAAGCTGGAAGAGTACAAAGGGTCGCAACACGACAGTGTGGTCCTTGAGGTCATCCATCTGCACCTTCCACAGTCCCACAGGCTTGAACAAACTGAGTATCAAGGGGATTTGAAATGCTACCAAACCAGAATGGCAGCGAGGTAGTCTGTAAGAAGAGCTGATACCTTTTATTAGATCAATGAAATAGTGTGGGAAAATATAACAGTTAAAAAAACCCAAACCCAAAGATAAGTCTTCAGGCATGAAACCCCCTCCTGAGGCCTGCAAGAGGAGCTGAAGAGGGAATTGGTGTGGTACCACTTTCACATCTATGTTGCGACAGGGATGGAGAATTAGGCCCATTGCCAGAGGAGTGAGGAGAGAGGACATTTAAACCTGGTCACCGTAACGGGTACAGGTTAAAAAACATGTCCTCGTTGCAGTGTTTGAGACCAATACGGTGCCTTCCCTCACCTCCATCTCCTTCGCTTCCCCTCGGAGGCACTGAGACCTGGCAGTGGTGGTGTGCCCCGCTCGCCGTGGGGCAGGGGCCTCCCTGAGGCACAGGGTAGGGCGGTGGAGGGAGGCAGCTGCTGCTGTAGGCCAGCGGGGATTTCTCCCCACAGGATTCATCCCCCAAAGGGCCAGCGTTAAGCCTGAAGGGGTCATGGCCACCCTTTGTCATGGGCAGGATGTGCTGGGTGCCCGGCTGGGCGCAGTGCTGGGGAAAAGGGGGTGCACGGGGTGGGTTGGCCGTGGGGACGGCAGGGCTGCTGCAAGGGCTCCCGGCGCTGAGGGTCCTCCTGAGGGATGGGCTCCTGCTCCAGGTCAGCACCTCTCCAGAGCCCCCGTCCTCCTCAGCTGCCCTTGGGTACGGCGGCCGCCCAGAGCAGCTGTCCAACATCGGCTCCCGGGAGCTTTTGCTTAAATGTGCCCCGAAATTAGCAGGTAGCATGTAAGCGTCCGTCTTGGAAAGAAGCAAAGCCTCCCGCGTTGGCATTGCACCTGTCAGAGACTTGGGAAAGCAAGGCGTGGTTTAGTAAAACAAGGCCGTAGTCTAGCAGGAGGAAATAAAACCCATCCTGCACGAGACCCTCACGAATGCATTCCATTAATACAGGTAACGAAGCAGGCACCGTAGCAGCGTACCCTCCTTGCAGGGTGGTGCCAGTGGGCTTTACGGGCAACCAAACAGAGCTCCTAGATCATGGGCTGGCTCCATTTTACCAGTTTTTGCCCAAAGCCTGCTCTACACACTGAAAGAATTGTTAGACCTCGCATTCACAGCCCTCGGGGCCTGCTGCCAGCTAATGCTGAGGAAGCACCTGAAAATGAGGTTATGCTAATACACTTGGCACCACAGAATTAATTTTTTTTCTATAGAGTTTGGAAAAGCTAAGTATGATTTTTTTTAAACTGTTTTGAAGTGATCTTTTCACTGCAATAATATTATGCTTCAGCTTTTCAAGACTCTGCTTCTATTTGTAACCAATAAATTTTCCTATCTTTACATTTTTTTTTACCCCACAAACAGAAATTTCATTCAGGGAGGGAGCAGCACGCAAGAATTACTCTTCTGGATCTTTTTTTCTAGATATTTCAGAACTTCTTTAATTGCCCTAATTATTGGATTATAATTTTGCAACTTTAATTCCTTTCAGAACACTCATTCTGTGCTATCATTTCTGATGAGTACTTACAGGTCTTTCTTCTTTGTAACTCTGCTTTTGCATCCATTTAATTATAGTGATTCTGCTGACTGCCAGAGTAGCAAAGATCCTTTCAGCTGTTCTCCTCTCACCATGAGAAGGAATTCCAACAACCTGATGTAGGACCCAGCCCACCTTCAGCTAAAGGCCCGCTGACGCCAAAGGGAAAACGTCCTATGTATTACGTGCTCTATTTTGGGCTCATACATTTTTCTAAAGTTCTGCTTCCTGGTCTCCTGTGAGCACATTAAAATTGAACCTTTTCAGAAGACTTTTTGCAGATTCAGCAACACAGGTTCTGTGTGTAACACAGCCTTTGCAAGGAAGGTCACTGGAGACAGCCTCACTGCTCTAGCAAGTTGCCTCCATCAGGCAGTCCATGGGATCTCTGTAGATGCTTTCACAAGTGTTTCCACATCCAGCAGAGCTGATGTTTTAATGTCAGTGCTTCTGTAAGTCCTCCAAAGCACTCTTCTGCGTTCATAGCCCTCCTGGAGACCTGGGGGCCAAGTGGGGCAAACCAGACAGGGGTGATGTACCTTCCCCTTATCAACTTTGGAAAAACCCAGGGGGGACAAGCAGAGGTGGAGGGTGCCTTTGCCTTTCTGCAGCACCTCTTCCATGTCAGTGGAGGATCTCGGGACCCATCAATGTGGAGAAAACATGACCTCCCACTGTCTCTGCAAGGGTGGAACAGTGCTTCCTGCACCTGAAGGTGCCCTCACAGCCCTTGAGGGTCAGCAGGTGGCCCAATCCTGCTCAGGGGCAGCTGCCACACAGGAGAACATCTCTCTCCCTGATGGGCATTAAGTCAGTGAGTAAAATGATTCAGGCCTGCTACTGAAGTAACTGGGTTTTCTTAAGTGAAGGCTGGGGGACTGGAGGAAGGAGGAGTAAGGATTTCTGGATTTGCCTTGTTAATGACACGTTTGACCAAGATACCATATGCAGTATATATTAGGCATATCATACAGGTAATGTTATATATTGTATTCTATAGTAAAATAGTATATAGTGTGCATATGTGTATACACATACATGAATTTTCTTCCTGTTTTTCAAGTGTTTGTTACAATTTTCTCATAGGATGGTGCAATCAATATGATAAGTTAAATCCAATTAAAACCTAATATTCTCCCTCAATGTAATTACTGATTAGACTAAATATCTAACTACTTTATTCCCAGATTTCTTTGTAAATAATTTAATCTCTGGAACAGCATGAACAAAGAATTCACAGGAAATTTTTCTAAAGGCAGCTCTTGCATTTAAAAAAGGAAATAGCTGATACTCTAAAGCTATGTCCATGCTGCTAAATAAAATGAGGCCAAGGACTGTTGTTGATTACAGGGACCAAAAGGCACGTCCACACTGCATCCTGGCCTTGGGCAACCTCTGGACCTGAAGTGAAATGACGCAAGGGCTGTGCTGCAGCCCAACAAGGGCTTGAGATTCTTATTGCTCGTGGCTTGTAGCATGACAGCATGTAGGAGCACAGGTTGCTTCAAAACCAGCTGTGTACAGCGAAGGGACCTAAACCTGATCCAGCCTTGCCCAAAATCCTGCCAGGGAATGGTCCCTGGCACATGTTGCCCTCCTGACACTTGCCAGGGCATTTTGTCTGTGAGCGCAAGTTAGCACTGGCCAAATCCATGGCAGGGACCATGGGAATAGTGATGTGAATGAGCCTGCCCTCTGCTTTGTTTATCAATATAAATGTAATTCCCTGCTGCCACCAGGTCCACAGAGGCTCCAAATGGGAGGTGCTGGCAGTGGATGACAGTGCTGAGCAGAGCAGGATGCTCAGGATGGCCCTGCTCCTTCTTGGCCTGATCAAGGGGAGGCACAATGCGGAGATGTAAAGCCCGCTCCCACTCAGGCCCAAAGCCCACGTAGCTTCCACCATGCCTTGAACTATGGATTACTGAGCCCACAATTTCATTGATCAATAATAAAAGTTACCTCAATCTCCTGGATTCTTTTTAATCTTGAAGAAGATGGAGAAAAAGCTGTCTGTGCTTTTTGGATTGATCTTCTTGCTTCTGCTTCTAGTTTTGTTTCTGGACGTGGATGGTCATGAGCTCCTTTGGACTTTAGAAAGGGATTATGATAAGTTAAAGTTAGAAACAACCTTGTTATTAATCTTAAGGGAACAGAATTTGTAGCACAGGCCAAAACCACGCATATGGCCTGATTTAGTGCTTTGTATTTAGACTCATTTAATGTGCGCTCAAGTAACAAACATATCTCAGATGAAGTGTGATGGGGTAGAAATTCTCTGAAACCATAAAACCAGTGCACCACATTTATGTGCAGAAGAGACTCCCCACACTAGAGGTGCAGTTGAAGCCACAAGGTCTTCTGCAGCCTGGCTACAGTGTCCCTGCAGTCATTTCCATTCCTCTCACACTTGAGACATGTTTATCAGAACATTAATTTCCTTTAGCTTCCATAGAGAATTAATTTTATTTAACCTGCACATAAGTGAATGACTAGAAAACAGGAGACAGTGCAGTGGTTATGGTACTAAACTAGGACTACAGCTTCCAGAAATAGTGCCCATTATTTAAATATTTGCATACACCATTTTCCAGGTATAAGTTACATATAATGCACAGATGGCATTTTCCATAGACAGTCCCTTGGGTGCAACCATTTCCTGCTCTAAGATAGCCTCATGCTTATGCATGCTGCCTTGGAGAAGAGGTTGAGAGAACATGGCATTTCTGACTTTTTGAGGATTTGTTGGTCCTTATGTACCTGAGGAAAAGTGCTTCAAAATCAACAGGTTTTCATGGGACCCTGAATGAAAAATACAACACACTGTAAAATCATAGTAACATAGGCTAATTTAGGTTGGAAGGAACCTCTGGAGGTCTAGCTCAACCTCCTGCGAGGGCAGGGCTATCTTCAGAGTTAGATCAAGTTGCCTAGGACCTTGCTCACTCATTGTGAAAACTTTTCTCCTTACAGTCATTTGACCTTGTCATATTCAACAACCCTTATTGGCTGGAACAAAAAAATATCCTTAATCATTCTTAAAAAACATTCTTTAAAATTAACTTGCATAATGTAAGGTAATCTTATACCAACCTGAAAAAATATGAATCGGCCTTCATGCCTCCAGAAGTTGGTAACTGGGTAACCACCATGGCCTCGGCAGGAAAGGAGCCGCAGGGGTCCATTGCAGTTTGGACAGCATTTTCCTGGAGCAAAGATGGTGGGAAATATTTTCTATACAACACTGATCGGATGAATCCCATGTGATACAATGGTTCATAGGTGGTGGATTGCCACTGCTGGTTTGGGACTCAGAAACTACACTCAGAAAAACTATGCAAAAAGCTTTCAAACATAAGCAAAAATTAATATAAGCAAACTAATAATTGCCTTTATTCTGTTCTGTTATTCCATTATTAAATATAACTGGCAAAAATTATTTCTATTGTAGCTTTATTATCCATTTATCATTTATTATCATGGCCAGTTTTAGTTGTTTTTAACTTGGCAGTGTCTGGAATGTCATATGTATTCTTGTCTGATTTTTCTACAGGACATCATTCTGACCTAACTGAGTGCTTGAGTAATACCTTTCTGTAGCCAAAATGTTCATCAGATCCAGAAATCAGTATGTGCTAGCTCTTCTGAGCAATCAGCAATTGTTTGGAATGGTCTCGTTAAAAATGTGCGTGCAGCTCATGTTCTCTATTTGCATTGTCTTGCTCCGGTGACATGACTATGAGGCCTATTTTCCAGTCGTCATAGTTTATGAGCAATTTCTTTCCTGCAAGACTTGCCTCCTGAGTTACTCTTGGGCCTGTGCAATAACAAAGCCACCACTCAGGTTAGCAGGAACAGCACAGCAGGGAACTGCCTGCACTGCACAGCTTTCTCAGTAGCCTCACTCATGGGTCTGAGAAGGCTGGGAATCAATCTCTAGCCATCAGAAATAGAGATTAAAAAAGAAAAAAAAAACAACACAACCCACAAAAAACCAAACAAGAAAACAACTCCTCCCACAACAGTTAGAAATGTAAAATCATTGTTCCAAAATCAAGAGTTGCATTTGAATATGAGGAATGGCAGCGTAATCCAAAGGGTATCCTCTACTTTGATTTCTTTTATGTGGTGTTCACTTATGAGTTGCCATATAATGAACAGCCACATTCATACTCACGCTGTTGTTTTTGCCTAGCTTTATCACATATGGCTGGTCTTAGGTAGATCTTCCTTCCATCCGAGGTTGAGCAGTCGTTGCCACAGACCACCACCCCAAGGCAGGACTTTTTTAAGATGCGAGAGTTGTGGTTGTTAGTGTTTCTCATTGCCCAGCTGCTGTGGTGCCTCTGAGCATTTTTATCCTCTGAGCTATAGATATGTTTTACGTAGGAATCTGGCCATTCTTGAAACCAGTCTATCTGTCTTACATCCTGTGGAAAGACCAAAGCAAGCCACGTTTTAGGCTGGGGAAGAGAAGAGCTTGTGCAAGAGCCCAGCAGACCTGGTCCTCTGCTGGGTGTCCTCCAGCCTGGGTGACTCCAGCACCCTGGCAGGTGATGCTGGTTGGCAGGAGGGAGCAGCGGAGAGAAGGCAAAACCCCCACAGCTCCCCGTGGCCCCAAAGCTGCAGGAAAGCCTGGCCAGGAGGTTGCTCTCACTCACCCATGGGTCCAGCTCAGTGCAGGACCTCCCCAGGAGCAGAAGGTGGGGTGCCTGACGTAAAATAGCAGATACTTTCCTTGCAGGCAGCAGCCACTGCCTGACTAACTGCTGTTAGTTTTCATGGCAGAGATCCTGCTTTTGCCTTTCAGGTTACTCACCGCAGCGTTACACTGAATCATTTGGCTTGATTTGGCTCAGCCTGCTGGAAAAAGGGTGAATGCTGAATCAGCCTGAGACTATGCCCACATTTGTAGGTCTTTAGTTCTGGATTTTGGTTCATTTTGGCCTAACTGCCATGAAAGACTTCCACGATGATTTTCCTGAAGTCCATAACAAAGAAACCTGACATCCTGGTCAGGTTTTATTTTCACTGCTATGAACTAAGCAAAAAAGAACCCCAAGGGCAACACTGTAAGGAACAATAAAAATAAAACTCAACAGAAAAAAAACCCACAAACAAACAAAGAACCAAACACACATCACCTCAGTGGGTACAGTCAACACAGTAAAATGCAGTAAGCTGTAAAGCACCTAACATACCCGCTGATGCTTTTGAGGGAAAAGGTCTTGTAGGGGTACAAAAACTGAGTAGGAATTTCATTGAAATTGCTGATCCCAGCCACTGAGAGCCATTACAGCAGCCAGAACATCGACTGAGAAGACAAAAACTTCTGTGGTCCCCCAGGAGCCATCGGATAGTGCAGGGAAGGGTGTGGAGGAAGCCTCCAGGCTGAAATGCAGGTGAAGGTGACCTTGGGGTGGAGGGCAGGGAAGAAGGCAGCCTGGGACATGGAGACTTTGGGCGAACAGCAGTAGCATAGTGGGGAAGAGACTGGGATCAGGTCAGAAGACAGGGCTGGGAGGTGAAAGGCAGAGCTGGATGCTGAAGGATTGCAGCAGGAGGAATCTGGCACAAATATGCTGAGGCAAGGGACAGGGAGATGACGTCTGTGTGCAGGGTGCTGTGGCCTTTTGGTGGAGAGCATGGTTGAAATTTTTAGTTAAGAGGACTAGAAAATGACCGAGGGAGGGAAAGATCGCTATTCTGCCTCTCAACAAATCTCTGCAAACTTTTTCTCAGCAAGCTTTTCCTAGATGCTCATGAAAGGAGCGTTGCCTCCATGCCAAAAGTCATCCTGCCTGCCTGGAGCCTGATCTGCAGTGAGGCTGAGCACCCAGAGTTGCAGGGCAGTTGTGGGTGCTGTGCTCACTTCTCATAAAGCACTACCCAGGGCAAAAGGCAAGTCCTGGACATCTCTAACTGGGCACCCTCAGCAGGAGATAATTTTTTTCCCCTGCCTTATCTGCACTTCATCCACCAGTGGACTAGAAAGGCAACACATCTGCAGCATTGCTATCAGCAGCTCTTTCAAGAATACATTTAAGGAAAAAACACATGGAAACTTCAGTATTTGCTCACTATTTTCTAGCTTTTCAGTAAAACAGTCTCATACCTTGAGGTGGCAAAGCGAATATAGGCAACGAGGCACAGAGGACTGAGAAAGCATTTAAGATCAGTGGTGAAGTGGTCAGAACTGGATAAATTTCTAAGGCACAGACACATACCTGGGGAAGTTTGATGTCATTGATATCCCAACTTGTCATTTCTCCATGTCGGGAAGCAGAGTCCTCCTGCTCCATAACAACATCATCTGCACCTTTCAGCATTTTTGAATTCCTTCCCAAAGCTAGCGAGAAAGTTTCTCCTGGCTGCTTTTGAAGTTGCCTGGCTGTCAGCACTCTCAAGCAGTTTACAACCAGGAAGCTGTTTCCTGAAGCTAAATGATAGAGAGGCTGCTCATTAAAGATAAAAATCAGTGTTCTTCTGCCAGAAAAACTTGTTCCATTAAAAGTTTTGCAAGCCAGCAATGCAGTCGAAAATATAGCTTAGAGATAGCCTGTGATGTTACAGAGGCATTGTTAACGGCGAGCAAATCGTGCCTTTGTCTTCTGTTCTGTTTTGCTCGGTCTCCTCTCATAGCAAGTTTATAGTCATGTAACTTTGCTTGCAGACTCTTTGTGCATCTGATCTGACTCTAGCTCAGTATTTCCAGAGCCAAACTGATTGAACAGCTCAGCTGCTGCTAAAGGCTCTTTGAGTCGCTGCTTACCCATTAGATATTTCACACGCTGCACATGACAAAGGTGAGCAACAAGAGGGGACTGCTACATCATTTCAGATGAAACAGCGCTCAACCATTTCAAATGTTGTTGTGATCTCTGACAGCTTACCAATTGCATGAGGGAAGTGTAGAAAAGGAGGTTGGGCTACCTCCATTTTTGTATCTCAGCAGCAGATTGAAGTAAAAAACCCCACCGAGGTATGTTTGTTAAAACCAACAGTTTTTGCCTGAAATCTTGTAAAGCAGGCTGTTGCCCTACCCCAAATTTCAGTACCAGCCAAGATTAACACCATATCCTCAGGGATCCCATGCATGAAAAAGTTTTGGGCATTGTTTCCTTTGGCAAGGAGAGAAAAGGCAAATCAGAAAATGAACAGGTCAGTTTTCTCTTTCTGGAAATTAGGAAAGCTTCAATGGTTTCAGGAAGGTCACTGTAATTTATGCCGATTAAGGACTTGTTAAAGATTACTGAGTAGCAGGAGAAGTAAAATATACTTGATGCAATTCTATTTCATAGACTTTATTAAGCATAAATTATTTAATTTTTATTTCTGGCTCTGCATATGCCCAGCCCTTGGAAAGTGACTTAGCCTTCATGTCCTTAGTTTACCCATTTATAAAATATCTGTGATCTTAATTTCTCATGGTATATTATCACCTCAAAAGCAAGAGTTTGCAGATATTTGCAGAGCACTGGAGACATTTGGCTGTATGGTGCTCTGGCAGGGTAGTCAGAGCCCCACTGCCCCACACTGTGGCTCAGGCCAGTGAAATGAGGGAGAAAAAAGTCTATGGCGGAGCATCCCCCGTGGAAAAAGACCCCACAGAAGGATGCCTGGTAGGATCCCACAGAAGGATGCACTGGCCAGTACGCTCAGGAATTTGAACTGAGGCTGGTTCTTGGAGGGCAACTAACACATCACAGGTTCAAGTAAGATGTTAGACCAGAGGAGAGGGGAACATCACTGCTCAGAAATACAAGTAGCTGTAAGAAACACCGGGTCTTCATATGTTTTCATATTGTGCTACAATTAAGATGGAGATAGCAAAGTCAAGGCAAGCTGGCTCCTCTCCTCTCCTCTCCCCTCCCCTCCTCTCCCCTCCTCTCCTCTCCTCTCCTCTCCTCTNTCATATTGTGCTACAATTAAGATGGAGATAGCAAAGTCAAGGCAAGCTGGCTCCTCTCCTCTCCTCTCCCCTCCCCTCCTCTCCCCTCCTCTCCTTCAGCAGAAAAAACTTTTCTGCTCCTCTTAGAAAAAAAGTGAAAAGTTTGATGTCACATTGAATTGTTTTGATTTTGAAAAATACATATAAGAAAAATCGGAATTATTATTATATTGAGAAGGAATGATGTAAGTAGCACCTCTGTTTGGCACTGGAATATGGTACAATTCATTGTGCTTAAAAACAGTGAAAGTAATCTAGTTCTCCTGCCCTTTGATTTGGTTTTGTTTTCTTATTCCTTGTAAATGCTCATTGATACAGAAGGTAAACAGCAGGATGTAGCAAGGTTCTGGCTTTGGTCCAGTGTTTAATGTATCTATTGATGATCTGGAAGTGAAGAAAACAGAAAGGGAGAAAAAAATGCACAAATTACAAAAATGTATCTGAATTAATCCTTTAGAAGAATTTACTTCTATTTCACCCTGACAAAATACTTCATGTTTGAAGGGTAATCTTTAAAGTATTTATTTATCTTACAGAACTGCTCTCAATTAACTCATGGACATGACTGAGGGATCCATATGGGCAGTTCCAGAAACACAAGGTGTCAGACAAAAAGTGACCGGGCTGTTGGAATACAGAAAGACTGTGGTGAAGAGCCGTACACCAAGCTATGATATTACCAATTCACAGACCATTGTTGATTTTTCACTTATGTTACTGTGCAAAAAGACCAGTAATTCCCAGAAAGAGAAAAGTCTCAGGGCATAGGAAATCCATAAAAGCTGGGATTATTCTAGAAAAGAGACATATAAGCAAGGGCACTATAAAAATGACATAAAATACAGAAGCATGTAGAGGAAGCAGGGAGTGCTTCTCATTTAAGCACCCAAGAGCCCAGGGGCACAGAGTGAAAACAACTGGCAAACTCAAAACTGAGGCAAAGAAATGCATTTTTCATTCACTGTATAATTAGTCTCAGTTTGCCTCACAAAAGCTATTTTCTCTCCCTTCAAGCCTTGCCCCACTTATTTCTATATTTCTTGTTTCTTTTACTACTAGTATTGCTGTAGTAGGTCATGAAGGTTAAACACTAGGCAAGACTGAATAAGAGATTAAAAACATAGGAAAGAAATAATATTTGAAGATCTGCTATTTAATACTTATATCTGTGTAACATCTGAAATATAATACATTTAGAAAGATATATTAAGCCTCATATTTTATGAGCTATGGAAATTTTTAACTAGCAAGAGTAGGAAGATTTCTTCTATTTTCCTTAGAAGTACTCAGTGTTGACCACTTAGGAAAAGGATTATGAATTTTTAAAAGAGATTATGCATATTACATGTAATTTACATGAGCCTGCAGGTTAAATCAATATAGTCTGCAAGCTCTTATTTGGAAGGACAGTCTTGCAGGCCATTACCACAGACAGACATCAGGAGTTCTTCAGCAGTCATCTATGACAAGAGATCAAGGACTGGAAAAAGCCCTGGGGTCCTAAAAAGCTTCTGGCATTCAGGCTGACGCTCTGGAGAGGGCTCTGCAGCCCTGCTGAGTGGCACCTGGGGAAAGCAGCTCTCACTGCGTTTGTCCACCGCTGTCTTTGGCTTCCAGGCTCTGCTGAAGGACAGTAGCCGGCAGCAGGAACGCATGGATGTAGGCTGTTAAGAGAACGGTCACCAGATCAGTCTTCTTCCTTCTATTTATTGTTTTACCTCCACACGAAGAAGGTGCTTTTGTCAGTGGTCCCATCAGTCCTCCTTTTTCTCTCTTAGGTGTTGTATTGGATTTGTGTAGCAAGGTTTGGGTAGTGGGGGGGCTACAGGAGTGGCTTCTGCAAGAAGCTGCTAGAAGCTTCCCCTGTGTCTGACAGAGCCAATGCCAGCTGGCTCCAAGATGGACCC